>JABJUM010000006.1:1800000-2179721 GCA_016169955.1 Phytophthora vignae f. sp. vignae
GCAGATGACGATGCTCGAGATGATGGAGGTCAACGTCGAGTACATCCGCACCAAGATCGAGGAACTGTCGGAGCTTTTCATCACCCAGACTGCTGACCGAGGGGGCCGAAGCAAGCGCAAGCTCAGTAGCATCATAGCAGCAGCGGCCATACGCGAATCGCCCGCCGAGGCCGAGGCGCCACCGGCGAACGGCGGAGGAGGAGGAGGAGGAGGGTCCCTGTCACTGCCAGCTACCGGTGGCCCGCTCGCCCTCATGCAGCAGCTTCAGCTCCAGCCGAATCAACTCCAGCGGTCCCCACCGCGTACACAGCAGCAGCAGCAGCAGCAGCAGCAGCAACCGTATCAGCTCCGCCAGCACGTGCCGACCATGTCGACGCTGCAGGAGAATGAACGCCCTGGCTTAAGTCCGCGAAACTCGCTATCAAATGAAGCTGCGAGTCTCCTCAGCTCGAGCGCAGCTCAGTCCGCGCCGACGTCGCCCGAGAATGTCCCGACCTGGGCTCTCGTGCTGGAGCTGACGCTGCAAAGTTTGCTAGAGCAGGTGTCGCGCGTGTCGGACGAGGTGGAGGCCATGAAGACGCGCATGGCGACGCAGAACGAGAGTCTCGAGAGCCGTGTTCAGAGTCTAGAGAAGCGCCTGGTGGTGGCCGACGCCCTGCACGAGATGTCCATGTCTCGAGGCTCGGCGAGGAATCTGCTGCGGCGCGGATCGAAGTCGAGCGACGACGGATCAAACGCAGGCAGCGCGTCCTCACCGCCCCCACGCCTTCGACGGGGAAGCACCGTCACACTACACCGGCCGTCCATACACAACTTCGTGACACCGTCCGAGTTGAGCGAGTACCAAAAAGCCAACGAGGAGCAGGGCGAAGGTTGACGAGCACACGGGTCCGAGACCAATAGTATGTAGATATCCGTGCGTCAGTCACCAACTACTACAGTACATGTAGTCCCAATAGATCTATCGCTCCCTTACATGAAGTCACCCCCCTCACTAGTTAACACCTGGCATCACTGTCAACGTGGCAATGGCACTGCAGCTCGCGCTTGAAGTCATGAAGGTCGCCTGTAATAATGACTGGCGTCTTGTCTGGAGTCACAAGTTGCTCGAGCGGCTTGAACGGGCTGCACTTGCCCACTACGTGCACTCGGAGCTTTCGAGGGCCGTGGTGGTCTTTGTTGCTCGCTTTGTGAAGCATCTTGCGGTCTGAGTGAGAGCTGTTTGGGCATTCATTGCAGCAGCTAGTACTCCCCTGCAGCCAGCACTCGTACCGCTTGATCAGGCCCTGACGTGTACAGCTTCCCAGCGCGTTGGCTATGCGAGCATCCAGGTCGAATTCCAGCCGCCCGCTAACGATTTCTTCCCAGTACCGCTCGCTCTGCTCCACCAGCGTCGAATCGGGTCGCGCGTAAACTCTCTGCAGTGTCTGGACGTGGGCTGCAAAGCGTTTGGGCGATAGGCGCGTCTCCGAGAGGAGGAACTCGTGGGGGAAGTCCTCGTGCAGAAAGACGTCGAGCTTCTTCGCGACGGCCCCAGCCGCGTGGGAGGCGGACTGCACGCTCACACTGAGACCCAGCACTCCGTGCGTATCGCGAATGCTGCACGTCACCGTGTAACCAAGTTGCTGTCTGGTGCGCAGCTCGTGAAAGAGCGGCTGAGCCAGCAGAGCGCGCAGCAAAGTTGCGTACGCTCGATCTTCCGCTCCGACTTTGCCGATCTGGAAATACACCTCCACCACGGAGTTCCGCTCTCCGACGCGCTCACTTTCTCGACGAACAAGCAGCCCATTGCTGGTCGGCGGCAATGCGATCGTGTGGTATCGGGGAGCCAAGAGAGGCGGCTCAGGCTCGAGCTCCGCATCTGGTTCATAGTTCAGCTCTGATGCAGAGCTTCCTGTCGTGGCACTCTCAACTTCATGCACAAGTTTGACGGCAGCTTCACGATTTATGTTGCCGATAACCAGGCAGCGTATCGCCGGAATGCCTTCACTGCGACCGAGAACGTTCGTCGCGAAGCGTGAGAGGTCTGCTGCGAGCTCCTTTTCACGACCTTCTTTGCTTTGGAGCGCTCCCAGCTTGTCGTCTGTGGTCACGGCCCTACTCTCGAGCATTTGCAGGCGCAACTCGTACGCCTTCGCTCGAGGAGACAACGTTGCGTTGAGGTACTCGCGCTCCAGCTCTTCCCGGGCCAGAGTCAGCTCCGAGGCAACCTCCGATGCCTTCGATGGCCGCAGAACTTCTTGCATGACAGCACGAACGAGGGCTGGCAGAGTGTCGCTGAAGCCCGTCACGACAACCTCGACAGCTTCGTCCCGCACGTCGAGCTCGACATCAAAGTTCGCTGCAGTGGCTTGTTCCAGCGTGTGCTGCAATCGGTGCCGCACCAACTCGACGTGCAGTTCAGCCAGCATATGAGTCGCTGCACTGGAAGCGGGCAACATGACGAGGAAGCTGACGCTGGTCTTGGGCACCAAGAACGTGCGGTCGCGTTTGTACCAGAGCTGCGTCTGTGAGGTCGAGAGAATGAGGTCGGGAGGGATATCGGCGTCTCCTTTGCTGACTGGCTCACAAGGTAGCACCGAAAAGTCTCGAGGCATGAACGGGTTGGGCGCTGGTAGCGGCGATAACTCGGAAGAATCAACTGAAATCGACCACGCTTCAAGCGCTGCGTCTGGGATAGGACTCACAGCGTACTTGGTGCCAAACCACCGCTCAGTCTGAAGCTCCTTGGGGTTGAGAGACTCACCCAAGGAAGACGCGAGCAATACAACTCGAACATTGTCGACCGTGAGCCCAGCTAGCAGAGCGCGCACTGAATCAGCGTCAAACTCTCCTTGGATCAGGTCGTAGCGCAACAAGTCTCCTTCACACGTTTGCTGGATCTTGTGACGTGGTAGCATTAGCTCACTTAGTTCCCGGCAGAGTGACACGGGCGCCTTCGTGTCCTCCTGGAACCGAAAGTCCATTTCACTGGACGAGTGAAGCTCGTCAAACACCCAAGCGGGTAAATCCCCGCGCTCTGCCTTGGCTGAGAAGACGTGAAGAACGTCAAAGACCACTTGCGCGACTTGTTCCCAGCAGGCGAGACCGTCCTCGGTTAGAGTTACGCGAACTTCAAACACGGTACCAAAGGACCCAAACTCGTAGGCGTCTCGATCCGAAGTGCCAGCGATGACGTCGGTAGCCCAATTCCGCCGCTTGAGGATCGAGGCTATCGAGTCCGGGCCTTCGTGCCCCAATAAATGACCCACAAAGTACCAAGGTTTCTGTCGGTACTTGCCCATCATTGCCGGGAGCATCCAGTACAAGCGCAACGAGCGTTTTTCGCCCACGGGGATTACTCGCAAGATCGACGGCCGCTGCCCCGCTCCACTTCCATACGGTACGCCAAGCTTCTCAATCGTTGAGGCCGCCTCATAATCGACGCGGATACGTGGAATATCCCGGAAACTCTGGTTCACATACTGCTCCAGGACATCGAGAGACTCGCATCCGTAGACACAGAGCTTCATCGCTGGCGCCACGTAGTGTCGATTGAAAAATCCCACCATTTGTTCGCGCACATCGACCCCCTCGCGCTCTGGAATCTGTTTCAGACTCTCGGCATTGCCCCACGTGAAGCAGCGCGAGTACGGGTGTCCCGTCACACTCGTCTCGCACATGACTTGCTGCAGACGCACCGGGTTGTTGTTGCGGACGCGCTGGAATTCCGACTCTACCGCCTTCAGCTCGCGCTCCATCGCCTCACGTCGCAGCAACGGAGCGACGAAGAGACTCGCGAACATGTCGAGCGCCGGCTCAAGGTAGGCGGCGTCCACGTCAAAGACGAAGCGGGTGCTCTCACACTCCGTCGCTCCGTTGCTGGAGCCCCCGTGGGCGCTGAGGAAGGACTCAAACGCGTCTTCAGCCGGGAACTTGGCACTGCCCATGAAGATCATGTGCTCGAGATAATGGGCAAGACCCGGCAGCCCCTCAGGGTCGGAGAGACTCCCGACATTTACAGCCAGACACGCTGCCGCCAAGGGAGGGGCGTGGTCTTTAGCCTCTTGCTCGCTCTCCTCGTCTTCTACGTCTTCTTCTTCTTCCTCCTCATCTGCACTGTCAAAGTCCGTGTCGTCCGTCAAGCTGAGGCTCTCGCGGACGCTGGCGTCGTCGTGATCGCTGCGTGCGTCTGCAGGAATTGACCCGGCGTCGCTTTGCACGAGCAGAACCTCCAGTCCGTTGGGCAGAGTCACGAGTCGGTAGCTCTTCTTGTCGGCCGGCGACCGGAACGCGTCCAGACTCATGCGGGACGGCGAAGACAACGCCATCGTTGGCAGCAGGCGCAACTTCACTTTGGAATCTGGTGTGAGGCCTTGGCGGAGGTTGCCTGTCAACCAACTCGTCACATTGTCACAGCCCTGGCCACCTCATCATTTCGTCCTCACACTGTGCTCTGAGTCGAAGATGGCTACAGTCTCCGCCAATCAGACGCGGCCGTTCACGTTGAAGTGCATCATATGGCTACACTCACGAATGCGGGCTCATACTTATCACTTACTTACTGCGCTGCTCCGAGCTCGTGCCTGCATCGATCGGCCTCTTAACCTAGCTACATAATACTCATAACCTCTTCCTTTCTCTTTCAGCTCGACACCGCCTCCTCTCCTACTCGTCCAGAGAATCCACCACTGCACTGATCGCAGCGGTGGACGCGCGGTACGTCGTCATGAGCGTGGCCTTCGTTGCCACCAGCGCCGGGCCGCTGAACGCGCGGGCCACGTTCATGTACGGGCGCAGCACCTCCTTGGCCGACTGGCCGATGGGCGTGCTGGCCACGAACTCGAGCGGCTCGACGACGCACGTCTCGTAGAAGCGGTCGAAGAAGCTGCCGCGGTGTGCGACAAACACGTTGTTGCGGTGCACGCGCAGCGCCGCCTCGTAGCCCGACTGGGTCGTGTAGCTGCAGAACAGATAGCTGCCGCTCGTCTTCTTCACGTGCAGCTCCAGGTCCTCGATCGGCCCCAGCAGCGCCGACGGGTACGAGCCAAAGCCCTCAAACTTGACCACGTCGCCCACGCGCGGCTCCATGCCGTGCGGTTCGTACTGCAGCACGACCCGCACCTCGCCCAAGCTCAAGTCCGCTTCAGGCTGCTGCTTCTTGCCCGCGGGGGCCCCGCCGCCTGCTCCGGCCATGGGCAGCGCGCCGCTGAGCGGGATCCACTGGTCCAGGACGTCCTCCTTGCCCTCGATCAGCGGCGTAAGGTCAACGGAGGCCGTGCCGATGACCGAGCCGTTGGCCATGCCCACGGCCTCCGTGGCCTTGCCCGTCAGCGAGTCCTCGTTCATGGCGTCCACGATGAGCTCGAGACGCACGTCCGAGTGCTCGGCCAGCGGCTGGCGCTTGAGGTCGAGCTTGGGCAGCTTCACCTCGAGGAACTCGCGGCGCCACGTGGGGTTGTCGTTGCTCGGGATGGTGGAGCTGCGCACGCTCTGCTTGCCCACGCGGAAGATCACGTACGGGTTGCACGTGCGCACCCAGAACATGGAGGCGGCGGCCCGCAGGTTGCGCGCGGCCACCAGGCGGATGCTCAGCGTACCGGCCACGCCATCCTGGTGCGTCAGGTGCTTCTCGAACAGGTACGACGCCATCTCCGCGCGCTCCTGCTGCTGCTGCGTCGCCAGCGCCATCGTCGCCATGCTCGCCGCCGTCTGCCGCGATGAAGAATGAGATGCGTCTGTCTGAGTCTGGTCGCGTATAAGGCTAGGTTAGCAAGGAAGCGGTCCTCTAGGTAATAAAGAGAAACTCAACTGCTGTAATAAAATCTCACATAACGGGGCTACACTGTAATATGTAGAACTAGGAAACGTCACATGACGCGGTCGTGTCACGACTGGTACATCGTACCAATAATACGGTACCACTTCGTCCAGCCAACCGTTCGGCCGGTCTGCGAAGAGCTCCATACTGTTGTGCCGTGTCATTTTGCCCCGGGAGGTCATCGCCGTCGCCGCCGCAGCCCGACGGAAACCCCGCACGAAGACGTAGCGTAGTGACAGCCAGCAAGGACCGGGCACCATGGCGAAGGGCATCAACACGACCAAGGCGTCGGCTGACAACCCGAACCGCAAGGTCCCCAAGCGGCAGAAGGCCGCCAACATGCGCGACAAGAGCACCATCAAGCGCCTCAACATGTACCGCAACAGCGGCCCGATCCGCAACAAGGCTGGCAAGGTCGTGGGCGGCAGCCTCATGATGAAGAACAAGGTGGGCGGCCAGGAGATCACGAGCGCCAGCGGCCGCGTGCAGCCCGACCGCCGCTGGTTCGGCAACACGCGCGTCGTGGGCCAGAAGGAGCTCGACAAGTTCCGCAACGAAATGTCGCTCAAGGCCGCCGACCCGTACTCGGTGGTGCTGCGCACGCGCAAGCTGCCCATGGGTCTGCTGCAGGAGTCGGAGAAGGCCACGCGCATGAAGCTGCTGGAGACCGAGAGCTACGACGAGGTCTTCAACGGCAAGCGCAGTCGCAAGCGCGCCAAGATCGCGGCCACGGACTACGCGTCGCTGCTCTCGCGGGCGCAGGAGAACGCCGAGAAGTACGAGGCCAAGGGCCCGGACCGCAACATTGCCGTGGAGCAGGAGTTCAAGGAGGAGGTCTCGCACGACGTGTTCAACAAGGGCCAGTCCAAGCGTATCTGGGGCGAGCTCTACAAGGTGCTCGACTGCTCGGACGTCGTCATCCAGGTGCTGGACGCGCGCAACGTGCCCGGCACGCGCTGCGAGCACGTGGAGAAGCACATCCGCAAGAACGCGGCGCACAAGCACCTCATCTTCGTCATCAACAAGTGCGACCTGGTGCCCAACTGGGTCACCAAGCGCTGGGTGCAGAAGCTGAGCGAGACGACGCCGACGCTGGCCTTCCACGCGTCCATGAGCAACCCGTTCGGCAAGGGCGCGCTCATCAACCTGCTGCGGCAGTTCGCCAAGCTGCACCAGGAGAAGAAGCAGATCTCGGTGGGACTCATCGGCTACCCGAACGTGGGCAAGAGTTCGGTCATCAACGCGCTGCGCAAGAAGAAGGTGTGCAAGGTGGCCCCCATTCCAGGTGAGACGAAGGTGTGGCAGTACATCACGCTCATGCGCCGCATCTTCCTCATCGACTGCCCCGGTATCGTGTACGACACGGGCGACGACGAGATCGAGACGGTGCTCAAGGGCGTCGTCCGCGCCGAGCGTCTGCCGCAGCCGACGGACTTCATCCTGACCATCCTGCAGCGCGTCAAGAAGGAGTTCATCGTCAAGGTGTACGGCATCGAGGAGTGGAACGACGAGTGGGACTTCCTCGAGAAGCTCGCTAACAAGTGCGGCAAGCTGCTGCAGAAGGGCGAGCCCGACTACAACAACGTGGCCGTGCAGATGATCAACGACTACCAGCGCGGCAAGCTGCCGTGGTTCATCGCGCCGCCCATGCGCGCGGAGGAGCTCGCGGCTCTGGAGCAGAAGGGCGACGACGCCCCGCTGCTCAACGAGGCCGAGGCCGCCGAGGACGAGCAGGTGGAGCTGGACGAGGGCGAGGAGGTCGAGGACGAAGTGGAGGAGGAGAAGAAGGAGGTGGAAGGAGAGGACGAGCAGAAGTGAGTGATCAGGAACGCCTTCCGCCGCCTTCCTGACCTCAAGCTGCTTTTATTTTTTTTTGCTAAACAAGAATTGTTTATAGATCATCACCATGCTGTCCTTCCTGCCTGCTACCGTGCCAATTCTTGATCCCCCTCCACCACTGCAAAATAACGTTATTGTCCGCCATCACCTCGTGCCGCCTCCTTACTTACGCCTTCTTGGCCGGCCGACAGAGCGAGCTGTGGCGGCTCTTCCAGTCTGCCTTTTGGCACGTCTTGCCGCAGTAGTAGACGCACCGGCAGCGCGTGCAGGCCTGCACCTTCTCGTAGTCGAGCGCCTCGCACGCCTCGTTGGCGCAGATGCGCTTGCCCACTTGGCGCACCTCCTTGGCGCGCTCGCAGTCGCCCTTGGCCTCGTACACCTTGCCGATCTCGTCCCGCGTGAGGTTGCCGTCCCGCAGCGCGATGCGGATGCCCGCCGCCTCGTCCGCGCGGTCGCGCACCTCCAGCGCAGCCGAGAGCAGCTCCAGCGCCTCGTCCAGCTGCCCCAATTGCCGCAGCACGCCGCCCAGCTCGTGCTGTGTGAGCGCCACCGACAGCGCGTCGAAGCCCGCGGCGGGCTTGCGGCGCAGCACGTCGCGCAGCAGCGCCTCGGCCTCGCGCAGCTTGTTGGCCTTCACCAGCTTGGTGACCTCGTTGCTGCGGTCCACCAGCGCCATGTACGCGGCCGCGTCGCCCGCGGAGGTCACGACCTTGACGTGCGAGTGCGCCGCTGCCATGCTGTTGCCAATGTCGGTATTCGGTGCGTGAGGGTGGGTACACCAAAATCCACTGATGTCGTCCGTCACTTGGTCTCACTATACCGTCGGCCTGCTGTGATCTCTGTGACCGTGTCAGAACTCTAGTCGAGCCCGGAAGTGAGATGCAGCAGCAGCAGCCTGCGTTCAAGCCACCGTCGCCGCCGTCGCCGCAGCCGCGCGCGAGGAGTGCGTCGTCTCCAGTGAGGTCGCCGGCGGGCGGCGCTAAGACGCTGACGCTGGCCGAGGCCGTCGCGCAGCAGAAGAGCAAGAGCAAGAGCAAGGGCGTCGAGCTGCCGCCGATTCAGGTGCCAGCAGCAGCAGCAGTCGACGTCCCAGAGCCTCCACAGTCCGCACCGGCCGTGCACTCGCCCGCGCAGCCCGTGGCCGAGCCGCCCGCGACCGGCAGCAGCAGCAAGGGCGCCAAGAAGAAGCAGCAGCACAAGCCCGTCAAGGACGCGGCGCCCACGATCCCGGCCGCGGTGGAGGACGACGCCATGGCCAAGCTGCACCTGACGGACCTGTCGCGCCTGACGGGCGTGGCGCAGCACGCCAAGCCCAAGCTCAAGGTGTCGGAGAGCGGCCGCTTCGAGGACCAGTTCTACCACGCGCATGACGGCAGCAAGGCCATGGCCAGGCTGCGCAAGCGCGCGTACCAGAAGAAGACGGTGCACATGAGCGGCAACGACGTGGAGCAGTTCTCGGACGCCGACATCATCACGAGCGGCTACCTGGTCAAGCAGGGCTCCTTCTGGAAGTCGTGGCGCCGCCGCTTCTTCATCCTGCGGCGGGACCGCCCCGTGCTCTGCTACTACACGTCGGCGGAGGAGCTGGCCAAGCTCGGAGAGGTCACCATCGACGAGAACACGCGCGTGCAGCCCACGCCCAAGGACGACTTCCCGCACAGGTTCACCATCGAGACCGAGGGTCGCAAGCTCACGCTGGTGGCCGAGCAGGGCAAGGAGAGCATGGACGCCTGGATCTCGTGCATCAACGGCTGCATCTCGCAGCGCACCAGATCGTCGACTCGTGCCACGATGAACGGGTCGTTCGATCGCCGGTCGGAAGGCGGATCCTTCCGCACGCAGCTGCAGGCGCGCACCTCGGAAAGCTCGCCCATGCTGGATGACCTCAGCATGGACCGCGCCAGCTTCTCGCGCATGGAGAGTCCGCACATCGCGAGCGGCATGAACGCCATGAAGCGCTTCTCCACAGACACGACGGTGATCCAGCAGGCCGCCAACGACTCCAGATCCGTCCGAGAGAACGAGGAGAAGCAGAAGCAGAAACAGAAGCAGCAGGAACAGGAGTACAGGCTGCTCCGGAACTCGCGGCTCACCAGCGTCGTGTCTGCGCCTCTGGACGGGGCGAAGGGGAAACCTCGGCTCGTTCGCTCCGTCAGTGCTGGGTCCATTCTCACGCAGACGTCGTCGATTTCCGGCGCGGTTCGTGCGTACGACGACAACGGCATCGCGATGATGATGCACTCGCCGTCCCGCTCGGCAAGCAACCTGCACGCGGCTCAAGGAACGGCCAACTCTGCGCGCGCGCCAAGCTTGAGTTTGCCCGGATTCAAGCCTCGTCCGAGCGTGGAGCTGGCCGTGTCGGTGGGCTGCAAGGCGGTGCAAGATGTGCCGCAGATGCTGGTAGTTCTGTTCAATATCGGCCAGGGCCAGCAGCCGGAGGAAATATCGCGGACGGAGATGCGGAGCTCGCTTTCGCTCCGGTCCTGCGGCGGCGATTACTACGCTCGAGACTTCAACGCCTTGCTGTCGGTCCCTCGTGCTGCACGTTCAATGCTGCAGTTTGAGGTGTACTCTGTGGTGAATCCTTCCTCCGAGTCCCTAGAGCACCAGAAGTCGCTTGGGTTTGTGCGGGTTTCAGCGTTGGACGTGTTGTTTTCGCGTGAATCGTCTATGCTGCTGGAGTGCCACCAGAAGGACTCAGCCAAGCAACAGCTTTACTATCTCATCCTGGACCGGTTTGTGCCGCCCAGCCACAGCATCAACGTGAGCCACGCGTACACGTATGCGAAGCACCACTTCTTGGTGGACACGCAGCAGATGGAGAAGCGCAAGTCCGGGGACCTGGCTAGCTCTGCTATCAGCTTGAGGGGCGGTTTAAGTTACAGTGAGATGCTGCGCGGCCAGGTGGACTCGTCCACGCCCAACCACATTCTGGTGTCCGAGGAGTTGTCGGCGTCGTACGTGTCGGTCTCGATGACTGTCGCTTTCCTCAAGTATCTCCAGCGTCGTAACGTCACCCGCATCGATGAAGCGAAACAGGTGATCCACGATATGAGGCAACATATTCAGGCCAACTCGGGCGCGAATGCTTTTTCCAGTGCGCGCGTGCAAGATGTGGAGGATCGGATGCGGGACGTGGAACTGGAGATGGCTCACTACATGCGACTCCACGCGTCGTACCAAGAGAACCTCAAGCGGTATGAGACGATGCTGGCCTCGCTTGAAGACGGTCGGGAGCAGGGCATCACTGGATGCCTGAAGCGGAGCAATATGAAGAAGGACAAGGCCACAGCCTTCATGGCAACCAATCTGAACTGCCATCTAGTGCGTGGAAGGCGTGTGCATTTGGCAGACGACGCTGAGCGAAGCGAGCAGGCTCGACGAGGAAGTTTAGCCTCCACGTCGTTGGACGAGGAATCTACATCTGATGATAGCGACAGCGAGACGTCCTCCGCGTCAGAGTTCGTGTACTCAGTCGTTACCCACGGCTGTGCCGCCGCTCACATTATGGGATTCAAGGAGGGTGGACTGCGTCGGCTTCAGCAGCAGTTGGTGTCTCAAAGCCCGCCGGACCCTCGTCTCCGCGAACGCATTGAAATGAGAGAAGACGTTGTGCGCTCGCAGGTGCTGGCCATTGCTGGCGCTTCATTCTTGAATGCCGTTGGTCTAGCTGCAACTCGCGGCGGTCTGCACCGCCAGCGGCTGCAGTTGTCGTGCTCGACGGGCTTTTTGCTGAGTATCGAGTCGTTGCTGAGCACTGTTGGAGCTGAGAAGGGAATGCTAGAGGATATGTCCGAGGGTGTGCGGTGGCTTAACAGTGTTGTCAGCTTCCAGCTTGTCCAGTCTGGCGAGGCCAACCCGCGCATGGAAATGTCGAAGTGCGTTAGCGTCACTAGCACCCCCACCGGCGACCACGTCGTGGTTGCGTTCGCTGTTCCGCCGGACGTGTTCGCGAAACTGCCCGAAGTGCTGCAGCAAGGCCACGCGATTAAACTGCACGGAGTTATGTTCACGCAGGGCATCAATGAGATGCAGTCGGTGGCTAACCACTACCTGAACTCCAGTCTACAGGACGAGCTCAACTTCGAGAGTGTGCAGATGTTGCAGCGGTATTTCCGAGTGTACCAGACCCAAGTGACGGCTGGCGCAGTTGACGACAAGAAGCGGGGAGCAGATCAAGCGGAGCTGGCGGAGTTACAGTCCGAAATCGAGGCGCTGACGGGCCGACTCAACATTCGCACGGAGAACGTGCAGAAGAAGTTTGTGAACATCCTCATCACGTCCAGCGATATCTGTCGGCGTCTAGGGGCAGGGCGCACGACGTGCTGCAAGAGCGGGAAGGACCGCACGGCGATGTCGGTGACGCTGGAGACATCGCGGCTGCTGGTGGACCACTTCCACGTGAGGCAGGGGGTGCACCTTTGCAACGCCATGAGGGAACGCGGTGTCCGGCGGGTCAACGTGTTGGCAAATACGGGCAAGACGAAGTTCGCATTCAACTCGTTCCAGCTCAAGTACATTCCTGACTGCTACAAGCCGCCTCTCGCCTGCGCGGACTCGCACGTGGCCTCTTAATCAAGCTATGCGTCGTCAGCTGAAAGGTCTTCCGGTAGGTAAGCGTGTCGTGCTCTTAGCCGTCTGTGAATTGAGTTCGTTGTACTCTGTAGGGTCGAGGTGTCAATCCCACAATGGATCGTTCATCATTTTGAGCTCCTTCTCTCGCTTCCGGCTGCGCTGCAACTTTTGGACCTGTGTCGTATGCGATGAGTGAGCGAGCGCTGTGTTCCCCACCCCATTCCAGACCTTCCACGTTACGCACCGCGAATCGAAGCTTCTGCTCGCGCTCGCGGTTGCTCTCCTCCAGCTCCTCGACCTTGGCTTGGAGGGCGGCCACTCTCGGGTTGAAGTGCGTGGCTTCGTGGAGCTGCTCCTCCAGCGCGCTGATCTGCTCGCGATACTTCTGACGAAGTTCATGCTGACAACGCGTGTGTGAGGTTATGAATGCAGCCACTGCAGCCAAGACGACCCAGCGAAGCGCGAGACCCGAGACCCACCTGCTGATGAAGAAGCTGCGCGGCGATTTTCTCTCCGAGGACTGCCACCTCTACGCGCTGAGTGCGCAGAGCGTCTTGCTGTTCTAGCAGATGGAGAAGAAGCTCGTCCTTCTCGCGCGACCCGATTTTCTCCAGTGCCGCTCTTACGGTAGGCACGGAGCCTTTATCCACATTGCCGGTTTGCTGCTGGTCCTTCTCACGCTGCCACAGGGCTCTGAGCTGTATGCTGAGGTCCTCGACGGAAGCCGACGGCGAAGTGGCGAGCTCTGGGCCTGCGTCGGCTTCATCACTTGTCTGTTTGGAGGCGGGTGCGTTCGCGTCGCCCGTCGGACGGTGAGAAGTTCCGGACTGAAGGGCAGCGTGAGCTTCCATGGCTCGTTGCAGGCGAACTGCAGCCGGCACCTAGAGATGATGACCCAAGCGAAGGCAAGGTGGTGAACTTACAACTGAAAATGAACGCTGAGAGAGACTTACGACAAGGCGCTCGCTAGAGCCATTGCTCCCGCTGAACGATGAAGCGCGCGAATGAGCCATGACGACGGAGTCCCCAAGAGCAAGGCAACACCTCGTGTTCTATACGCTTGGTGAAGAGTCGCAACGACCGTCGTCATTTTTACAGATTCATGAACGTTGGCTGAAGGTTGTCGGTTGAGTGTGCAGAGTTTGCTGACTGTGGAGTGAGAATTTTTTTTTTATTGTAGTGGTCTATGAAATGTGCAAGTTTCGCGAATAAAAGCCCCGAGAGGCGGCGGGTGACTCACAGATCGAATTCCTCCTCATGGACGTCGAAGTGGCACATGCCGATGACCGAGATGGCGTTCTCAGTGGAGCGCTTCAATGCTTCCGGTCCAGACACAAACACCCCCACAGTCGAGTTCCCGTTGGAGACGATTTCCGGGTGCGTGGCCACGAACTGCTTGTGCGAGTCGAACACTTTCCTCATGAGCTCGTCCATGCTTGGGCGATGGCCGACGTCCACCTGGTTCTCCGAGATGAGGTCGCGGAATGTGTGCACGTCGCTGGCGTATGGCTGGACACCTCCTGGTGTGACTGCCTGCCCGAAGGCGTCCACAGTCTCCTTGTTCGTCATGGCTTCGGCGAAGGTGAAGGCGTACACGACCAGCACGACGACAAGAATCACCAGCATGATCTCCACGAAATTCTGCAGCGGCCAGAGGTTCTTGTCGTGCGCCTGCACCTTGGTGCCGTACTTGACCGCGATCCAGACCACGAGCGTCAAGAAGAACGAGAGCGTGTACACGATCGCCTTGCTGGCGCGATAACGGGTGAGCGGTTGGGCGAACGGCCGAGGAACTGTGGACGTGATGGTGGTGTCATATCTCGTTGCCGACACGTGCGGCTTCCCAGTGAGTCGGTTGTGGTCGATCGGAACGTCGAGCTGGTCGTCCGTTGGTGCGCGCGTGAGACTGAAGTGCAGCGCGAAGTGGCTCTGCTGGGGGTCGAGCTCCTTGATCTGCATCAGCAGCGGGTAAATCTCCTCCAGCAGCGACAGCTCGCGGAACGTGAAGATGAAGAAGATCTTCTGACGCAGAGGTGCGCCCTGCCGTAGCTTGAAGACGACGTCTTCCAGGATGGCAATGAGCGGAGTGACTCCAATCCCGCCGCCAACGAGGCACAGCGTCGGATACTTGTCGTACAGCTCCAGCGACGCGCCGTAGAAGCCGTCCATGTACACGATCGGGAGTACGTCCTTGGCCTTGCAGTCCTCTGAGTACGCGACGAGCTCCTGCGTCCAGTCACCGAGTGACTTGAGTAGAATCGTTATCGTGTCGGCACTGGTGCGTGGCGACGAGCTGATGGTGAAGGCGTGCCATTGGAGTTTGGAGATCGCGGGCACATTCAGGTACACGAACTGCCCGACCTTGTAGTCCCCGGCTATCGTCGACGACCGGGCCACCACAACCTTGACGACATCATGCGAGAGCGTCGTGAATTCGCGCACATTCACAGGCGTGAAGCCATTGGAGCTTGAGAGCACGCGGCAGAACGTGTAGAGCATGACGGACGGGAACAGCCACGCGAGCGTGTTGTTCCAGTGGAGGACGACGAAGACAGTCGCGAGGATGAAGAGGTGGTGCACCGAGTAAAACGTGTTGTACATCTTGCGGCGCACCCACGGGATCGACGTGAAGCCGATGGCCAGGAAGCACAGCAGAGCGATGGTACCGAACGTGTTCATCCACCGATCCTTGCCGTCGTCTCCAACCGCGCAGTTCCTGAAGCACGGGAGCGCCTCCTCGACCCACGTGCCCTCCTTGATCCAGGCCCAGTAGAACCCGGTGCAGTGCAGGAAGGCGGTCAGTACAGTGATGACCCCGAGCCAGCGGTGATACTTGATGCCGTTGGCGTACGAGATGTTGAGGAACTCCATCCACACGCAGTTGCGAGTGGCGGGGAGGAAGAGGAACGCCATGTTGTAGATGCACACGAAGCCGAAGGTGAGCGCGACGATCTCCAGGTACCCGACGAAGTCGAGCTCGGGATTCTTCTGCTTCATGCGGGCCACGCGCGCTCGGTAAAAGTACTGGAACACGTAGATGTTGCCTCCGATAAGGAACGCGAGGAAGAGCAGCTCTCCGACGCTGGCCTGGACTACGCGCCCCATTACGCGCGGCTTGAGACGGAGAAATCGGGTCAAGGCGAGCACGTAGCGCGATGTGATCCGGCGTACGTTGAAGTGGCGAAGGAACTCGACGAGGAGGATCGACGCGGCCAGCGGGATGAAGCAGAAGAAGAAGAAGTACGTGGGTCGAACCATTTCCGAATGGCCAACCGGAGCGCCCTTGGGTTTGACCGCGGGCACGCCATACCAGGAGCCGATGGTCACGCTCACTTTGGTGGTGTACGAGTCGGAGAAGTGGAAGAGCTGCCCGTACGTGTACAAGAAGATGGACGCCAGGATCACGACCTGGGAGACGTTTCCGAGTGGAGCCAACTTGTCGGCCCAAGCCGAGGGATCGAACTTGTATGGCAGAGCTGAGCCCCTCCTGTCGTGGTCCTGGTCCGCGACGGTCTTGATATTCGTGAATGCTGTGTCCAGATCGGGCGAGGCCATCGCGCTGCCTGCCGCCATGGTGGGTAGACAGCTGGTCGGTGGAAGTTGCTGGAGCTGGAGCTGGGGACTTGCGAGAGAAATGGGAAATGAATCGGAGGAAGGACGACGACACACGCAACCACTGTTGACTTGGTGCTGCTGGGCCCTGGGCGTTGATAGTAGAGGCGGGTATCACTTCAGCTTATGCGACGGGGGGTGAACCAGAGATACCGAATGGAGCACAACTTCGCCGTTAAGTCGTCCAAAATACCTGCTTCTCGGTATGGCACGCGCTCCCGGGCGGTTTGGACTGGACGACATATCAACATACATGCGTCTTGCTGTTTTGTGGTTTCGGCGGTTAAAGGCACGCGTCGACCAGAGAAACCGCAAGTGCTGAGCTGCAGTGTCGGCGTGCCTTAAGCCAATGACCTGGACCACAAGATGAGATAGTCTCAGTTCTGCCCTCCAAAAGCATAGTGTCCCGGTACCTTTCCTTCTCATCGACGCCAACTTGTCTGTTCCCAGCACTAGGACTATCACGCGATTTAGACCCGAACAAATGGCGAGGCAACCCGAGGAAACACATAGTTATACGAGTACATTGCCATTACTTGAGCGTACCTGTATGAAGCCTGCTTGAACGGTTTTGTATCGACGCAGGCGCGGAACATCGTCCATTCATTGCATTATTCGGGTGCAAACGAACGGACACTCACAAGCAATGAAACTTTATGTTTCAGCGCGTGCACTAAGCCTCGATCGTGCGATCTTGGTATGGATTTCATTTTACGGACAGGATGATGATGATAAGTACATGTAGATGGCTTTCCTGAAAAGGATGACAAGAGTTTTTATTTGTAGTCACAGCGAGTAGAAGGCAACAAAAAGTGTGAATGCTCAGAGCCCCCCCCCCCCAGGTTCTGGGCAATGCTACATGAAAGGTAAAGCAGCAAAGATTTACATGCATATCGAGGTTCCAAGCACGAGCTGCCAAGAGTATTTTGGCGATGAAGAGTTCTTCGGGTTGGAGTCCATGGCGACTTCTACAGCTACGCAAAGTGCACGCCTGAATCATGACTCAAAGTTTAGCCCGAAATTGCAACAGCAACACCCATAGCGGTTAGTCGCTTCGTCCTTGCTCTGCCGAGAAAATATGTGTCAATTGTCTACACGGTAACCATGTAGAGCAGCCCACACTCCCCGTCCGGTTCTAGCATCAAAGGCTGGCCTAACTTTTAGTGAGAACATCAACCGCAAGGTCTGACTATTCACATTATTCACACTCGTGCCATGAAGCGTCGCTATCAGTTGCAATTCGCCTCTAGAGCTCTCCAGCAGACATGAACCAACACGAGGCATCGGAGGACGGCGGCATCCAGCCTGCGAGCGACAGCAAAGAGCTGCGCGAAGAAGACGCGCTCGCAGCGACGCAGATCGGGATGACGGCGACGCGCAGCAAGTTGGAGAAGCTCATGAGCGGCTTCACCACCTTTGACGACGTCATGCGCATCGGAACGCGCGTAAGATATGAACCTTTGCGTCCCCACTAGTATATCTAGTGCGTATTGAGACTGACAGGCTACATGCAGCAACGACGCGAGAAGGACGAGTATCGACTGGCCGAGATGCGGCAGGAAATGGGGCGGCTGGAGCACAAGCTGGAGGCGGAGATCAAGAAGCGCATCGAGATGAACAAGTCCCTGCAGAACTACTGCGACGAGCAGGTGGCGCACATGACGGAGGCCTTCGAGACGCTGCTGAGCGACCGCGCCAAGCAGGTGGACGACCGACTCGACCGCCTGACGCAGGAGATCAACGACCTACAGGCGCTCGTGGCCAAGGAGAAGCGCGACATCCCGCTCATGATCGAGAACAAGACGAACGAGCTGACGCAGAAGCTCGTCGCCTTCATGGACGCGTTCGAGGAGGAGCGACAGAGACGCACGAACCAGGAGGCGATGATTCTCAAGCGCTTGAGCGACCACGAGCACCACACGGCGGAGACCTTCGAGCGGGAACGGGTGAGGGAGGCTGCAGACAGTGAAGTGAGCCTTTTGTACTGTGATGCTTAACGTTCGTTACCCTTCTGCTGTTGGTGTATGGGTTGCAGCACGACCGCGAACTGAAGTACTCGACCCTGAAGAATGCGCTGGACACGTACAGCTCGACTCGGATACGCGGGGATGAACGGTTCCACGCGTTCGCACAGGAGGAGATCGCCAAGATACAGAACGCCCTGGTGGCTGAAGCGCAGGTACAAATTCAGGGTTTGCTTGTTGTCTACGTATATTGCCTCCGCTAAACCGAGAGTTTACATTTTTCATTGCAGGCCCGCGAGCGCGAAGACGACGAGATCGTGGAGGCTCTCAACCGCTACACGGCCAAGCTGCAGGACAGCCTCAAGGTCATCACGAGTCCAGATGCGTAGAAGACACATAATAATGTACATGTAAGAATGCTTTCAGACACACTTCCGTACTAGCGAGCATTGTTCTATGCCAGCAGGCGATCCGATTCGTGAGGAGAAGCGAGTTCCTTCTCCTTCAGATGCGAGCGCTCGACCGCTTTCTCTGCCTCCTTCTGCCAATTGGGTCGACCAAATGCCGGGATGAAACTAGCGATGGAAGTCACGGTGTATCCGCATATCATGCCCTCCCAAAGCCCCAGGAGACTGGGGTGAGACGTGCGGACACCGAGGAAGTAGGCCGAGGGGATCCCGACCAACCACGCACCAGCAACCATGCCAACTGCGAGTGGCATCGGTCGCGCCTGAGCCTGCAGAACGGCCTACACATAACATTTGAATTAGTGTTACTATAAAAAAGTATCGATCTACTCAACCAAAACAAAGCGTCACTTACCAGCGCGTAGCAGAAGAAGGACAGAATGAAATACGCGAGCGCCGCAAGAGCGCACACTTGACTGAAAGTGTCGATGACGTCGGGACTGTTGGAGAATATCCGACCGAGGTGCTTGCGAGAGCTGACGATGACCACGCTATTCAATGCGGTGAGCGTGGCAATGCAGATTCCGCATATTTGGGCGGCAAGAATCGCCCGCGAAGGCTCTCCAGCCCCCAAGTGGTTCCCGATGCGAGTGACCGAGGCATTGATGACAGCGTAGAGAGGGCTCGTGGCGAAGCAGAAGAGCTCCATCATGGCGTTGTGCGTTCCGAGTTGAATCTCACCAATCTTGGCAGCAAACAGCGTCAGTACCGTGAGTTGCGCATTCTCCAGTAGCTCCCCAGCTGCAAGAGGCATCCCCACAGATACCAAATTCCACACGATTTCCTTGTCAAGGAAGCTGCCGTCCCAGCGCCAGGAGCATCGTCGGTGATACTTGCGGTACCAGTTCATGTAGGTGACGTAGCTAACCAGTCTCAGAGCCACCGCCACCGCTGTGCCCAGCGGACAACCCACGAACCCAAGCTCGGGTAGTCCGAAGCGGCCGTACGTGAGCCCGACCGCGAAGTACCCGTTGAGCACGACCATGAGCACATCGAACACGGCGGTCGGGAGGACGATGTTCTGCGCCTGGTAGAAGCTCGCGAGCACCTGGAACATGCTGCGAGGCCACAGCCACAGCAGCGACAGCCGCCCGTACTGGCCAGCGAGAGACGCCACGTGCTCTGCGACCCCCGCGGTCAACAGCAACGTGTCCAAGTTCCACCAGAGCAGCGCCATCGGAGCGCAGGCCACTGAGACCAACAGACACGTGAGCAGCGTGTACTCGCCCACCAAGTGGTAGTTCTTGGCGCCGAAGGCCTGTGAGCAGAGCGAGTTCATGCCGCCGTTGAAGCCCTGCATGAAGACGAGCGTCGACAGGTCCAGGCACAGCTGCGCGTACGCGACGGCCGCGAGCTCGTCCACGCCCAAGTGGCCCATGACGCTGAGCTCCGTGATGGACACGGCGAAGTAGCAGTACGTCGACAGAGCTCTGGGCAGCGCCAGCGCCAGCAGCGCGCGGGCTTCCTGCAGTCCGGCCAGCATCGTTGTGATCGTTTGGAGTGGAGTGCTCAATGTGTCGCGTCGTTTCAAGATCAATGTAGCCATGTTAGCTTCAACTTTGCCAGATGTTGACACCCTTTCGGACGAAAGCAAATCGTGCTCTTGGAGGCCCACCTATTAGCAGGACTGCTGCAGAGGGGAGTCACTCGCGAGACTTGTTCGACTGCGGTAAGTCGGTATACACGTTTAGTCTGTGGTGCACCTGCGAATACAGCTACAAAGGTAAGCTTAAAACATTCTTTGTTGGTTTGTCCGACAAACTAAACTTTGACTCGACGAGTAAGATTCTGACTGAGAACCAAGGAGCTCAGCAGTTATTTGTATGCAGCGTTAATCTTGCTACATAGTCACTAATAAGCAGCATAGCAATGAAATAGCGAGCCCAGCATGCAGACCAGATGATGTATCCTGCTCGCCGCAGTATCCTCGTCAGCAAAGCCGACGTCTAGATTAGTCCATGGTGCCTCGAACACTAGCCCAGTCCGTCGCAAAGGTAAGACTGTGGTGACAAGCCAAATCTCACCCAGCTCGTGAAGGAGGGGGTGAACAGGCCACTATATACTCCACATCGTCATGACCTCCCTCCTCTCCAGCATCTGCGCACGCCCATTGGCCGCCTGTCACATCGTCTGATTACACTTTTGACAAGAAGAAGATCACCTCGACCAAAAGAGACCACGCACGCCCAAGCCCAAGCAAGCTGCACAGATCCAGCCTCGGACTCCTGCGCGTGTCAACGCGACGCAACGCCCACAATGACCCGTGCGCCTCCTCCGCCACCCGCCGCCGCCTCGGAGCGCACGCCGCTGCTGGCTGCTGACGTGCGCCTGACCGTCTCCTCCTCGCCTTGTGCGCCTTCCCCTTCCGCCCACTCGCCGCCCTCCCGCCTGCCGCGCTGGTTCCTCCTCGCGATGCTGCTGAGCGTGTGCTGCACGCTGTCGTGGCTGGCGCTGCTGGCGCTCGGGCCGCGCCTGGACCTGCGCCTGGACGCCGCCTCGAGCCTCTACGCGGGCGTGCTCAACTCGCTGCTCGGCAGCTTCCTCTCGGCTAGCGGCTACTGCTGCCAGAAATACGCGCACATCCGCGTGGCGCGCAACTCGGCGCTGGGCACGGCCACGATGCAGAGCGCGTATCTGGCGGGGCTCCTGCTGCTGGCCGTGGGCACCGTCTCGGCCGTCATCAACCTCGGCATCCTCGGCCAGGCCGTGCAGGCACCCTTCGCGGCGCTCACGCTCATCTACAGCGCGCTGCTGGGCCGCTTCGTGCTGCGCGAAAGCTTCGGCGTCTACGACCTGCTCTCGAGCGCGCTCATCGTGCTGGGCGTGGGCGTCGACGTGTACGCGGCGCAGCTGGCCGCCGTGCCGCAGCAGTCGTACACGCTCCAGTCGCTCGGCCGCCTGCTGGCCCGAGACTCGGTCTTCCCGCTGGCCTACACGGTGCTGGCGCTGACGTACGCTACGCTGCTGCTGCGCCGCGTGCACACGGACAAGCTGCAGCGCCACCCCGTGGGACTGCTCGCCTTCAGCTCGTGCGCGGGCGTCATGGCGGGCTTCACGTCGCTCGCGACCAAGTCGGTGGTGGAGGTGGCCAAGTCGGCGCTGCGCCACGAGGACTGGCTCGTGTTCGTGAACCCGTTCTTCCTGCTGCTGGCGCTCGCCATCCCGTGCGCGCTCGTGCCGCAGCTCTTCTTCCTCAACAAGGGGCTCGAGTTCTTCGGCACGCTCAAGTTCATCCCGCTCTACCAGGCGTTCATCATCATCGGCAACATGGGCTGCGGCATGATCTTCTACAACGAGATGGCCAGCTACAGCTCGGACGCGCTCGTGTACTTCTTGGGCGGCATCATGATCACCATCTGCGGCGTCTGCGTGCTGCTCGTCAAGGTGGACTCCGACGGCAATGGAGACGGCCGACGGTCGACGGCGGTGAAGGCAGTCGACCGCCCCATGGACGAGCTGCTGGACCAGAAGAGCAGGGACAAGGAGCAGTTCGAGACGGACTTCACGTTCCAGCAGATGAAGTGGGCGACGGAGGCGGAAGACCCCAAGGCGAACGAGCTGCGCGCGTTCCGCGACTTCCGTGAGTGTCAGGAGGCGATCGTTGAGCTGCTCGTGTCCGCGCGCAAGTCGATTTACTACTCGACCTTCTTGTGTGACTTCACGCAGGTCCTCCACACGACCGATGAGGAGCACAAGGACAACACGTTCGCGTCGCTACTGCGCGATGCGGTGAACCGCGGAGTGGACGTGCACATTTTGTACAACCCCGTGCGCGACTACGGGACCAACTCGATCGCAGATCTTCGCCTCATCTTGCCGCCGGAAGTGCACTTCGCCTGCTCTGTCAGCGACCTTGGCCCGAGCTGGTTCACGCGATACCTGTCCAACAACTCGCGGTACGCGTTCCACCACCAGAAGTATCTTTGCATCGACGAGGAGACCATCATGGTCACGGGCTGCGACGTCAACACGGAGCGTGAGGGCTGGCTGCGCAAGAACCATCTCGGGTACTACTGGCACGAGCTGAGCGTCATCTGCCGCTGCACGGCAGATATGGTGCGATGGATCCACGCTAACCACGAGCCGGCGGAGAAGAAGCGCTACTACGACCAGTTCATGGAGTCGCCCCCGTTCCCGCTGGTGTCTGGAGGCTGGAGAGAGGAAAACTGCATGGTCAACATGATCATGAACGCCAAGCACTCAGTGCAGCTGGAGAGCCAAATCATGATCTCTGGCGGCTCGCTGCAGCACAACCGCATCTGCCCAGCTATCGTAGCGCGTATCAGCCAAGCTCATCGCAAGGGGGAACCGTTCCACGCGCTCATTCTGACTAACGCAGCTCAGAAAGACGAGCCTTCGTTCCTGGCTCGCACGTACTGCACGCTGTCCATCCAGTGGTCGCTTGAGCAGCTTGAGGACTGCGCGTTGGCGTACGGCCTCACGTTGGATGAGTTGTGGCAGCACCTTCAAGTCGGCCGGCTCGAGCATGACGGCGTGCTGATCAAGGTGCACTCCAACATCCTCATCGTGGACGGGAAGTACGCGCTGAGGTCGTCATCGAATCTGGCCGACCGCAGTCTGAGCGCGCGTCCGAACGACACCGAGCTGGGTCTGCTCTTTTTGGGGCCCTGCGTGAACAAGCTACAGCAAGATCTTCTCAACATGTACTTGGGTACGACAGGCGAGAAATACTCGTGGACTCAAGTGTTCGAGCGCATCAGGGGTACGCCCATGACCAAGCCCACCGGAGTCATAAAGCCGTTGGAGAAGAAGACGTGGAGTCCCGTGTTCACGTGGTTCATGATGAACGTCTTCATCTACCTGAGCGAAGGCGCCACAGGCGGCAGGGTCAAGGTGACGTACGAAACCACGGTCATTGGTGAAGACAGGCACGAGTTCGAGACCTAAGAGCGCGTGCTAGGCTAGAAAGATATCGCCGGGGGTACTTACTGCAACTTACGTGTTACTTTCAAGTGTTATTGCCTGCAATACAACTCGCTAATAGCCCATTTCCTTGATGAGCGTCTT
The DNA here is from genome assembly GCA_016169955.1 of Phytophthora vignae f. sp. vignae. Taxonomy (NCBI): domain Eukaryota; phylum Oomycota; class Peronosporomycetes; order Peronosporales; family Peronosporaceae; genus Phytophthora; species Phytophthora vignae. The sequence continues at coordinate 1,823,286 of JABJUM010000006.1, forward strand.
GTAGCTCGCTTCTCCGTGTGCACTCGTCTTCGTCTCTACAGTTGGTGCCGACCTGGACGCGACAAGGCACCGTTCATAGTTAAACCACTGTGAGAACTACAACTCAAGGTGAGGTTGGCACGTACGTCTTCTTTGAGGGCAGCTCCATGCCTAACAGTTCTAGCAGCTCATTCCGCGCAGTGCGCACCTGGGAAATCTGTAGGTAAAGAACAAATGCTGTCAGTTGATATCGGTGCATGCGTCTCGAATCTGATGGAGCTGCGGCTTACCGAAGCGTCCCACGCAGTGTCACTCAAGATCTCGACCACGTCATCGTACTGGAGACACAACATCACATTAGCACGCGCACAGAGAGAAAAGAAGGCGCTCACTTGCATCAGACCACCAACCTTTTCCTCGTCAACGATCTCATCATGAAGGAGCAGCCGCGTGTAGAGCTTCTCCGCCGTCAGTTTTCGCACCTTGGGGAACTTGTGCCCCAGGAACAGCACCAGAGCGCGCAAGGTCTTGGATTCTGTCTCGGGGTCGCTCGGGAGTAAGCCGATCAGTACACTAATGGCAGCACTTAGCTTGGGAACTGCCGTGCATTTCAGGATTTCGTCCCGTAGAGCTGTGTACAACCGTTCCCCAAAGTCAGTGGCAGCTGTAACACTACCATCTTCCGTCTTCCGCTCTTCAAACAGGAAGCGTAGCAGGTTGGACTCCAGCAGCAGCGCCATCGTCTTCATGAGGGGGATTGTAACGCGGTCGTCCTGGTGGTGTCGTGTCAGCAGCGTCACCAAGAAAAAGCTGAACCGACAAAGCAATCCGAAGTCTTTCGCCTGCGAATGTGCGCGCACCCACTCGAAGAGAGCGTTCTTGGAAGCCTTCACGACACTCTCAGTCAATCCTCCAACGCTGATAACCAGGCCCGCAGCAACTTCCTCCATGAGTTCCGGGATATCCATCATCTTCACGACCAGCGGAAATGTATCGTGAGCCATGGACCAGTTCACAGTCAGGTTAGACGGGAATATCTGGTTCTCGAGCTGGAAACGGTCCGGGATGCCGTCAACACGAGGACTGGTTGAATGTAGCAATCGGAACAAAATACTTCCCGCTGTCATCCTCATGTTGTCAAGCTTCTCAGCCAACTGCTTCGCCAACGCTCCGAACTGTAGTCGAATAGAAACACGCAGGAACAAGGTACACGTTAGTTCCAAGCAACGTAGTGCCCACAAGTAGCGCAACTTACAACTACGCCCACAAGATCCGGCGACAACCGCCGAGCAAAGGGCAGTGCCGATGCTGAATTGGGCCTCTTGGTCTCTGCTGTAAGTTGGGTACGGTGGGCGATGTCCGGTACTTGAAACTCCGCGTTGCCGTCCAAGTTCACAGACAGCTTCTTTGCGCGAAGCAGTCCGACTCCGTTGGGGCCAAAGTAGTAGTAACCCAGCGCTGGTTTCTCGAATCTAACATAGCATAGCGGGTCCGAATCTGACGCACCGCTGATCTCGTCGATCTTGCGCTTCCGTTCCGAAAACCCGTCGACAATCACACCTTGGCCGTACTCGGTCCCCACGACTGCCCCAACAAGACGGAAGTGCTGATTTTGTGCGTGTGTACTCTCTCCAAGCAGCAACTTCTCCAAGCCCAGCATTGCCTCTTTGCGAACCCAGGAACCGACATCTCCACGCTCGTCTAGCCGATAGTCTTGATGGATACATCGGACGAGCGTCTGCACAACCGCATCTTCCATGCTGTTGAGATCAACTTCATTTGGTGGTCGAGAGCTCAGATCTACAAGGGCTTGAACTGCTGCCACCCGACTTCCGGGGTCCTCGTCTTCTGTCGCAGGCCCCTCAAGTGACGCCGATTGAATGACAGCACCCAGCACCTCCTTTATACAGGGCTGAACCAACTCTTTGGCAGCGACTCCCACCGCACGGAGAAATCCTCGGCGAGCAGCAACGTTGGGGTTTGGCGCCTGGACCGATGCACCCTTTTCCTTGGAGGTTACCATGATTCCGGAGCTGATGTATCGCGGTATCAACTCCTGCATGTACTTGACATGGGCTGGACTGCCTTTCTCGAAGATCCTGGGGCAGTACTGCGCTGTGAAGGCACCGAAGGCGTCAATAGCTGCGTCACGGACGCCATCACTTGGGTGGACAAAGCACTCTTCGAGCATTGCTAAGTACTTCTTCACGTGAGCAAACCCCAGACTCAATCGGGAATTCGAGATCACTTCAATCACATTGCACACTCCAGTTCGGATCATCTCACCACCACGTCCACGGAACAGACGTCGCTTATCCACCTCAATCGGCAGCATCTTGATCTTCTTCTGCAGCTCTCCATCAACAAATACCGGCAGTTGAGCCAAGCAGGTTAGCAGCTCGGCGATGCTGATCACTGCGCCGTGTCGAACTATGACCTCGGCGTCAGGAGACAGCGCAGAAGCCAGCAGTCGAGGGAAAATGCGTGTCATAGCGTGAGGCGGATCCAGCGCTCCGATCTTTCCTAGTGCCGAGGCAGCGAGGCTACGAATTTGAACGTCCCAATGAACAATCTTCGATTCGATGAGATGTTCCAAGAGAGCGTAGCGATACTCCGGGTACTTCGCGACAAACACACTCACATCCAGGTACGCATGGCGCAAGTTCGCCACGGAAAAATAGTCGGCTTTGGTGAGTAAATCGATGCCATTTGGGAAGTTCGTCCGGCCTTGCCGCCCAACGTTCTCTTGAAATGCCGCGGATGCAGCTCGACGGCAGTTCAGCTCGCGATCAAAGACGCAGTTGACGAGCATCGCAGGTGCGAGAACTTGCTTTAGCCAGGGCAGAAGCAACGACGGTTCGTAGGCTCGCGCGAAAGACCAGCACGCATAGCACGCCGCGTCTCGCACGTGAGAGCCGATGCTGTATGTGCCCTTGCGAATGTCGTACTTTAACGCATTGGCGACGCACTCCACCGCATCGGGGAGTCTCTGAGGCAATAACACACCGCGGCGTGCAAGTTCTGCTAGCGCTAGACTCGCTCCATGCCAAGCTCCATCCCCCTCCGTCGCCACGAAAAGCTCGAGCACGGACTGAACGATATCGTCGGCAAACTCATACGGCAGACGCCCCGTGATTCGGCCGATTCCCTTCGCAGCCGACCACCGCACCACTGTGTCTTTGTCGCGCAATCCGCACAACAGAACTTCAACTATCTGCTCCAGCTCCTCCATCACTTCGAACGTGCTGTCATCGTCGTCATCGTCCTCTTCAGAAGCGCCTTGCGGACGGCTGGGCGTGGAAACGACGGTGCTGTCAGCGGCCAGCCCCAATGACTGCATGTTCAGCTCCAGCGAGCGCAGGCCCCGACTGTAGCGCCACGACCGAACCTTGGGCGGCAAGTACAGCAGCCCCAAACGCTGCACGAGTTTCACGCTGAGCTTCCGGTGCAACGTGCTGCTGCTGGATCGGTCCGATCGCGCATCGTCCTCGGTGAGGTGAGCTACGAGCTTCATCACAGTGGCGAAGTAAATACGACTGGCCTGGATGTGCTGCTCCCGGGGCGAGTTCTTGGCGATATGCGCCAGACACAGCATAATGCCCGTCACCTTGAACTGCAGCACGCGCATGTCCTTGCCCTCCGACGCAGTCATGAGCTCTCTGTTGGCCCAGCTCAGGAACTGCGTCAGGTAGTGCTGCTCCATGTCCGGCCGACTCAGCAGTCGCGACAGACACACGGCCGCTGCGACCTGCGTCGCCCCCGGGTCGCTCAGATAGTCCTTGCAGAGCGTGACGATGTTGGAGACAATGGAGATGGCCCCATTTGAGCTCTCGGCGGCCGAGTCGATGGTGTTGAGGTCGAAGGGCACGAGACAGAGCATCGAGAGCCACAGCAGCAGCACGTAGCGCGTCTCCCACGCCGAGTGGTCGGCGCGGTCCTGCGACTGCAGCAGCTGCAGCGTCGGCTCGAAGTCGCTCACCTCGTGGGGCAGCAGCTTGACCACCGTCTTGTAGCCGCGCACCTTGCACAAGTGGTACACGAGCTGGAAGAGCTTGTGCAGCCTCGGGTTCCGGTACACCTGGCACGGGAAGGCCACGCCCTCGGCTTGATCTTGAGCTTGAGCTTGGGCTCTCTCGGCCATGACCCGCTTGATCTCCTTGACGATGGGGTCCAGCATCTCGTGCAGATAGGGGTCCAGCAGGTGCGACTGCTCCAGGTACTTGTCCAGCTGCAGAATTAAGGGCAGGAATTAGCCGAGTCTGGCAGCATAACTCAGTGTCTATAGCAGTGAGAGGGGCATGGGCGTACCGTGCTGGTGACGGAGCTGTGCGCGACCAGGAAGTCGCGGTCCACGTCGCTCTCGGGCGTCGGCAGCCGCGTCTCCGTCAGCTTCTGCAGCAGCTCGCGCACCTGCTCGCGCTCCTCGAAGAAGCGCCTCTCGCTGCAGCTGTCGCCCTCCAGTGGCGGGTCGGCGGACATGGCGACTGACAGTCTGGTGTCTCGGCAGACAGGATGGCGGTCTAAATCGCAGCGCTGGAGACGCGCGGAAGGCGCAGGTCAAGTCGACGCGGCGTCCGAGCCAAGCGGATCCTTTCGCCAAATGCACTCACTTCGTCGACATAAAAAATGCCGCTTTAGTATTGCGGTCTTATATTTTGTCGGGGGTGGTGACTTATATTTTGTCGATATCTGTACCAGAGATCCGAAAATACAGTACTACATTGTATTGAGCACAAGATTGGACCGTAATAAAAATTACAATTCAGCAAGGAGCAATAATAAAAATTGCCGCAATATAAATATATTGTACTTCAATTGCAGGCATTGCAACAGAAGAAATAAACACTGTGAACAACTTTATATGCGAAACATGATTACAGAGTCACAGTTTTTAGGAGTATTGCTATAGAAACTTCACATGTTGAGTGCATAAACAACCTAGTAATACGCGAGCGAGAAATATCTGGATCTTACGATAAAACGTAAATCTGGTGTACTTAGTACTTTAGTGGATTCCAGGGTTTCTTTCACCTTGTTATCACCGCAGTTAAGGGTATAGCGGTTCTACAGATTAAGAATTTGTATGATCAACTCCATCGTATCCAGTGGCCATTGGACACGGACCCATTTCACTTTGACCTCTGCCTCAACAGGCGTACACACTATATCAATAGATTAAGCTCAAGATCCTAGAGGATCACCGCCCCCTGATGTGATGTCTTCCCCGCATTGTTGTTCCGACCTGCGTACATATTGGTTATTAAAGATGTTGATTGCCAATTACGGCTTTTACTACACTTTGATCGCTGGGTATGTAGATCTTACTATCATTTTAATGACGTACTTTGGTATATCTGGCGCCATGTTACCTTTTTTATATTAATTGTCAATAATTGGTACAATAATGTATTGTATTGGAACTGTTGATCTCCAATAATAAAAATTAGTATTGCAAAACACAATTATTTATTGGATCGCAATTATTATTTCGGACCTCTGATCTGTACATAACTTCTGTCGGGGGGCAAGTTGAAGCGAGTTGATGTAGTGGTCAAATCCAATTGCTCGACGGCTGCAATGCACGGGACAATGGGGCGTCGTGCAGGCGGCTGTAAGATATTAGTCATCCATAGTTACGCGTCTTCCGCATTCATGCTTTTCTGTGGCTTCACGTTTGGCAATCGAGTTGGGGCTCTATTTATACGGCCATTTACTGGGTCCAATCCGTCCATCGACGCCACCGCAGCTTGATCGATCGATGGCGCAGCGTGGGGCAGCATGGACGGAGGACGACGAGCAGGAGGTGAAGCAGTCGCTCCACCAGAAGGAGGCCATCACGGCCCAGATGATCGGCATCATCTCGGCGCGGCTCAACTCGCTGCAGACGACAGGTCGACAAGGCTAGAAGCAGCTTTAGCCTGGTGCAAGACTCACTAATCCACTCGAATGACTATCTTTTGGCACAGCGAACAACCGTAAGCATGGACTGGAGTGCGACCTGCGCGTCAACTCGGACTACTGCTCCAAGATGGTCCCTCCGCTCGTGGACACGCTCGAAAGCCGAGGCGCCGCAGCTGCCAAAAGCCGAGCCATCTCGTCCACTACACTGGCGAGCAACCAGGCCATGCTGGAGCGACTATTTGGTCCAGACGAGAAGACTCGAGCCCACGCGGTAGGATTTTAGTGAGAGAGCGTGTATTGATTTCACTTCGGTGTCCTAACATGTTGCTTTGCGTCCGCCCACGACCCAGCAAGTGCTCAAGAAGAAAAAGCTGGAGGTTCACAAGGGCGACAACCGACGGAATGCGCGCGGACAGATCGAGAAGCAACTGCAGGCGAGCATCGAGGGCCACATCACCCGAACCGTCGAGAGCTTCGTGTATGGGATGAACGACGCGGACTTCAACCCTGGCGGCGCGACGAATCTCAGGAGCAGTGTGTACATGAACACCAACCTGCTGCTGCTCCACACGTTCGAGCGGATCCACACCAACCACGGGCGGCGGAACTTCAAGCGCTTTCTACTCTCCGAGTTGTCGGGCACGCTCTTCGAGGAGGTCTTCTGGCTTGTCTTCTGCCATTTCTACCAGAAGAACTCGTTGGCGCAGCAGCGAGCGCTCGCGGACGAGATCAGCTCCAAGTACGTCAAAATGGTGGCCGCACTGCGTGGGAACATGGACTATCTGTTCCGCGTGTACCCGTACGCTATCGCTAGCGCGGTCTGCTGGGGGTTCCACTACCTTTTCCCAGGCTCTCGCCACCTCTACTCGACCGAGTTCAAGAACGACGTCTACCTCTTTGTGTGTCAATTGCTGCTGGGGCTCAAGATGACGCCGGCGTCGGTGCAGTCCATGCGACGGCAATACTTTCCCGAAGAAGTCGTGGACGACCTGGGCGCCAAGATCAAGCCGATGGGCAAGTTTTCAGGCTCTGTATCTGCTGGGGCAATAGGCGATGGTGCCATGCAAGGAGGTAGCTCGGCGAGGAATGGAGGGTTTCCTGACATCTCCCAGCTTCCGAGACTTCTATCGCCGCAAACCTCGCAATCGCTCGCAAAATCGGCCAGCGAGCCGTCCTATCTGGGGAAATTGGCGATCGGAGACAACAGCATCGCCAAGATTCTGGAGTCTCCAGCTATACCAGTCTCAAGTGCCGATCTGGACGACGAAGACGGGTTTGGAGCTGCACACCGTCGGCGCCACCAGCAGCGGGCTCTGTTTAACGCGGCTCAGCTCAGTCCTCTGATGAAGCAGTACTTCCGCTCGCCGACCAAAAACGCCAAGAAGGCCAGCTTCGTGCTGCGTACCACTCCAGCTGCCGACTGCGTCGTCGGTGGGGAGGAGACATACCACAAATTGTACGTCGGTGTGTCTTCAAGAGAAATGTATGGCAGGCCTAACGGTGAGCTGGTTATTGTTGTTGTTGTTGTTGTTGTTGACTTTTACAGCTATCGGCGCAAACCGCAGAAGGGGTTCGCAGCCGAAGCGCAGCGACAACACGAGAAGTGCATGCGAGAGATTCAGAAGGAGCAGCGCGACACCAAGCGCGAAATCGCCGCGCTCCACGAAACCCGGGACCTCGTGCTCGGCAGCGGGAAAAAGGCCTTGCAGGCGTACTGCACCGTTTTGATGAGCCGGAAGCATGTGAGCGACGAAGAAGAGGTGGCCCCGACCGCGGCAGGATGCGCGGGAATAATAACGAACCAGTAGAATTATAAAATTATCACACGAGAAGCAACACGGATATTCGTGGTGGACGTCGATAGTGTTGACAACCGAGTCGGTTGTACTCTGTCGACCATGAAACTATGGAACGGTGGCGAGACTCAACTGCACAATGCTTTGTATTTGATTTTTGCCATGGCTCCACGCTCACCGTCTCCACGATTCCGACGTACCCTACGTGCGCGCTCTGATCTGCCTGCCGAGCGACTTAGATGTTCGCAGGGTTGAGAATGGCCCACTTCTGGTTCGGGTTGTTCGGCGAACCCCGTAGAGCTGCACCTTGTTGCCCTGCTTGGGGTCCGTGTCGAGGCAGAAACCCTGGTGCGTCGCGTGCTTGAGCTTGCCGGTCGAGGCCTCGAACGTCCACTTCTGGTTGGGCTCGTTGTCCATGCAGCGGTAGACGTGCACGATGCCGCCGTCCCAGCCCTGGTAGGCATCCAGACAGCGGTCGGCGCTCTTGGAGCGGATCTGCTTCGTGGCCGCGTCGAAGAACCACACCTGCTGCTCCTTCACCAGCCAATCGTTGGACTTGCTCGACATGTACAGACCGGCGTTCTTTTCCGACAGCATCAGGTTCGTGCCAGCGTTGCGGATCGCCTTGGGGTCCTTCCAGCCGATCGTCAGCTGCTGGAAGTTGCTCTTCATGGTGTCGTCCTCCTTGAACACGCCGAAGTTGGCCTCCACCACCTCGTCGCCGTTGGTCACGCGCCACTGCGAATCGATGGCGGTGTACCAGTAGTACTCCATGTTCATCGAGCGAGCCACCTGGAAGAAGTCCGAGAAGAACTTGGCCTGGTTGGCGGGCGAGGCCACGCCAGTCTTGGCGTGCTGGCCGTCCGAGCTCCAGCCCACCTCCGAGAGAACCATGCGCTTGTTCTTCTTCGCAGCCGTCACGCGGATAGCGCGGATACGGTCCAGCGTCTTGGCCGCGCCCTCGTTCACGTCGACGCCCTCCCAGTAGGCGAACTCGTTGACGGAGACGTAGTCCACGGCGTCGACCATCTGCGGGTTGTCGTAGTAAATGTCGATGACATCCGCGATCGTGACGGGGGTGTTCTTGCCACGGCTGCGGAGGTAGCTGCGGATTTCGTTCATGTAGCTGATAGCCGTGTTGGCCGTGATCTCCTTGCGGTAGATGGTCTCGCTGCCGACGTGCAGGCCAATGACGTTGTTGTCGTAGAGTCCCTTGTCAATGAGACCAGCAAGCTTGGCCTTCTCCTGCAGCAGGTAGTCGTCGCTCTTGGTCGTCCAGATACCGAGGTGCACCTTGAGACCGGCGTTCTTGGCGGCCGGCAGCACTAGCTCAGCCTGGTTGCAGTCGAGCAGCGAGTAGATGCGCACCTTGTCCGTGATGCCCTTGAGCGCGAACATGTCCTTCTGCACCTCGGCCGCAGACTTGCACTTGGAGCTGTCCGGGGCCCAGTCTGGGACTTGCGCGAGTTGTAGTTCACGCCGTGCATCTTGACGTTGAGGGCCTCCGTCTCGCCCGTGAGCATGAGCAGCGCAGAGGCCACGAAAGCGGGGAAGAAGAGCTTCATCTTGAGCAAAGGAAGGGCTGTACTTATAGGCCGGGTAGCTCTTGCTGCCCTGCTGGAAAGTTGGAGAATGGCATTGCGTCTGGAAGAGAGCCGCAAGCTGTACAGTAGAAGCGTGCAACATAGCGCAGAGAGGATGCCCGCCATGCGATTGAGACGCTTGAACGTGTGCAATGGTGAGCGCGTTGCTCCCAGCGCAAACCGATGATCTTCAAAGCCGCGCGAGTAATGCCCGCTCTTCGAACAGAAAAGTGGATTTCGTGAAAACTTTAAGCGATGAGTCACCTGTACATGTCCTATTAGTTCTACGTACTAGTAGCTATCTTCAGAGCAACTGGTTCGACGTGTAGCGGCAGCGGCAGTGTGGCGCATAGCGAGCAAGACCCCGTGCGCACTCTATTCCGACTAAATTGCACCTCAGATAGACTGAAGGGGTGTAGTGCAAGAAGATAGCGCATGTGTTGATGTAACGCAACTTGGAGACCACCAGTGACCAACAGATCTCGTCAGATGAGGTGCCAACAAACATGTGCGTTATCATACGATATGCTGCGCCTTGCGTTATCCACAGAAACGGTCCCACACGACTCGACAACCGCAGCAACAGCGCCCTGAAACAGAGATAAGGTAAATCGCACAGACGAAAAAGTGAAATCCACAGATTGTGAAAATATGTGACAAGTAGTGATCTTAATAGAAGGCGGTAGTGAGCGGTTGCGAGGAGCGTAGCCGCAGCAAACCCGCGCGGGGTGCCCGCGAAGCAGGGCCGCGCGGTATTTGCGGAGGCGGGCCCAGCGACGAGCATTCCAGCGAACGGACCCGTTGCCGCACACTCGGAGTTAGTTTTCTTTATGCGGGGGTCTGGGGGTGCAACCCCCAGCACACCTTTAATAGAGGGCGGCGGAAGGTATATCGGTTTATCTGTGCGGTTCCCCTTCAGATCTGTGGATTTCCCTGTTCTGTCTGTGCGATTCTCCCGTTCTCCCTGAAACATCCCAGCTCCCCGCACCTCTAATAATGCGCCGCACAATCACCGCCGAGAGGATAGTTGCACCGACAACACACGCACCGTTGCACCCGTTTATGTTGTGCGATTTTCTTGAGTGCTGCATGACCGCAACTGGGCACTATTTCAAAACAATTACCAAATTCTGCGCGAACTGAAAAAATTTGGCACTCTACTAATTTCTGGCACTCTGTGCAATAACAGCTCACCCACGGTGCTGTGAGGATGAACCGATGCTAAGAATATCCTTCGTACGCTCTTCCGCCTTGTTTTCATCACCAACCTCACTGCTCTAGCCGCCACTTTCCACCTTTGCCTCCATCTCCACTAGCCGCTGATCTCAGCTTCTCCTCCTCCTCACTGGCCCCCATCTACGATTCCAACTTCGTCATGTCTTCTTCACATGCTACTGCTCGACCGCGATTGCGAGGTGTCAAGAGCGATTGGAACAGAGAAGAAAGATGAAGGAGCAGCATGCAAGGTATTGACGCCGTCGAGGATGCTATCATGAAGGAAAGACACGTGGACGCGCGAGCCTCTGGAATCCTTAACAAACACCACCGACCTGCTGCTTGGTGTCACTTGATGGAACCGAGAATCCTTGTCTTGCTCTGGTCCTCATGGCTACGCAGCACCGTGGGTGCCCAGCTGTTATTGCACAGAGTGCCAGAAATTAGTAGGAGTGCAGTTCGCGCAGAATTTGGTTCTCCAAGAAAGCGATCGTGGTAAAGCGGGTCACCAAAGGCCTGGGCGGATGTAGCGCGCTTTGTTTAGGATGGCGATAACGAGACAACAAATCGCGCGACGAAGATGTACCCCACCCACCAACCTTCAACCACCTCCACGCCTCGACCGGACCCGAATTTACGGAAGTATAATAACCGGAGGGTGCAAGAAATCCCCTCATCCATCGTCGCTTTTAGCAAAGCGGCAACAGCAACGTTCAACTTCTCCCATCCTATTGCAGTGTAGCTCGAGGGAAATCCGTTGTAGCAAAGCCGAGCTTTTGTAGGAAGTTCCTACGTTCCTACTAGGAACACCAACCGCATAATACCAGCAATATTCGTGCAGCAGTGTTGTACACAGTACGACAAGTGTGTCAGCAACAGCGACGTCATCTATGCGCGTCACTGCGTTTAAAAAATCGAATTTTGTCCAATCCCCCGCGACTCCATCCACGAGCGGATCGTGACAAGCACGTCAAACAAAACTCGAGAAGAATCGACCGACCGACGAAACATGGCGGCGAACCTAGGGGCGATGGTGGCGGAGCTCAAGCGCCTTGCGCCGCGGCTGCGCGACTACGAGCCGGTCGACGATTCCTGGCAGCTGGTGAGTCTACCCCGCAATTCCCCGGTCATTTGGCGTCTTTGGGGGCGCTGGACGCTTGCGACTGGTATGTCAATCGCTGTCCGGACGCGTGTCGTGACCTGACGCGAGTGTTCTCGTGCTTTTTTGGATCGTTCCCATTGGCTCCAGGCTGAGAAGAAGGCGCTGGAGGCTCGCGACCTGGTGGAGACGCTGCTGCGCTCGGCGGATGGAGTGGCGCAGCTGCGGGGAAGCGGCGCGCTGCAGGATATGAAGAGTCTCGTGCCGGACGTAAGGCTGCTGGTGGATGGGAGCAGAAGCAGATCGGAAGGTTGGAGGTGCTGATACGGGGATACTGTTTCACTTGCAACAGGTCACGCGCGAGGAGATCGCAGAGCTCAAGGTGTCGGACTTCGTGCTGGGCATGATCTTTGAGAAACCCTTCGCGGTGTTCGAGCGCGTGTACCGCGGCTTTGGCGCGGAGGTTAGTAGCACCTTAGAGTTTCTTTTTCCACCGAGCTGCTAGAGATTATGTAGTCTAATCGGCGTAATGATGGCGGTGTGGTGGTTTGTCTATGCAGTACGCGAAGGAGCTGTCGAGCGAGGCGCGCAAAAGCTCGAACCTCGTCAAGTCCTCTTACGTGAGTGGCATCTGCTCAATAAGGCAAGGTCAATGCGTTCGCACGTTTACCCTGTGCTGATGTTGCAGGTGTACGGCGAGATCCTGTTTTTCCCCTTCGCTGACATCATCCGTTGGGTTGCCCCGTCACTTCCGGAGTTTCCTATCTTCTACGACCTGGTACAGTACCACCGTTAAAAGTGAACGACTGTGCTACGTTGCGAATCTGGCTGATCCAGTCTTATTGCTGCGTCCATTAACAGGGTTCTGGCACCGGTAAAGCGGTGATCGCGGCCAGCTTAGTGCATCCGTTTGACCAGGCTATTGGCATCGAGTTGCTAGAGGTGAGTTCTTAGTGTTGCCAGCGCAGCACGTCTAGGATGCACTCTTACTGTCCTCGTCATTGCACGCAGCCTCTGGTGCACTGCGCTGAAAAGCGGAAGGCCGCTTTAGAGAAGCTCAAGACTCCTCTGCTGAAGACAGATATCGATTTCATTACCGGCAGTCTTCTGACGACCAAGTGGGAGGACGGCGACGTCGTCTTCTGTCACGGCACTTGCTTCAATGACAAGTGAGTGTGCAAGTATGTTGTTGGTACAAGAAGACAAATGCTAACGAAAACTGTGTCTTTGAAGGGAATGGGCCCAGATTTCTCTGGCGGCTGAGAAGCTCAAGCAGGGGGCGTTTTTCATCTCAACGACCCACGTCTTGCGAACGGGTCTGTTTGAAGTGGTCAAGAGCGTCAACTTCACAATGAGCTGGGGGACCGCTACCGTCTACATCCACGTACGTTTACACGAGGGTTGTCGTTGTGCTGTCGACTTTGTACTAATTACTTTGACGTTTTGGGTCTTACAATAGCGCCGACGCAAAATTGGTCGCTGGGCTGCCCAAATGCTGCGAGGTGGCCACTCTACACGCACTGATCTCTTGCAGCAGCAGCAGCAGCGGTCATCGAACCAAGAGAAAGGGGAAGGAAAGGCTGAACCGCCTAGTGATGACACCGCTAGCAAGGACGAGTAAGCTGTTCATGAAGCGCGGACAGCTATGCTGCAGTTTTAAGCATTGTATTAGAGTGCAGGCTGTGGTATACAGATGAGCTTGGGTGCGAGTAGTCGGTTGTTGAAGCGCAATTTTGATGTGATCCAACAGCAATCGCTAGCTGGTCTCCTTCATGTAACTGAGTGTGCTTTGAAGCATAGATGCACTTCAGTGATCCAATGATGCAAGAGTTATTCTAACGCCTTGGCGTTGATATATTTTACGGGATGACACACTTGCTGCCGCGATCACACCTCAGTCGACCGTGTAAGTTCAGCTTCTGCTTGTCTGCTCGTAGGGCATCGTGTGCACGTCCATTTGCTAGTGTGCTGATGGTCTCGTTTTCCATACTGCTCGTCACATTTTTCGCCCATGTCATGACCCACAGCTCAAGTGACAGCAGACAGCTTGACGGATGCTACGCTTTTCCAAGGGTAGCCCTACTACTGGAATGACCCATGCCGAATTTTCCACGGCAGGTCCGCAGTTGATGATTCGCCTGGGTAACGCGTGCGTGTCGAGAGACCGTAGTCATCATATCAATGCAGTCGCAATTTCAGGCGTCAGGCGAAATTGAGAACCGAGCTGTCCGCTTAGCCGCACTGACGCTGTCGAATGGACCGTGATAGAAACATTCATCTACTGGCAGTGATTCATACCAATATGAGTCGAAGGGCTTACATGTGCGTGGCTGTAATGGCCATCGGTGGAAACACTGTATGATCTTCAGAGGTATTGAAAACAGTAAATTACTTGAGTAAGCAGCCCCCAACCGGGCGTTCACCACCTTTCGCGAGCGTATCTGTAGGTTGCGCGCCCTGCGCTAGGCATCGAGTCGGGACCAGACCTAACTAAGGCGCCGGCGGTTCTCGGTAGTTCGTCTGTTGTGCCGCGTTCTTAAACCTGCAGGTCCAGCAACGGTAAACACAGTCAGCATCTTCTCCACCACTGTCAACGTCCGCTCAGGGAAAGACTCGTACACGCCGTTGAAGATGCGCGTCATGGAGGTGACCTCCTCGTCGGTGCGCGCCATCTTCTCCACGTTCTGTGCCAGCAGCGCGACGGACGCGTGCAGCTCCATCAGCTGCGCCGCCAGCGCCGCGTACGCCTCCGTCTTCTCCTGGTCCATCGCGGGCAAGGAAGTGTTGAACTCGACTGACCCGCAAGCAAATCAAAAATCCGTATTTACATCATCCTAATCCGTATTTACCTATATTTTCCCATAGGTAGTTTGTACCCATGTCAAACGTCAGTCCGTCCAGTCGGTTGGTTGCTGGTCATTCGCCGACTTCCGCCGCCGCCATGAAGGACGAAGACGACTTCCGCCTGTCCAAGGCCGCCGAGAACCAGTTGGCGCGCACGCTGCGCAATGAGGAGAGCGGGCGCACGCGCCACACGGGCCGCGATGACCGCGCCACGACGGAGCAGGTGCTGGACCCGCGCACGCGCATGATCCTCTACAAGATGCTCAACCACGGCATAGTGACGGAGATCAACGGCTGCCTGAGCACGGGCAAGGAGGCCAACGTGTACCACGCGCGGCTGCCCGACGGCCGCGAGGGTGCCATCAAGGTGTACAAAACGTCCATCCTGGTCTTCAAGGACCGCGAGAAGTACGTCTCGGGCGAGTTCCGCTTCCGCCACGGCTACTCCAAGAGCAACCCGCGCAAGATGGTCAAGCTCTGGGCCGAGAAGGAGATGCGCAACCTGCGGCGCCTGCGCGACGCCGGCATCTACTGCCCGGCGCCCATCCTGCTGCGCTCGCACGTGCTGCTCATGGACTTCATCGGCCGCGACGGCTGGGCCGCCCCGCGCCTCAAAGACGCCAAGATCAGCGACTCCAGGTACCGGGAGTGCTACCTCTACTGCGTCAAGATGATGCGCACCATGTACCAGAAGTGCCGCCTCGTGCACGGCGATCTGAGCGAGTACAACATCCTGTACTACAAGACCAAGCTCTACTTTATCGATGTGTCGCAGTCCGTGGAGCACGAGCACCCGAGCGCCAACGACTTCCTGCGCAAAGATTGCCGCAACATCGCAGACTACTTCCGCAAGACCGGCGCGCTCAACCCCATGACCACGCAGGAGCTCTTCGACTTCGTCACGGACCCGCGTATCGCCGACGAGGATGTGGACGACCACCTTGAAGCCATTCAGCGCGTGATCGCTGAGCGCCCAGTGGAGCGGACGAATGAGGAGCAGGTGGACGAGGCTGTGTTCATGAGCACCTTCATCCCTCGCTCGCTGGGCGAAGTGCTGCACTCGGAGCGCGAGCAGCTCGCGTACCAGGAAGGAACGATGGAGAAGTCGTTGGTGACGGCTATTTCCCGTCTCGAAGTTGAGCAGGGGATGGTGCCTGCTCCGGCGATGCAGGGCACGCGTGTCATGGATCTGCTGAATGAAGACGACGACGGAGACTCTGATGAGGATGAGGAGGACGACGACGACGAGGAGGAGCGCGACAGCGACGATGAGTCTGGTAGCGACTACGACGACGAAGACGATGAGGATGAAGATTCGCCTTTTGGTAAGGCGAAGCTCACAGACGAACAGCGCGCTGCATTCCGGCAAGAAAAGCGTGAGGAGCGCGAGAAGCTCAAGGCTCTGGAGAAGGAGAACAAGAAGGCCCGCAAGCAAGAGACAAAGGATGAGAAGAAGGCGAAGCGGGCGACGAAGATTCCGAAGCACGTCAAGAAGCGCCACAAGAAGCTCGCGCACCAGAAGAAGAAAAAGTAAGCTAGCAATAGAGAACGGCAACTTTTGTATGTGGATAAGTGCGTGCCGTGAGTGGAGCGCAGGCTCGCAGGAGGTTAAAAGCTGTGCGATCGAGCCGGTGAAGATGTGGTTAATATGCGCTGGAGCTAACGAATACAGGAGTACGCTGCAAACTGCGGGGTGGTGGCCTCAGGGATGGTCCAGTCGAGCACGTTGGCTTCACGTGGGGCGTAGATCTTCACTTGTCGGATGTGCGTGTCGCGTCCGTTCTGATGCATTGCAAGGATCACGATCTGCAAGAAGAACGTGCGCAGCGGAACCTGTCCAGGCGCATCAGCAGCAGCAACAGCCACAAGTCAGCAAAAGTCACTTGCAGCTCACTTGCACTCCGACTAAACGGACCTGCTCCTCGTCCGAGTGCAACGGGATGGAGATCCAGCCGCTGGGCTCGGCAATGTGCTGCACGTGGATCTCCTTGAGGTCGTGCACGGTGGAGCCGCTGCGGATGGCAATCTTCTTGGGCGTGTAGCTCTCGTCCAGCTTGTAGTCCAGGTACAGCGCCACCTCCTTCACTGCCGTCTTGCGGGAGAACTGGATGTTGATCAGGTGCGGCTGCACGCCGTCCGACTGCCAGTACGTGTCCATATTGTCTGCCCGTTGGAGACGCAAACGATTATTAGCTCTAGCACCGTCCCACCGCGCCAACGCTGCAAACCTGCAGTACGCACTGTCACGCAGCTGGTCCACTCCGTTGCCAGGCTTGGCGGAAGACAGCGACCACACGGCGTCGTCTCCCACCTCGCGCATTCCGTCGCCATGCTCCTTGTCCGTCATGCCCAACGGGCTGATCGTTCGTGACGCGGCTCGTGGTCGTTTGATTGGCTGAAAGGCGAACTTCAAGGCAAGTTGAAGCCGCCGCAACTTGCCTTTCATAGCTCACTTTGCCTTTTGGCAGCCTGAGCAGCAAGCCGACAGTCGGGAGAATGACGGAGGGGGCGAGCTGCTTCGTGTTTGACGGGACGAACGACTTCCGCCTGTGGCGAGCGCGGCTGGAGAGCGAGCTGATCTCGCGCGGTTTGCTCGGGCACGTCCTCGTCCGCGGCTACAACGGCACTCAGTCGTTTGCGTACAAGGGCAAGCAAGTGCAGCCGAAGCTCCGCGAAGCTCTATCGGACGCGGATGTGCTCAAGGAGGAGAACGATGCTGTGAACTGTATGCGGCGCTTTCTCCACCCGACGGTGGAAACGCATATTGCCAACCAGAACGCGTTTGACTCGTGGGCAACACTCTACGCGCTGTACGGAAGCGGGGGACGCGTCAAGATCAACGAGATGTACCGCGCTCTGAGTCGCATGAGGTTCGGCGAGAAGAAGGACGAGTCCATGGACCGCTTCGCCACCCACTGGAACATGACGATGCAGCATTTCGAGCAGGCAACGGGTAGTGAGTTCCCCGACTCGCTCAGATCCGCAATGTTCGAGGACGCACTGCCTGCGTCATGGCGATCCCTCGTGGCTGGTTGGCAGGGCACTCGACCGATCACGCCGTACTCCGAATTGCTCGGGAAGGTGTTGG
This sequence comes from Phytophthora vignae f. sp. vignae, assembly GCA_016169955.1. Lineage (NCBI taxonomy): Eukaryota > Oomycota > Peronosporomycetes > Peronosporales > Peronosporaceae > Phytophthora > Phytophthora vignae. Next base: position 1,840,791 of record JABJUM010000006.1, read on the forward strand.
CGGAAGACAAACGCTGCACCTCCAGGCCACGAGAAGAGTGTAACGAGAGCAGACAACGGAGTCGGTCGCGTGCGCCCTCGGAAAGAGCAAGGCTGCCTGATGAGAACGATACATGTTTTTACTGCTTCCGGACGAACCACTCGTTCAAGCAGTGCACATACCTGCTGAGTGACATCGATAAGGGTGCGACGCACAACGAGCGGAGCCGCTATGCGTGTATTGTAACGAAAGAGCGGACGCCGCCAATGGTGGAGGCTCTCGAGGCGTTTGTTGCTGAGAAGACAAAGCAGTCCATGTATGGACCGCCGACGTCACAAGGAGGCCGAAAGCGGGGCCGTGAGGACGACCGTGGTCGAGGCGATTACTGTCGACGCAGCCAGTCTCGACCAGCGCACAATGGCTTTCGGGATGATCGGGGGCGATCACGAAGCGTGTACCGGAGCGACCGGGCGGGTCGATCCCAAAGTGTGTCCCGAGGAGACCGAGGCGAGAGATCGCAGAGCGTCTATCGGGGTGACCGAGCCGGTCGGTCTCAGAGTATGTATCGTGATCGAGCTGGGCGATCGCAGAGCGCCTTTCGGGGCGACCGAGGTGGGAGATCGCAGAGCTCGTTTCGCGATGACCGAACGGATCGCTCGAGGAGTTCGGCGCGTGGAGACTCGGATTTCTTCTTCCCTCCGCGGAAGCAGCCCTCTTTCGAGCGCCGTTTTGGCTCGTAGGATTGACGCTCGTGGGAGCGCGTGTACTTGTGTATTGACGAATGAATCCCGCACTTGTTGTTTCCTGTATGCTATTATACATGTATTGCATGCATTGACAAGTATGAAAGATACGCCGTCGAGCACCAAAAGTCGGTGTTCGAGGGCGTCCCATCCAGCAACTTCACTGCAGTGCGTTGCTCGTGCGTTGCTCACCGCTTTCAGTCTACCGATCCCATGCATTGGGCAGATCTCATGGCGACCTTCTCACGGGCACTGCCCCCACGTGCACTTCAAGCAGAGGCTTGTGCCACGCGCTGTCTGTGCTAGCAGGTGTGCTTCTTGTGCCGCAGCTGTGTACGACCACATAAACAGAGCGTTTCGCCAGTCAGCGCAGAAAATCGTCTCGCAGTCGTTCTTTGATCTGCGCGCGACCAGTCGGCAAGCAGCAGCAAGCAGCAGCAAGCAAGCAGCAAGAAAAACGGAACGGCCCCCGCGGTCCAAGTAGACGGCCGCCTAATCAGGTCCCCCACCGATCCCCCTTCAGCAGCGAGGGAAAGCCTGCGGTTCCAGGCAGCTAAAGAGAGAGCCAAGCAGCAGAAAGATATGGAAGGAGCCGCCGGCAGCAGCAGCGTCCGCGTGTTCGACGGCACGACGGACTTCCGCGTGTGGCGCGCGCGCGTGGAGAACGAGCTCATGCGCTACCACCTTTTGGGCTACGTCATGGTGCGCGGCTACGACGGCAGCCAGCCCTTTACGTTCGACGGGGAGGAGGTGCCGCCCCGGTGCCCCGTGATCCACGTCGACGACGATCAGGCGATGGTCAAGGAGGAGGCGGCGTGCGCCCACAGCTCCGCCGCCGCCGTCGCCCAGGAGAGCCGCCTCAGCCGCTGGGAGGTGCTGCGCGAGAGCGCTGACGCCAAGAGCATCCTGCAGCGCTTCCTGCACCCGGACGTGGAGTGCGCGATTCTCAACAAGAACATCTACGACAGCTGGAAGATGCTCTGCGCGCTGTATGGAAACCGCAGCAGCCCCGGCGCGCACGACGTGTACGAGATGCACCGCGTACTGCATCACATCCGCCTGGGAGACAAGAAGGGCGAGCCGGTGCGGGAGTTCATCACGAGGTGGGAGATGCTTATCCAGCAGTACGCGCTGGCCACGGGCATCGAGCTCACGGACGGATTCCGCTCCGTCTCGCTCGTACAGACTCTGCCCAGTGCGTGGAGGCCCATGGTAGCCTCGTGGAGAGGCATCAGGCCTTTCGTGCCGTATGCGGAGCTCGTGGAGAAAGTGATCGCGACGCGAGAGCGCATGCAAGCGCAGGCAGAAGCGGCAGCGAATACTCCTAGCAGCGCAGCTTTGGTAAGACAAACTAGCAACGCAGGCAGCAGCAGCCCGGCGGATGGACAAGTTGGGCAGCTACCGGAGAAGGCGGTGGACAAATCCGCTACAGTGAAGCCAGTGGTCCAAACTGAGACGAAGTCTCGAGAGACGACAGCTGATCTTCCGGCGAGCAAGCCAGCGGAGCGGCCGGCCAGCAAACCCGCGAAAAAGCCCGAAGAGAAGTCGGCCGAGAAGCGCGCGGCTGAGGCGCCACGCTCGGAGAGATCGTCCAAAACGAGCAAACCAGTCCCTCCGCCCATTGATACAGCGAGCAACACGGTGGATCTGACGAGCGGGGAAGTGTCCACCACTTCCTCGTCGGGTGAGAAGAAGAATTCAAGCAGCGCTCGCTCACAGGACACCTCGAAGAAGTCGCCAGCGGAGCAGTCAGATAAAGCATCTCGATCGTCCAAGGATGACAGCAAGCGTGACAAGAGCGACACTTACGAGAAACGCAGCCGCTACGACAAGCACGACACGGAGCGGGGCTACGACAAGTTCGCGTCCTACAGCCGATACGACAAGCCTGCGCACAAGCCCTACAACAAGTATGACAAGAAGTACGACAACGACAGCAACAAGTATGGCGGCCCGGTGTCGTGCTTCTACTGCCTCAAAGTGGGTCACCACATGAAGCGCTGCTGGTACCTCAAGGCGGACATCGAGAACGGCACAACCCACGACAGCCACAAGAAGTATTCCTGCACCGTGACGCTGGACCGGAACCAGTACATGGTTCACTGCCTCGAGTCCTACATCGACGAGGAGAACCGAGCGCGCGCCGGGTCAACGACGCAGCGCAGCCACAGCGACTACCAGGTCGCGGAGAGCGTGGGGCGGCTCTACAGCCCGCAGCAGCAGAACTTCGTGCCGCCACCGCCGCCGGGTGAGCCTCCTTCGTACGCGTTCCGCGACCAGCAGCACCAGCAGTCCTCTTCCTCGGGCGCGTCACCCCCCAACTACCGCAAGCGCTCGCACAGCGTGTTCCAGGCGGCCGAGAACCGCCTCTCGTCTAGGGACCCGCGCCTCAACCGGTCGCGCAGCGTCTACCGCAACTCGGACGTCGCCGAGGAGTTTTCGCCCCGGAAACGCTCGCGCGCGCCGTCCTTCGAGCGGCAACTTCAAGCCTATTACTGAAGAAAGCTGTGCTGGCTTATGACGCACGACTGCCGAGATGGCTTCGCCTCAGAGTTTCTCAGATCCGTTGTGCGTTGTGATTGGTCCAATAGATATCGTACTTATTAACGCGTCCACTGTAGTGTTGTACACTGTGATGCGAGGGGGCTGCCATTTGCCAGGCGCGAGAGAAAGGAACGGAGCTGCCGACCGACCGAGCGACGCAGCGACGGCGCGATCCGAGAGCGGCAGCCAGCGAGCGAGGGGGGAAAGCGACGACACAGCGCTCGAACGCTTAAGGGGAGGGCGGCGCCTGGCCTCTCGCAGGCATGAAAAAGAATACACTATGGAGGTGAGCGAGCGAGCGGAGTGACGTGTGACGACGACCTGATTCAGTTTAGGCTAGTGTTAAAGCGACAGGGAGGATAGAGAGTGCTAACCGAAAGCTTGTGTTTCCTGCGTGTTTGCCGTCCGTGATGTGGCTCTTCAGAAGCAACAGCTCCATGCCTGCCAGCGACAAGGGCGGCGGTAGTAGTACCACCACCACCACCACGACTACTACCGCCGCCTCCAGCAACAATAGCCACAGCTCCTCCAATACCACGTCACTGAGCAGCAGCCGAGGAAGCCGCGGCAGCCGCACGAGTCGCCGCAGCACGGGTAGCGCCACGCCCGAGGGCGACGACAAGCTGCCGCCCGGCTGGACGCGCAAGGAGAGCAAGTCGCAGAAGGGCCGGTACTACTTCATCTCGCCCGCGGGCAAGACCCAGTGGGTGCCGCCCACCACCAAGAGCGCGAGCGCCAAGATCAAGAAGACATTCAACTGGATGAGCGAGGTGGAGATCTGCTTCCAGGAGGGCCGCCTGGGCGTGAGTCTGCGAGAGGTCCACCAGATGGAGACGATCCTGTACCCGCAGTTCCAGGCCGAGGTGGACGACCTGCCCAAGATCAACGGCAAGGCCGGTCCTGCTGAGCTGCACAACTGGAGCGTCAAGCCGCACAAGCGCCTGACAATCGGCATGCGCGTCATCAGCATCGAAGACGTGTCGCTCGCGGGGCTCACGTACAAGGAGGTGGTGGCCAAGTTGAAGAGCGCGTCCAGACCCGTGCGCATAAAGTTTGCCGATGTGCACAAGGGGACAGTGGAGGAGAACGGCGGGCGCAAGTCCGACGGGGAGAAGAGCGGCAACGGCGCGGGCAATGATCCGGCCAGCACGAGTTACGCGCAGTCGTCCGCCTACATGTTGCAGAAGCAGGAGTACACGCGCGTGCTGGTGACGGGGGAGCTGCACACGGAGATGTGGGCGATTGAGAACAAGAAGATGCTGCGCTCGCTCACCCGCATGCAGCACAAGTGGAGCACAGTCTCGAGCGAATTTGACCTGCTGAATGCGCGGAGAATGGAGCTCCGGAAAGAGAACGAGGCCCTGAAGCACGACAAGGAGAAGTACGAGGTCATGATGAAGAACCTCAAGCTGCAGGCGACGTACGCGATGGAGAACCCGGAGCTTGTGCGGGCCAACGAACTGGCCAAGCGGAATACAGAGCTGAACGACGATATTTCGAAGATGAGTGCAGGTAATAAGCGACTCAGAAAGGAGAGGGACACGCTGCAGGCACAGCTAGATGAACTGGAGAAGCAGCTTGCGAAAGTGGAGCAGAAAGCCAAAGACGAGGACGAAGACCGCGTGCCAGAGGAGGACATATTTGGTATTGAACCCACCGCCCCGCCGAAGGAGCAGCTATCAGCACTAAAGAAGAAGAGGCGTGGCCTTGAGGATGAACTGAACAAGGAGCAGCGCAAAGCCAATAAAGTGCAGAAGGAGATGGAGCAGCTCACCAAGCACTACGCCAGCCTCGGCAACGAAGAACCAGCGCTCAGCTCCTCGACCTCTTCGTCGTCGTCATCCTCCCAGCGGCAGAGCAATGACAAGGAAAAAGATTCTCTCAGCTCTAGTGGAGTCCGTGAAAAAGGCAGCAGCAGCAGTAATGGTACCAGCAAGCCCAAATCGGAGTTTGCTGAGCTTGAAGCCAAGATTTTGGACCTGCGCAAGAAACAGCGCTCCGTCGTGGACACTCTGTCGAAGGCTGCACAGTCAGGAGACCACAAGCTGGCCAAGGAGTGCCAGCGGCGGCGGCAGAAAATCAAGGAAGAGCTCAAGGAGGCACAGGATGAGCTGCACAGGCTCAAAAACCAAGGCAAGTCGGGAACGTCATCGTCACGAACGGAAACCAGTCGCAACCAAAAGGCTTCGACTGAGGCTTCAACTGACTCATCCTCGAAGAATAAGACCCGACGCTCGGGGTCGATTAGCAAGGACAACTCGAGTCCGTCGACCCCAGACACAAGCGCTGACACGACTTCGGCGACCGGTAGCTCTCGCGCAGGAAAGATGCCGATGCTGAGTGGGTTCTTAGACAAGGGTCCTACGGAGTGGGCCGACCGTGGCATCATCAGCGGCATGAAGACGATGCGAGGAGCGCGTGAGCGTTGGTGCGTTATCACTGCCGATGGGTTCCTCAAATACTACAAGCGTCGTGGTGATTCCGTCGTGCGTGGTGAGATCAACTTGGCCGACAAGAGTTTCGAGGTCGTCTGCGAAGACATCCGGTATGGCAAGGAGTTTGTGCTGTGTACGGACGAGCAGCAGTCGCACTTCTTCACTCAGAGTCCGCAGGAGTTGAACAACTGGGTGAAGACATTGCGCGCTGCCAACGCCTATTTACTAAATGCCGCCGCTCCGCCGCTGCCCCCGCCTCGGTCGACGCGCGGTGATCCAGACAAGAGAGCAATCACGCGCAGCGACAGCAAGCAGGCGAAGGAGTTCGATCTCGATGGTCTGGAGGCCGCCTTGCCCGAAGAAGACGAGCAGTTTTATGGCCGTGCTACCCTGGGATTCTAAGATGTGGTGGCTGTGGTCGCTTAGTGCTGGCGCTAAATGTAATGACTGGTTGTTATGTCACTCGATGCAGTTTGATGATGATGTTGTTGCGTGCCGCATGTGCTGTAGTTTGCAGCCGTTGAACTTGGATTTGCGTGCAACGCGAGCTTTTGGTTTACCAGCTCTCGGGGAGATTGTCGCAGGCTTCGCCAAAAACGACTAATGGTTTGGCCTTATCATTGTGAGCGAGGCTGTCTCTGGCGGAGTTCTGGGCGGGCCCCGTCCTTGAAGTGGCGAGGCGGTCTGCAACTTTCGGCTTGGTGCCGGCAGTCGTTCGTGGCATGGCAGCCTCTCTTGATCAGCACCCAGTTCCGCTGAATCTACGAGCTCAAGAAGCTCCGACGATGTGAAGACCGCACAGGATACGAGTTCAAAGGGGCCCCACCATTGCGCACCGAAAGTCTCAATCCCGCCGTCCACTCTGGCGAGGAAGCAAGAGTAGGTTCGTTCGATACCGGACTAATCCTTTTGATGTCGTCTCCACTGCAGCTCGGCCGTCTTTCGCCTTTTACTAGAGCCGCACTACGATACACAATACACAACACAATAGCATACTGCCGCCCCTCGACCCAGCCTTCAATGATGCACGTCGTGCATTGGAAAAAATGTATTGGCAAGCATTGCAACTGTACCGTACCATTGCAATATAGATGCCAATGTGACCACCCGGTACAATCGTGTCTTGCAGTATTGCTGAGCTTCCAATTGAGAATTGCAATGCTCCAGCACTATCCAATACTGAATTTTCATACCAGCCATGCTGGCTATCTATTGCTACTAACGTTCGCTACCAGGCAGCGCTGCCAACCGTCGCTGTCAACTGCCACTGCCAACCATTCTAGTTAAGCTCAAACGCCTGCGCTCCCCCTGCTTCCATCCTCACTTTCCGTTCAGTTCTCCGACTAGCAACCACTTCCGTAACCGCTGCACGCATGGCACGCACTCGAGTTCCCGACGTAGTTCGATACTACTTCAAGATCAACCCCGCTGGTGGCGACCGTGCCAACACATGCAACAAGTGCAAGGCTGCACCCATGAACAAGCTGAGCACGGGCTACACTAATCTGCGGAGACTTGTTGCAGAAGCTGTAAAGCGTTCTCACAGTTCTGATAGCGAGAATGCGCTGTAGACTACTACCAACCAGGCAATTTTATCTGCGTTTCCAATCGAGTATTGCAATATGTCTTGGGTCTGCAGTTCAGTATTGGTATTGTATTTACTATGTCAATAGTGTCCTGCAGTTTAAATTTTTATCCGCAATAAAATCCAAGATATTTTTTCCAATCACTGATGCACGATGGTACTAACTCACCCTATCGCTCGCTCTGTTGTCGTAGTCGTAAGAAGCGTCGTCGAAGGGGTATTTTCCATACCAGCGCTGCCAGACTCGTCACTTCTCGTTGGATCTAGCACAAGCAGCAGCTTCGACAAACAACTGAAAAGAAGAGAACGAACGAACGAACACGCGTCAAAACAAATGTAAAACACGGTAGCAATCCATTCATGTGGTTTGGATCTCACTTGTCTGCAGCCCATCGTCTTCTTTTGCCCTCGCCACCTTCTTGCTTGTTTGCTGCTTGCCGCACTCTGCACGAGATGCGTTGGCCCGAACGACCGGAGACCAGCTCTGTCCTGGGAAACAACACAACAAACGCTGTAGACACACACACACGCACGCGCCCACCGTTCCTACGGCCACGAACCCAGGTATCTCTCGAACGAGAGACCCCGCTGCCGCTTTTGCGGGGGGAAGTCAAAGGCTGGTTGTTCGCGCCGCGCAGAGCTTCTCGAGCGCGCCGCCCGATCATAGCGGTAGGCAGCCCCGTGCGACAGGGCCGGCCGTCCTCGAGAGGGACAACGCCGTCTGGGCGCCGGTTAAAACGTCCCTAAAAAGTGTTTTGATACTGCTCTAAACGCACTAATACAGCTACAATCTTTTCAGGAAACTTGCAGTTATTAGATCGGTAATTAGAACAGAAGAAACACTGTGAAGACAATTAGAGCAGCCGCATCCGATCAATTAGGGCAGTTCCAATTAGGACAATTAGAGCAGAGCTAATTAGGACAATCCGGGCGGGGTGAACGTGGTATCACTCAAACTGTTCAAACTCAGCAGGGATGTGGGGCTCCACGTACTGAGCATGCTGAGGAGGTTCACGGCGGTTCTGCTTCACGTCCTCAATCAGCTGCACGAAGCGACGCCCTTCTTCCTTGGCGGTCTCGACGAAGGACAGCAGGCTCGGGTGCTTGACCGAGAAGCGGTCGCCAAAAGCTCTATTGTAGCTTTTTGGCGGGTTGTTCGTACGATTCTGCAGGTCGACGCCAGATGCGACCATGCTGTCGACGTTCCAGAGATCAGCTCCGTAAGATTGCATCCAAGTGTTACGGAAGTAACGCCAGAACGAATCCCACTTCGTCTTGGCGCTGGTCTCAACAATCCGGCTGCGCACGAATCTGATACCCTAAACAAAAAATAAAATTTAGAACTCCAAAAACTAAATCCCAAATCATGTAACAGGAAATCAGTACCTTGTCAGCGATTTGGTCCACAGGAATGATGGTCAGGATATCGAGGACATTCGGGGCGAGGGCAGCGGCGATCTGGGACTGAGGGATCCGAAGCTCGATCATCTTCCGACGAAGTGCCTGCTTCCAGTGGAAGAGGCACCCGACGATCTTGACAAGCGGGAACTGGTCCGTCACCGCGTTCATAAGACCGCGTTCAAAGTCGCAGGTGACGGTCGCTGGCTCCAACAGGCGACCTGTCTGGATGATCCCGTAGTTGAGAGCGTTCCAGTACACCTCCTGCTGTTTGGAATCGAGCAGTACATACATAGCGGGTACGTACACGTCCACACCTGGGTCCTTGACCATCACAATCAAGCACTGCGTGAAGGGCCGAGGCACCATCTTGAACGTGCCGTCGATGTAGAGCGCGGAGCTAGAGTAGCGCAGCAATCGGACGAGGTCTGGGTGACCAAATCCGAGGTATCGGTGTTGTCCACACCCAACGGTGTGGACCACACTGAACTGCAGGAAAGGCCGAGTGTCATCTTCAGCAACGTTCCTGGTCGGAACGCTCTCAATGGCGCGGAACGCGTCGCTTCCCGTAGCTTGCGCCCTCGTGTACTTGATGATGGAGATGCTGGGCAGCCTCGGGATCGTGTTCAGCGTTTCTCTTGGGTAGGCATCGCGAAAGGAGCGCATGACGCGCTCCCAAATCAGGCTGGGCGGAAGGGAAAGATTGGCGAGGCTTGCTTCTTGGAGAGCGGTCCTCATCTCAGCCCGCACATCGGTGATAGCAGAGTCTTCTTGAGTCACCTTTACCACCTCGTCGCAGGTGTAGTCGTTGCGTGCCCTCACAGCATTGTCCCGGACAATAAGACGAGCCTTACAACCAGCCCGGTAACGGGAGCAAATGTAGTAGGTAGTGCCGGTCTCTTCGACGACGCGCTGGCGGTAGAAGCTGTAGCCTTCGTGCTCCATGGTGAAACTGGGACTGTGGTGGCAGGGATAGCTTCGATTTGGCTGCGCACCAAGTTTCTAATTGACTGGCGCAGCAGTGCTAGAGCTAATGACTTGATTTCAGTATATTTGTAAATTTCACTGGCTCCGGTAATTTATTGCAATTTTAGATCAATTTATCGGAAACGCTTGTAATTTCGTATTTTACTTTAGAACTTTTAGATCAGTTTAGATCAGTATTAAGTACGTTTTTTCAGGCCCCGCCGTCTGCGGTGAACACTTAGTGAGCGCTGGAGTGGGGTACGCGGCTGGAAGTTGCGCCGGTCTTCTTGACGCCCCCGCTTTCGTTCGCGCCGCAGCCCATGCGCTTCGCCGCCTCTCACCTCTTGAACGTTCCTCTCGTAGTAGCCCTCGAACGGAAGAGGGTAGAATGGGGCAATCCCCATTCCCAATGGCGGGTTCCTGTCATGCCCTTGTCCCTCTCGCTCGTTGTCGTCCTCCAGCACCAGCCTGCCCGCCAGCTCAGGGAATGGCACGAATGGCCGCGAACCCAGCCAACTGAGCATGAGTGGCCGCCACTCTCTCGGCAATGCGTCCGCAAACATGGCCGACTTGATCGGCGCAGGAAGCTCAACCTCCGTCGTTTGCTCCAACTCTTGGACCATGAGCTCCCAGGCAGCGATGAATTGGCGCAGCGAGAGTCGGCCCTCCGGGCTGTACATCATCCGAACAATGACGCCGAACTGCTCGTAGATGTGGGGGGGCTGGGAGCGGCTGCCTCCGCCGTACCCTCGCCGAGGTGGACCCCAACCGCTGTACTCCATGTGCAGATATGAGTGTGCTTGCCTTTGGCAAACTGCAGTTGGACTACTCGGAGTCGCTAACGACTCCAGCTAGGGCTTTCCGAGAAGATGCCGAAAGACCACCAACCGTGGCAGACACGCCTGGAGCTACAACAACCTAACGGCTTCAACTTGGTGAGGTCTTACCAAGTTGAAGCCGTTTAGGCCCGAATACATTATTGTGGTTTTCAGCGATTTTGGCAATCCGAAGCCCTCCGATCCCGAGATAGGGGGTCCGGAATAGCGAGCAGCTCCGGTATAGCGAAGAGGATAACCCCAAAATGATGTATGGGGCTAGGGCTATACAACCTGGCAGCTCCGTTTTAGACAGCACCCCTTACTTTTGCCGCTTTTCAGCGGCATAAGCGAGGGCGTTTCGTCCTCGCCGAGCCCCGCATTCGATTCGCCTGACCGCGTGACAACAGGGTATACAATGCGTTTTTGCTCGCAGTTCTGTATCATGTCTACATCTGACCTAATGACTGTGTGGGCCAAAGAAGCACAGCTTCGCCGCTCTTAGCGCTTTCCCGAATAACAAAGGATAAATATTAGAGACCTTTCGAAGCGAGTGTTGTTTGTGGTTTGCGGGATACGCGTATCCCACAAACCACAAACAAAGCCCCGCAATTTAATTTCGAAACTCCGAGTATGTTGGATGTGGGATACGAACTAATCGCTACATTTATATCACAGCTCAAAAATCAGTCTCCCATCTAAGATCACGGGGCATCAAATGGAGGCAAATGGAGGCAAATGGAGGCAAATGGGACCGGGGGCTGCTGCTGCTCCCGCTCGGCGACCTAGATGACGTCGAAGACGCCCTCATCGACGAAGACGCCCCACAGCACGTGGGGTGCCCTCTCACCCCGATGTCCTGCGCAACTTCGCGACGCACCGAGACGCTGTCGCGCGCTAGGACTTGCGCTTGAGCTGTGATGCCTGACTGACCTTCGCGGTCTGGATCGACTTGAACGACAGCCGTAGCGCCTCCGTTCTCGGACCTGCCCTCGCCAGAGCTGCGGCTTGATGCAAGGCTACTTGAATAGGCTGTGGCATCGGCACGTAGATCCTCCACAGCGAAAGGTATAGCCGTCTGCACGCGTAGCGTGCACGTCTCGCATCGGCGAGGCTGTTCATCAAGCGTCGCCGCGTGATAAAACTCGAACAACCTATAGCTAGACTACCAGTAGGGATATTAAAGATAGGAGTTCAGCGACCTCAAAGAGGATCCCACAACCAACAAAGATGTTGGATAGAGTGGCGTCTAAGTCGATTTATCCCGTGCCTTTGTGGGATACGATCGGGGCCGAAGCGTCGCCTGGACTTCTTTTGTGTCCCTATCCCACAAACCACAAACAACACTCGCTTCGAAAGGTCTCTATTATTATGCAAGCTTAAGCAAAACAAGCTGCATGGTCTGAGAGATATATTAGAGGAGTTTCAGAGTGTATATTGAGGGCTTTCTTGGCAATTAAACCGAAGTTGACAAGTGGAGAATATGCATGTGGGGTAGTCTTGCACTCTACAAGACACTAGATTTATAACGCGAAGAGACCACTTTATTTCAATTGAGACCATGTCTTCAAAGTAGCATGGTTTCTGATGCACGTGGCATATATGCGGTCTCATTGCAGCATGGCCATGACAGCGACGGCCAGCAGACTAAAGCCGGTCGCGGGCACAGGTACGCGTCACTGGCCATGCAAGCATACCTTGTGCAAGATGCATCGACTAGCGGGGCACACGCTGTAGTACGAAGGCGCTTTCCATGCCTCCGGCCACCGTCACTTGCTTTCCTTCTTTGGGTGGTGAGGGCGCTCCGATTTGACTCCAACCGGCCTCCAAGATAGAGTGACCTAACCCTTTAACGAGCTCGATTTAGCAAATCGGGCCCCTCCAAGATGCGTAGCTAAAACGGGCGGCAAAAATAGCTTATGCGCTGCCCGGCACCGGCATACAGTATACAAACGTATACAAATCCCTTCCGGCAAAAGGATTACCAGTAGTCCGGTATCGAACGAACCTACTCTTGCTTCCTCGCCCGAGTGGACGGCGGGATTGAGACTTTCGGTGCGCAATGGTGGGGCCCCTTTGAACTCGCATCCTGTGCGGTCTTCACATCGTCGGAGTTTCTTGAGCTCGTAGATTCAGCGGAACTGGGTGCTGATCAAGAGAGGCTGCCATGCCACGAACGACTGCCGGCACCAAGCCGAAAGTTGCAGATCGCCTCGCCACTTCCAGGATGGGGCCCATCCAGAACTCCGCCAGAGACAGTCTCGCTCACAATGGTAAGGCCAAACCAGTAGTCGTCTTTGGCGAAGCCTACGACAATCTCCCCGAGAGCTGGTAAACCAAATCCTCGGCTAGCTCGGCGCGGCACGTGAATCCAAGTTCAAAAGCTGCAGACTCCAGCACCAAATTATTAAGTCGCTTGCGGAAAAGATAGGGCGTGCGTCAACTCGGATGGATAGTTGACATAAGGGGAACGGTCAATTAGGGGCCGCTTTGATAGCTGTTCATTTGCAAGCAGCTTACTTGCGATCCGTATGACGGGGAGAACAAAATGTGACAGTTCTGAAAAGCCCGACGTCTCGGCTTCTTTCTTAGGTTATTCTGGATCGTGAACCAATCGTATTGTTTTGTGGGGCCGTCAGCGAATGAAACCACTTTGACAGGAACGCATACCAGTTCGAGGCTGGAATTACACTTGTGCTCAGTATACTATCTTGCTTTGGATGACCTTCATTATAACGGGGGTAGGTTCATTATCAACGAGCATAAATTGCTTTTACAACCTACATGATAGGTTATGATTTTCAACGAGTGTAGCCACTTTCGAAAGCACTGCATTTCGAGACTGACGCCGATGCCGCACGCCGCGCAGGATGGCTCCCGGGGCGCCGGCTTTCCTGAAGCCCCAAGACCGCCGCCGCCACCAGTGCCACGACACAACGATGCCCACGTGTTCCTGCTCGAAGCTCCCGCGCCGCCTGGACCCAAGACGCCTCCTGTGATGTTTTATTGACCCGGCAGGGCGGGCGTAATGCTGCCAGATTGAATATCGCCATACGCGGCGCCTGTGGGAAGCACAGTTCGCCCTACCAGGTCCAAAGTGGCTTGGTTCAGGACGATGGGATGGAGTGGGAGTCGTTCACTCTCTTGTGGCAGACTGTTCTCCGGTGGCGGTCATCATAGACTAGTTATCGTAGTACGGTAAGCACTTTACTTTGCTGAACTACATATTCGCCTATGATCTAGTACTAACCCCGCATCTGTACCTTGCTAAACTAGCGCAGTCTCAACGATGTCAGCGCTCAACGGAGTAGACAGCAGGGCCCGTGGCTTCTTGCGCGTCACAGCACGTGAGTTGGTCCTTCCCTCTTCGACTTGCTGCAGCACCTCATGAGTTAGCAACCGCCCGGCAACAGTAACACGCCTTCTCTTCTTGCCCAGGTTCTTGCGCGGAGGTTGAGGCAGCTTCAACACCTCTTCCTCGACTACTGATCTCATCTGAAGCCAAGCAGCTAGATGCACACCACGTGGCGCTCCATTGCGCGTGAAACAGTCGAGCCGTGCGCTCATCTTCACCAGCGATAGGGGAAACAACCCACAGGCCTGGAAACCTCGCTGGATATTGCGTCCAACCTTCGCCCCTCGCCACGCTACACTTGCTATCTTGATTGCGTCGTCCTTGTCGATATTGCAGTAGCCATTATCGTCTTCCTCAACGAGTTCGCTGATCATGTTGTGGATCTTGCTCTTGAGGGAGGCGAAGACTGCAACGTCCAGCGGTTGAAGTAGATGGGTAGCGTTCGCGGGCAGGAAAACTAGCAGAATGCTCAGATGCGTAGCAGCATCGACGACCTTCTCAGAGTAGTGCGACCCGCAGCCATCGAGGACCAGCACTAGCGGACGCTGGACGGTGCTGGGTACCGAGGTCGCAAAGAAGTGTAGCCATTCCTCAAAAAGGTCAGTGTTCATAAAGCCTGATGGTGACGTCGTCACAGCGGCCCCAGGCACCTCGCATCCCTCCAATAACTGGCATGAGACTGTTTTGCCGGGCAAGATGAACGCAGGAGGTACGACAAAGCCACTTGCACTTGCGCACGCCACGACAGTCAGGTGAAAATTGACGGTAGGTTCGGTGCACCACACGTTGCTCGATCCTCGGACGGCGACCACGGTCTTGCTCTTGAGCTGCTTCTGGAACGCAGTCTCATCCATGTTAAAAACACGTGACGGGTCTAGTTTCAACTCAATTACGAGCTTAGCTAGGGTGTTGAAGAGAGTGGTAAGATCCGCCGGAACGATGCAATTGCGCTTCAACGACAGCCACTGGGCTGAACGAGCGGTAAGGGCAGGATGGCGCTCTTTAAAGCGTTTATACCAGCCCTCACCAACACTTTCGCCGCAACCGAGTAGCGCAATCTCTTGGGCTTTGCGAATGACGGCGGATCGGCCGACGGGATGCCCCACGAGCTGTCTGCCAACGACCCAATCGTAGATGTGGCGCTCGGCGTCACGTGGGAAGAAGGGCTTCGGCCCGGGTCGTGCAGGAGTCAGGGGCTGTCCCGCAGCCGCTGTAGCCATCCACTTCCGGATGGTCCGCTCATGAACACCGGTAGATGCGGCGACACCAACGACGGTAGTGCCTGCGCGGACTTGAGCGATAATGTCTTGCTTCCTCTCCACCGTGTAGACGCTAACCATTGCTTGTTTGGAAATGGGAGAGCCCCAAGCTGGCTGCCATCGTTCTAGCTGCCGTCCAACCGTTTATTCTCCTCCCGCCACGGGTTCCCGCCAATTTTAACCGCATCAATTTGTATGGGATTAGTACTTAACACGATTTTTACCAATGACTGAGCAGGAAAGAGGAAACAGCATCGTTACTGGCTAAAATGGGCTCGGCCTTGAATTGGTCGACCGGCCTCAGATTGACCGGTTCCCTTATTGCCAAGCTGGAACTGCAACAACAGGAAAGGCACCGAACTTGTGGTCATCATCGTCCACCAGTCCAGACGCAACATCACATCGCCGGAGAACTGGGCGTTGCTACTGATCGACACGTTGGTGGGCACTACGGCACCGCAAGGCACAAACACTGAGCTCAAACGACATGAAATGCATTTTCGTCCGCATCAGCTGTCTTCCATACAAGTTCGACAAAGTGCGGCTACATTATCGACGTGTTTTCCTTCTACTGGTGTGCAGAAGGAGCCGCCTTCGCTGGATCCAGTGGACGCTGTCTTCTTGCAGCGACTCTGGGGGGAGCTGGGTTCTTGTAAGTAGCTTTTGTCACAGCTAGTCTCCGTGTATGAACGGACATCGACAGCGGCCCTTGCTTGACATCGTCGACAACTGCTGCTACGAAATACGAAAAGTGAGAATCGAGCGCTCTCTACAGCACGAAGTATTTGTTGCGCTCTTCCTCGCTTGCAGCCGACGACGTCGCGCCCCGGTTGTCTTGGGTGCCGGGGTACCAGTGAGAGCCCTCCACGCTGTTGTTACCTGACCGGCGGCTTGTGAAGCCATCTTCGCTTGTCTTGCGGCTGCGATGAGAGTTTCGGTTGCCGTAGCGGTACCACGACGTGGTGCCAGCAGGACGGTTGCCGTCGCCAACGTCATGCACCACACGCGAGCTGAGTGTCTTGGTGAACTGCTGCAATGCCAACGCGCTGTCCTGCATTTGCTTGGGTTCTACTCCAGCGGCACCGATCGTGTCAGTGTTTCGGCGTGGTGCGGTGCCACGACGGCGGCTCTTGGTCATCGACACCATGTCGGGCTTCTCAACAGGGACGGCCTCTTCCTCTTCCTCGGGCTTCTCAACCTTGTGGACCATCTCGTAGAACAAACCGCCCTTTTGCACCAGCGCATCGTAGCGGCCCTCTTCCGCAACACGTCCAGCGTTCAGCACCAAAATCTGGTCAGCATTCAGGGCCGTGGACAAGCGGTGCGTCACCGAGATAATCGTCATGTTCATCTTGCTCGAGAGGCGCTCCAACGTTGACACAATCGACGCCTCAGTCTCCGGGTCCAAGGCACTAGTGGCTTCGTCGAGAAGAAGAATACTGGGACGACGGCACAGAGCACGAGCCAGACAGATACGCTGGGCCTGGCCACCACTCAAGTTGCACGTGGCGTGCTGGCCCACAACCGTCTCGAATCCGTCCTTGAGGTTGGCAATAAAGTGGCACTCTGCAAGACGAGCAGCCTCTTCGCAGTCCGCATTGGAAGCGTTGATGTTACCGTAGCGGATGTTGTCGTAGATAGTGCCGTTGAGGATGCCGCCATCTTGGAACACGACGGCGGTCTGGTCCATGAACGACTTCTTAGAGAAGTTGAAGATGTCGTGGCCATCCAGACGGATGCACCCGCCGTCGGCGTCCTGGAACTGCATCAGGCACGCCAGCAGCGTACTCTTACCACAACCAGAGGGGCCAACCACGCAGGTGTACGAGCCGCGCGGGATAGTGGCAGTGAGCTCATTCAGGATGTAGTTCTCCGATGCCTTGTCGTACTTGAACACGAGCTTCTCCACGCGGAGATCCTGCTCCATCTTGGGGAGTGGCGGCATGTCCTTGTCGCCGTCATCCTCGTTGCTGGACGATCCCAGGCCCACAATAACATCGTCGACACGCTGCAGACTACTGGCATTGCCAATGGCCACACGCATGAAGCCACCCAGCACCGTCACAGGGTTCGAGACACGACTCAGCAGCGTGATGAAGCCGAAGAACTCACCCGACGACAGCTCCTTGTGCCACACCTTCATCGCCAGCGACGCCGTCATAATAGCCACAAAAATGTACATCGCCGACTCAATGTAAATCTGCACAATGCTCGACCAGAAATCCTTCGAGAACTGACTCTTGCTCAGCGCCGAGCACGTCTTCTTGAAGCGCGTCATCAGCGGGTCCTGAATGGCGTACGCGCGCACAACCTTCTCGCAGCCGACGGCGTTCTGGAACTCAGCGGCGACGTACGCGTTACGAGAGCCGAACTCCTTCGAGCGTTGCGCTGCGAAACCCTGCGGGCCACTGGAGAGCAGCACGGCCGTGAACGCGAACGACATGACGCCAATGCTGACGTCCATGTACAGGGCGTAGCCAAAACCAAACACCACAGCCACCAGCGGGTTCAACAGGTTCCAGAAGACGGCCTGCCACAGCGAGTTCACGCGGGCCACATCACTGGAGAACAGGTTGTTCAGGTCGCCCTCGGACCGCTCGGCGAAGAACTGCGTGTCCTGGCGCAGGATGATGTTGAGCAGCGCCGACTGCATGGACTCCGTGGCCTTGGAAATCATCTTGGACTGGAAGTAGCCGACCGCGTAGTCGCCCAGCACGAAGGGCACACACAGGGCCAGCACGCCCACGACGCCAAACTTGAGCGTGGACTCGTTCGGGTTGCCCGAGTCGAGCGTGTCGAAGGCGTCCGAGAGCTTGGCCAGGAAGATGGCGAGCGCCGGACTCACGGACGCGTTGATGCAGACCACGAAGAAGCAGAAGATGAGGTCGGCCATCTGGTTGGACCAGTGCCACAGCGTGCTGCGCACCACGTCCATGATGCCGTAGGCCAGCGTGGACGAGGACGCGTCGATGTCGCGCAGGTGCGACAGGAACTCGGTGGCTGAGAGGTTGGGCGGGCGGTAGTGCAGCGCGCGCTCGAGGAAGTTCATGAGCTCGTCACGCGTCATGTCGCCCTCGTCGCGGCCGCAGATGATGACGAGGTCCGTCTCCATCATCTCTATGGACATGGCCGAGATGCCCGGGATGCGGGCCAGCGAGGCCCGGAGCGACTCGATGCTCACGCGGATGTGGTCGCCGTTGGTGCGGAACTTGTGCAGCTTCTTGGAAAAGATGCGCGCGCGCGGCTTGAGGATCAGGCGCAGCGCCACGATGGTCAGGTAGCCCAGACACAGCCAGTACTCCTTCTCGCCCATGACGAAGCGCGCGCCGAGGATCACGACCATGGCCAGCAGACACAGCAGGTCGGCGATGTTCGAGTGCGAGCGGAAGAGCGCGAGCCGCAGCCCGAGCACGCGGATGACCATGTCGATGAAGTAGCAGAGCATGAGACCCGACGAGAAGAGGCGCGAGGCCTTGGCCGCCACCTCGTCGTGGAACGTGGCCTTCTGCGTGAACGAGATGGTCAGCACCTGCACAAAGAAGTCCAGGAACAGAGCGAACGTCTCCGAGTAGTGCCACTTGCGCGAGTCGATCACGCGCAGGTAGAACAGGCGGTGGCCGTTGCCCGGCGCGCTGGTCGCGCCCTTGATGGTGCGCGGGTCCGACGCGTCCGGCAGCGGGCCGCCGATCTTGACGAAGCCGCCGCTGCTGTCGGGCGGCACGCGCTCGAAGTCTGTGGCCTCGCTGCTCATGTCCAGCGCGGAGTGGACGGGGGTCTGCGTGGGCTCGAAGGCGGCAGCCTTGCGCTGCATGCACTGGCGGCCGGGAGGTCAAGCAAGTGGCCCGCGAGCGAGAGAGAGAGAGAGGAGGCAAGACGAATGCAGGAATGCCTCGTATGGGAACTGACTTATGCAGGAAATTTTTTGCCGCCCCACGCAAGTTTCCCTAACTTGTCAGGTTTTAGGCAATTCAGCACCACATGGCGAAACCGTCACGAACTGGATCTTCCCTGACTCGATTTGTGGACCCAAATTCGGCGCTCGACTGGGCGACTTCTGTAGCTTCAGCTGCAAGAAATGATTTAAAGGCCAAAGGATCGCTGCAGCAGCGCGTCCTGGAAAGAAAACTCGTTGCAACCTGTTATTTATTCAGGTCGTTGAGGCTTGCTAATGCAGTCAACAACTTGCGAATGTAAGCTTGCTTGTTGACTCGACTGATCTCCCCGTCGTCATGTACCTATGCATCGCCAACTCAAGCCACTACAGTAGAGCCGCGACCACCCTGACCACGCAGGCCGTACTAGCGCAACTACAAAATAGCTGCTTAGTGAACACCATCCACAACTTGCAGCCGATGGCCGCTCGTTCGAACGGCAAGGCAGCGCTAGCCAAGGTGTCGAGGGTGAGCGCGGGCGCCTGCACCCCGAAAATTGGGCTCTAAACTTTGAAAATGGGTCTCCGCCCGTCTATGCGTCCATTTAGATGTCAGGTTCGCACCCATGTTGTGGGGCCGCAGTCTCTGCGGGCTCCACTGGGAAGTTCATGCCATTGTTGTGCGGGGTCGTCGCTAGCAACACCACGCGAGAAGTGCTGGCACCTCTTTGCCCGAGCAACAATAGCGTGGGCGGCGGCAAGAGAGCGCGGAATATCCGCCCAGGGTCGATCACTCGCGGGGTCGCCGACCGCCAGCAGCCTGTCGCCGACTGCTCACAAAGGGGTCCGGAACGGGCTGCTCCGCCACTTGCAGCAATTGCGCCATTGGCGCACTCTTTGCGTTGTGCAGCGCCCTTTGAAGACGGCCCCGTGGACGCAATTCAGATAACGCAGGGGCTCCGTCCTGAAAGCCTCGCGGCTGGAGGACGTGTGCAACAGCACGAGGGGGCGAGTTTGGCGCCAGCAACTTGTTTTCCGCCGACGCACTACGATATGGTATGGTATGTACCGATAACGCAAACTCTACGCGAGCGAACACCGACGCATGCAAACAGAGCCCATTCGGGTGTTCTGTGGCAACAAGTTGCCTTTTCACCGTTTGCCGTCACGTGGCGCCAAGTTCTGTCAATGTGTACCAGTCGACTGGTACATCTGTGAATTTGGCGCCAAAAAGCTCGCGACCAATCACAGCGCGCGGCTATTAGTCCCACGCGTCTTCTTCCATTCCTTTGCACTCGCACAGTATCGGCCACCATGAGCTACTACCGGCGCGACTGCGGCGGGTCCTCCTCGCGCTACGCCAACGGCGGCGCCTTCTCCATCCCGGACTCGGACTTCCAGCGGGACACGACGCTCAAGCGCCGGCGCCAACTGTCGCCGCCACGCCCCGTGCAGCCGCATCCGTCGCGTCGCGCCCCGCCGCCTCCTCCTGCGCCTGCGGACGGGACCATCACCATGCGCGCGCGGTCGAAGTCCAAGTCCCGCGCTCGCGCCGTCGCCCGCAAGACACCGGACCAGGAGTTCATCGCGCTGGGCAGCAACCGCGCGGGCGGCGCGTCGACGCTCAACACGAACAAGGCCAGCTACTACCGGCCGCCCGTGGCCGAGCCCTACCAGCCCCCTCCTCCTGCCCAGACTGCAACTAGCAGAGCGCGCTCTCGCTCGCCCAACCCGCGCGCGAGTCGGTGGGATGCGGCGGCGCCTCAGGCTGCGGCCACGGGACGGCGCAACCCGTCGCCTATTTCCACCCGCACGCGCTCCAAATCCGTCACGAGGGAGAAGGAGGACACGGCCGCGGCCATCCAACGCAGCCAGCGAGAGCGCTCCAAGTCGGCGGCGAGACGCAGCGGCGGCGCGCCTTTGAGAGCGCGTAAGGAGGCGGCAGCTGCGTCGTCCTACAGCAGCAGCAACGGTCGAACCATGGAGAGCAGCGAGTCCCGTCGCTCCGGGAAGAAGCGCGAGCGCTCCAAGTCCAAAACGCGCGAGCGATCCAAGTCCAAAGCACGCGAGCGAGAGCGCGGCAGGGACCGCCAGCGGTCTCCGAGTCGGGATCGCCGCTCGCGCCGTTCGAAGACAGTGGATTCCAGTGACGACGAAGAGAAACGCCCGAGAGCCTCGTCTTCACGCAGTAGGAAGTCGAGTCTGCAGGAGATCGAGGACGCCATTGCAGACACGGAGCGCGAGTTACGACCGAGGAAGAAGGAGCTTGACGAGTTGCAGGATCAGCTAGAGAAGCTGAAGAAGCGCGTCGAGACCAAGTCGCTGGAGGTCTACGACCTTCAAGTTGAGCTCAACGCGCTGCAAATGCGTCGGGAGCGGCGTCTTCCCTCACACCGGAGCGAGAGCAGCCGGAAAGAGAGTCGAGAGGAAAAGTCCTCGAGACGATCCAGGAGCACTAGCAAGCGCCGTGAAAGTCGGCGGTCGAGTAGCCGCGCGCGCGCCTCCAAGCGCCCGTGCATTGTGGATGAAGAAGACGAAGATAGCGATGACGACGACGTTGTCATTATGGATCCGAGCGAAGTGAAGAAGGAGCTGGAGAGCAGCGCCACCACGGCCAAGAGCACGGTGGTGCCAGTTGAGGAAACGATGCCCGACAACTTTTGGGGTCGCTCGCACACACCCAAACTGCTTGCAAACCACCGCTTCCGCGCGATCCCGGACGGCAGCATTCGCAAGGGCCGCCACCTCGCGTTTAACCCGATCCAGCCCCAGATCTTCGCCACGAGTCCTGATGAGGGCGGCCTTATCTTGTGGAGCTACCAGCGCCAAGACCAAGACGTCGCGAAGGTGGTGACTCTGATGCCAGCGTCTTTCCGCCGGGAGAATCCCTGTGCCGAGGCCATTTCGTGGAGTCCCGATGGAAATCGCATGGCCATGGCATTCCGCGACCCTGTTGACGGGAAGGGCGAGTTTTGCATTGTGCAGCTCCACCAGCTAAAGCTTGAAGACAGCGATACGCCGCAGCCGTTGCCCCGTGACCGTCTTACCTCGAAGCGCACTACCCTGCATCAACGAGGTGTTTCTGCGATCGACTGGCTGCCGACTGGATTTGGGCCGGAGACCACAAGCCGCCAAGTGATCACTACAGGTAGCTCGGACCACGCCGTTGTGCTGTGGGAAGAGCACGAAGATGCCAGGAAGGGTGGACTGGACTTGAAGTGGAGTGTGTTGCACCGCGACCACCGAAGTGAAGTCCGATCGCTCTGCGTGCACTCGAAGCGCGACTGCTTGTACACGGGTGGTCTGGATGGCCTGATGATTCGATATGATCTGAACAAGGGCCGCACCCAGACCGTGATCGAGCGCCGCAAGCCCAACATTTCCAAGATCAACGCGGTGCTGGAGCACCCGCACAACCCGAACCTGCTTTTGGTCAGCTGTGTGGAGCAGAGCAACCACAACTTGCTGCTGCACGATCTCCGCCAGCGCTACGAGCCCAACGGGATGTCGCTGACGTGGCAGGGTGGTGCCATGAGTCAGTACGTTGTGCCGAGGTGGTCGCCTGCAGGATATCACGTGTCGTGCGGCAGCAAGACGGGTGTGGTGAACATCTGGGACGTGCGTATGCGCGGCGAAAACTACCCTGCCGTGCTGCCGCAGCAGTCCCTTCGCGTCCACCGTAAGTGTCTGCGCGTGAGGCTCTTGTTTACTGTTCGTTTGCGCTTGCTTACCACCTCTTGCTTTTCGTTTCCTCCTTCTTCTGCACAGACAAAACTGTTCTGCACGCGACCTGGCACCCGCGCTACGACGCCATGTTCAGCGTCTCGCACGACCGCACGCTCGGGCTGCTCACGTTCCGATAAGCGGCGAAGACGTTAGCAAGAACAACGCATCAGTTTGAATTAGTTAGTGACCGCAGCTCACAGCGCCTTTGAGTTGGCGGAGCGAAGTTTTGTGACGACCGGTGTTCGCTCGGCCATCCCCCAAACCAAAAACAAGGCCGCTGTATGTTTTACCGAGTCGAGTTGAAGTGGATGGGATTCAGCACTGAACGCCATCCAGAACCTGAGTCCAACTGCTGCACGCGTCCAGCGCAGCGCAGCGTAGTCAACAATGACAAAAGTTGCCACCGCAATGCAAGAAGCTGGTGTGTGTGTATCCATTAAGGACCTGGATGTGCCCATGGGAATGACGCCGGTCTGTCGCCTGCCAAGTGAAGCATGACATCACTTTTTCACTTGACGTGAGTATGCAGGATACACCATCCACGATTGTTTGCTTGCTGTGAAAATGGCGATCCTCGCACACCGAACGTGGGGCCAGCAGCCAGCGCTTCTCAGCACGAGCTTCATTCGTAGTTTCGCCCTAGCCAGGAAAGAAGCAGAAGTAGAAATGGCGTCGGAGCTGGTGCAGAGCTACTTGGAGTGGGCGAATGCCACCGAGATCAAGGTGCTCGACTGGGTGGACCCCGAGGGCGGCTGGAAGGTCCACCCCATGGCGGACTACCCGCTCGCCAACTTCGCCAGCGTGTTCGCCATCTGCGTCGGCTACGTGCTCTTCGTCGTGTTTGGATCGGTTAGTGTGTGTGCGCGATTCCGTTGGTCCGTTCTGATGGTCTCGGCAGCTTTTCTTGTCTCTGACTCGGCTTTCGTTGCTTGCCTCTGTTGCCTGTTGGTGGTGGTGATCTCTTTCTCTTCCAGGCGCTCATGAAGCTGGGCGTGCCCGCCTTCAAGACGAGCCCTATCCAGTTCATCTACAACCCCATCCAGGTCATCGCCTGCTCCTACATGTTCGTGGAGACCGCCATCCAGGCCTACCGTAATGGCTACTCGGCAGCTCCCTGCAACGCCTTCAAGGCGGACGCGCCCGTCATGGGCAACGTGCTGTACCTGTTCTACCTGTCCAAGATGCTCGACCTGTGCGACACCTTCTTCATCGTCGTGGGCAAGAAGTGGCGCCAGCTCACGTGTACCACCACCTCTCGGTGCTGCTTATGTACTACATCGTCTTCCGCGTGGCGCAGGACGGCGACTCGTACGCGTCCATCGTGCTCAACGGCTTCGTGCACACCATCATGTACACGTACTACTTCGTGAGCGCGCACACGCGGGACATTTGGTGGAAGCGCTACCTGACGCTCATCCAATTGGTGCAGTTCGTGACCATGAACGTGCAGGGCTACCTCATGTACTCGCGCCAGTGCGTCGGTATGCCCCCCAAGATCCCGCTCATCTATCTGGCCTTCGTGCAGTCGCTCTTCTGGCTGTTCGTCAACTTTTACGTGCGCTCGTACGTGCTCGCCCCCAAGAAGACCAAGGCGTCCACGGCCAAGAAGAACCTCTAAGCACAGTGTGTCGTAGTAGATGCATGCAAAATGAAAAACGTCCAATTGCTCGTTCTTCAGCGTGTTCAACGTGCTACCATGACTTAACACCATATAAGAAGTTGGTCCACAGTGCGTCCGCAGACGTCCTCCGCCGTCGGCGTCGTCGGCATGGACATCGCCGTGAGCGCCCACGCACCCACGCCCGTTGCTGCAGCGCCACGCGCGCGAAGCCACCACCACCGACCACCACCACCAGAACTTGCTGCTCCATGTTAAACGGCAGCTTCCTCTGCCAATGCAAGCTCCATTGTTGGTGTTGTTGAGCTAGGCGGCGCGTGCCGCCATATCCGTCGGCCGGCTGCATGTCCTCTGCATGGTGGGTGGCCCCGGTCGCTTTAACATGGGCGCTGCGTCATCGTGGGGCGCAAACGGCTGAGCCTGCCGCTTCAAGATGGCGATGACAGCGGCGCGCTCGGGCCAGAGATGGCGCATGACATCATAACTCGGCGCCGAAATTCATCGACTTTCCCTGTCAAAGGCGATTCACTTGGCCCCAGTATGTCAAGCCGTGGGTACGTGGACCGGACCACCAAACGATGGTGCTTCGAGCTTGACACGCAAAGCGAAGCGAAGCGCTGACCACCACGCTGCTGGCGGCCAGTCCGCGGCCTGAGGAAGCTCATTCGCGCTTTTGCCGGTTCGCCGCCAGACGCCCCCGACACTCTCAAAGCACAAACCGCTCGCGACCACCATGTCGGCCGACCTGCTGCAGAGCTACTACGACTGGGCCAACGCCACCGAGGCCAAGCTGCTCGACTGGGTCGACCCCGAGGGCGGCTGGAAGGTCCACCCCATGGCGGACTACCCGCTCGCCAACTTCGCCAGCGTCTACGCCATCTGCGTCGGCTACCTGCTCTTCGTCATCTTCGGCACGGTGCGTCCTCGCTGGCTGTCCTCAATATTGAGAAGTTCTTGTCTCTAACTGTCGCTGTCGCTATCACTATCGCTGTTGCTGTCGCCGCCCTGCAGGCCCTGATGAAGATGGGCATCCCCGCCATCAAGACGAGCCCCATCCAGTTCATCTACAACCCCATCCAGGTCATCGCCTGCTCCTACATGTGCGTGGAGGCCGCCATCCAGGCCTACCGCAACGGCTACAGCGCCGCGCCGTGCAATGCCTTCAAGGCGGACGCGCCCGTCATGGGCAATGTGCTCTATCTGTTCTACCTGTCCAAGATGCTCGACCTGTGCGACACGGTCTTCATCATCCTCGGCAAGAAGTGGAAGCAGCTCTCCATCCTGCACGTGTACCACCACCTGACCGTGCTCTTCGTCTACTACGTGACGTTCCGCGCCGCCCAGGACGGCGACTCGTACGCCACCATCGTGCTCAACGGCTTCGTGCACACCATCATGTACACGTACTACTTCGTGAGCGCCCACACGCGCAACATTTGGTGGAAGAAGTACCTCACGCGCATCCAGCTCATCCAGTTCGTGACCATGAACGTGCAGGGCTACCTCACGTACTCGCGCCAGTGCGCCGGCATGCCCCCCAAGGTGCCGCTCATGTACCTCGTGTACGTGCAGTCGCTCTTCTGGCTCTTCATGAACTTCTACATTCGCGCCTACGTGTTCGGCCCCAAGAAGCCCGCCGTCGAGGACGCCAAGAAGAAGCTCTAAAGCGGTGGGCGCGCAGTAAAGTAGTCCCCCCGCCCCCAAATGTAGTAGTTTCCTCCCTCTCTCCCTTCCTCTTCCAGCTTGCTTTGTAAAGGAGATAAGTACTGTAGCGGCAGCCCCCGCCAGCGATGCGGGGTGCCCTCGAATACATCCCGTTTAAGGCCTTCAGTTAAACCACGAAACCATGTTGAAGTGGACGAGTGTTTGTGTGGTGTGCATAGCAGAGATTTAGACAAATCCCTACAAGTTGACTAAAACACGGCGTTTTGCAAACGTATCCAATCGACAACATTTCAACTTGTATGCAAGCATGACGCTCTGCTGGTCGGCACTCTTCCCTTGCAGCGCCTGACCAGTAATCCCGCCATTATCGAAAAAGCTTCGGACCAGAAACCCCCCTCCCCCAACTCTTGAACCTCTTGCTGTTACAGTCATGGCCGCCGCTCCGCCCGCGCAGGACGAGAACGAGATGGAGACGCCGTACAAGGCCACGACGCCCGTGTGGAACGTCAAGGCCACCATCGTCAAGTACCGCGTGGCGCTGGCCGCCGTGCTGCTCGTGCTCGTTGTGGTGATCGTCCTGGCCGCTTGCGGCGTCTTCTCCTCCTCCTCCTCTTCGGACGATTCCTCTTCGGACTCTGCCGCCTCCAACGGCAACGTGACCATCTACCACGCCGGCTCGCTCGTCGGCCTCATGGACGACAAGCTGGCGCCAGCCTTCACGGCCGCCACGGGCGTCGCGACGTCGCTGCTGGCCAAGGGCTCCGTCAAGCTGGCCAACCTCATCGTCAACGGCAGCCAGGCCGACGTGTTCATCAGCGCCGACGCGTCCGTCAACTCGGAGCTGCTCATGGGCGACGCCAACGACAACCTCATCTCGTGGTACATCACCTTCGGCGAGACGTCCATCGGCATCGGGTACTACCCAGAGTCGCCCTACGCTGACGTCTTCGCGGCGGTGGAGAACGGCTCGCTGCTCTGGTACGAGGCACTGCTGCAGAACCCCGGCATGAAGCTCGGCCGCACCGACCCCGACGCCGACCCCAAGGGCTACCGCACCGTCATGATGTTCGAGCTGGCCGAGCAGTACTACAACACCACTGACCTGGTGTCGGGGATCTTGGGCAACGCGACGAACAGAGACCAGATCTTCTCGGAGGAGAACCTGGAGACGTATCTGTCGTCCGGGGACCTGGACGTCGGCTTCTTCTACGCCGTCGAGGCCGGCAGCCTGAGCGGCATCAACTTCATCACGCTGCCGCAGGAGATCAACATGGGCAACCCAGCTCTGGACGACGAGTACGCCACTGTGTCCTACACCAACTCGGAGACGGGGACGGTCTACAACGGATCGGCGTCCATCTACACGGTGACGATCCTCAACAACGCCACGCACATGTCGGAGGCGGAGGAGTTCGTGGCGTTCTTGCTGTCCTCTGATGGGCAGACGATCTTGACGGAGCAAGGAATGCAGGCGGCCAATCTCACTGCGTATGGGGACGCCTCGGCCATCCCCTCGACGATTGCAACGTACCTGTCGTGATGGAAATACTGGGACTTGCAACCCGAAAGGATTAAACATGTTGCACCGGTCTCGTTGTAAAACTGAAATCAAGTACTGTGGTTGAATTTGTCGTGTTCTTTCGGGATTGCGCTTTGAAGGGAGGGTACTTTACCTGCGGCTGAAGAGTTGGTAGATGGTGGGTCTCTTCCTAGGTTGGAAGGCTGTCTAGCTATGCGCTGGATCTGTTTGGGACCACGGTGTTGCTGCTCTTTGGCAAAGAAGTTCGACACACTTCTTCCGGACATGTTCGTGGTGATCCGATTCGAAGTTTGGAGGAAGGAGACTATCGACTGCAGTGGTGAATCAGCGGTGAGTTATCCTCCAGTGTGGCTAGTCATAACTTGGATGGTGGCATCCGCTGGCTGGAGGAGGAAACTCATCGTCGTTGTTCGGGTGTGACACACTTCTTCAGCAACAAGTTGTTCTCCATGATGCTCCTCTTTGGACGCTGCTCTGAATTTCGTGCCAGATCAATCTTGTGTCGGAACGCGAAGAGGGCGATCTCATCCAGCCAATCTTCGTCGTCTTGCGGTTGTGGGGAGGACCGATGTGGAGGTATATTCGATTCAGGCGCGATGCGGGCAGCAACGATGACGTCAGTAGCGGCGTAGTCTCGGTCTTCGAGTTCGGAAGGCCGCGACCAGAATTCGCTGATGTCACTGTAGATGGAGCTTTTGTCGCTGGAGTTGTCGTTTGTGCTGATGTAACTCCCGACTTCGTCAACCTCGGGCTCGTCATGGGATGTCAGCGAGCTGGGGTTGTTTGGTGGAGTGGCAAAGTAGTCGAGACTGCCCCACGTCCGCCAGCTCGCGAGAATATCGAGTTTGGCAAGGGACGAAGGGCCTCCAGCCTCGAGTATGGGGACCTCTCCAATTGGCACGCTGTCACGTTCTACCTCCAGCACCGTCTCGAGCGTCGTACAGGTCGTACATGTAGGTGTGTGCTTGGATTGTGGATTGTTGTGTCTTGCTGGACGGACTGGGGCAAGAGGTACCTGGTGTGCCGGCGCGTCCACAATCGCGAATTTGAGCGGGATGATAGCATCCTGGAGCGCCGCCAACCAAGTTCCGTACTCGGTACTTGTCGGAGCACGAAGTGTCACGTGCTGGCGCGACGGACCGTAGTAGATGCTGAGTTGATAGTGGCGGGCCTCCTTCTCCGTCACGGGGGCGAGACTCGAAGGATGAGACTTGTAATTCAGAGGGATTCGCAGTTTACCCCCGAAGATCTTCGGGCGAGCGATGGTCAGGAGTCCTCCCTGATGGGGAGCAAGCGTGAGCGACACAATTGCCTTGTGCCTAGCATCACCGAAAGAACAGACAACAGTGGTAAGTGCGTGCAAGCTGGCTGATCTTGGTTTTGATTGAAATGCTATCTCCCCACCAGAAAAGGCCACACGCCCGCATCTTCATCACACAACGAAGAGTTCGCGAAGCGCTCATGGTGTTCTTGGTGTGTTTCGTGTGTTTCGTGCGTTGAAGTGTTGTTGTTCCAGTGATTTTCGATCTGGTATTGTGTTGAGTGCTGTGGTGCAAATCAACAAATGAAGTGAGCTAAGGACTGCCGCACTTCTGACTAGTAGGGTTTGTCAACGTTTAGTGAAGTAGGATAAGTGAATAAAAAACTAGGTAGTACTCCTGCGCTGTTGAAATCCAGTGGTAACTGCACACAGCGAAGCTTAACAAAGTTTTTGAAAGCAAAATTGAGGACCAGCGCCAGTTTTGGTGTTTCGTCGCTGCGGGTTTTCAGCCCACGAACGACCACATGCAGCGGTAGGTGCATATGAACATCAAGCGCTGGAACTGTGTGTGTGGTATTCATTGGTTTACTTGTGAACGGCAGCTCATTTGTGATCATTGAAAGTCGTTTAAGTAAAGTCGACGCTTTGGGACAGGACGCAAGGTGGAATTTTTTTCTGCCTGCAATGCGGTCGCAGCTGTGCTCTGGCGTGTTTGTGTTGTTGGTCCCTGGTTAGTTGCCCTGTCCAAAGCTCAAGTCCCAATTACAGGTACAGCTGCAACTAGATCTTGAAAAGACACGAAAGAGGAATGGATACCATGAACTGTCTCTGTTCGTCTTCACATGATATGTAGACGAGGTGTGCAGTACCGGGTATTTCGGTGGTACATGTTCAGTAAAATGAAGAATTGAAGGGCAACAAACAGAGGCAAAGGGTACATGGCTCACTTTGGCTCGCTTGATCGTCCACCACAGCCTAGAGCCCGTTTAGCCCTTGCGAAGACGCAGGTTAAATGGGCTCAGGAAAGTCGTCCTCTCCGCAATCGTTCGATCTTTAGCGCGCATGGCCACCGGTCTCTACAATCCAAAACAGCTGCGGTCTCTGTCTGTGCGTCACCTTGACTTACACGCCGCACTGAAGCGAAAGATTCAGTCGGTTGCTGGTTATATGGCTCAGTGGACAAGTCCTCTGCGTCATTCTTCGAATTGCGGCTCAGCAGAATAGAACAGATCAGTACCGACTACCGTCTTACACTACAACCAGTACGGATTCTTACAACATGACCGCTTTACCCGATCTCCGTTGTGTCATGAAGATCCGCACTTGCGGGCCTTTCTGGTGCGGCTTGCTGTTGGTGGTGGTGTATCCTTCCTTCGTTAATAGAGCCTTTTCACCGACGAGCCATTGCGGTGTGCGTCCCTGCTTCTTGTTCGCAGGCACAAGGCCGCCGTCTCGCTCTCGTACCCGACGACAGACAAAGTACATCAAGGCCTGCTAACCATCGATCGCCCCAAGGCCACAGGAGGAAGCTTGGAGATCCCTTTGGGCCGCTGCGATCGCATGCCCACACTCGTCTTCGCGTCGGAGAAAGACCAGCGCCGCCGCCAGTTCACCGTCTGCTACGGCGCCTGGCGCCGTTGTGTGACTCTGCGTGTTGCCACGGACGCGATCTACACGGCGTGGTGGGCGGCACTGGAGACCGCGTACATGTCGCTCCATCTGAAGCAGATCTCACGCCCTCTCACGACGCATTTCAACGAAGAAGGTCCAGAGGAAGTGCCCAAGATGGACGCAGTGGCGAACCATTTGCCGCTACTGGAGGTCTCGAGTCCGACGTCTGCTGTTGAGGCCGGTAGCCGCGATGGCTGGCGGTTTGAGGAAGACCCCGACGAGCTCGTCATTGTTGGATCCGCTGCCCGTCTCAATGACGATCCGCCTGTAAAGCTCAAGGTCGACGCGGTGCCGGTCGCCGGTGGCCCAAAGTACGAGCCCAGTAGCGGCAGCGGCGGGTTAAGCGGCCGTGAGGCCGTACTCGGGGCCACTGCTAGCTACAGCTACAGCTACAGCCACAGCTCCCACAGCGACCGTTATGGTGCCAGTAGCTGCATCGGCAGCGACGTCCTGGACTACCTCCCCGGTGATCTCCGCGATATCATGGAGAACTACTCCAGTGAGAGTGTGAGCAGCTACAGCACCAGCAGTAGCCTCGCCAGCAGCGTCCGCGACCATCTCCCAAGTGAGGTTCTTAATCTTCTCGACAATTGCCCCGTTCCGACGAATGAAGTCCAGGCCAACAACCAACATCGTGGCTTCGACTTGTACGACGGCGACCGCAATCTTGGAAACCCCCTCGGAAGCAAGAGCACGAAGCTTAGCCACGGCGGCAGTGACGCATCGGTCAGAGAGAGCTTGGCACAAACGGAGGATACCACGACTGTGTCGGCCGTCACTTCGAGCACTGGTCGCGACGCTCTCGATGATGCGTTATCCGCAATTGGAGCAAATGAGACTACAACGGAAGATTCACTCGTACTTCCTGGGGGCTGTGTATCCACACCTTTCGAGCGCTTGCTTCTGCGTCAGCAATGGCGCGCGAAGGTGAGCGCACGGCGAACCGTTGATGGCGATACGAGTCGTTCTCCCGGTACCTATGGCGACAGCAACAGTGAACTGGACTGGACCTCCTCACACAGACCCCACCCGGCAGATAGTGAGCGGGCTAAGAGCCTCACCATCGGTCGGATCGACAAAGCTCGCGTCGAGGAGATTGAGGAATTCGCGTCGCGTCGAGTGTCGGGCTCCGCTTGTGCTTCCAAGAAAACGATCGTGGTAAAGCGGATCACCAAGGCCTGGACGGATGTGGCGCGCTTTGCTTTTCGCCCGGATGGCGATAACCAGACAACAAATCGCGCGACGAAGATGCAACGTCACCGACCGACCTTCTACCTTCACGCCTCGACCGGACACACCCAGAACTAACTGGAGGGTGCAAAATATCCCCTACGAACACCGAGCCTTGTAACAGTTAGCTACCTAGCGTGACATCGACTTCAGTATTTTACGTCGCGAATTCTGCTACCTATTCCTACTGTATCGGCCCACCAACATGACAGTCTAATGTCCTTATCCGATAGGCAGACTATAGCGCATCGGACTGAGATACTTGGGTAAAATCACTGAGTAACATGCTTACTGACTGCATTTTGGCTAGGATAGAGTCAAAGAGTTAAATCTGTTCTTAGCACTTACAAAGCGCTGAGTACACACAAGATTCCATACATTTAGCTCCGAGCACGGCTTAGTCCCAACGTCTGGTTTGGTCAATGGCCGGTCTAACTCAATGGTGTACATAATGAATACTCACAGTTTCATACTGCTAATTAAGTAAGTAAACCTCGAGCGCGATAACTTGTATCTCGCAATCAATGGTCAAATTCTGGAAGGCTGTCGGCTCTAAAAGTGTACAGGTATCTACGTACTTGGTAAAGTAACAATAGGGGCTTTTAGAAGCACCGATAGATGATCATGTGGCCAAAAAAATACTGTACGCGAACGCGTGCATTTCAAATTGAAACCCCATGATACCCCTCACCGTACCCGGTGGCCCCAGCATCAGTACGATCCTTCCCTGTGTCGTTGCAGCTGTAAAAGTGTCATGCTGGTCCAACGTAGCGGATGCTACGGTCTCAACAACGTAAAACATTGAAGGAATAGTGTGCACCCGCTACAGACACAATTGGTTCATTGCACCTGTGACCTCGTCGACATGACCCGAACGGGCCTACAACCGCATATGCGTGAACAATTTTGGCGATATTAATAACTTGAGACCCGAAAAGAGTTCTCGAGCGAAATCGAAGAGCGCAAGCTGACAGGTGTGCAGCTTGTACTCTGTGACTGTACACGTAATCCATGTACATGTAGAACCGATGGCCCATTGGTGATGGCGCACTTACAGACGGACGATGTGCACATCGCTCAGCTGGTGTGGACGAATCTGTCCCCATGGGCACGAGAAGCAGATGACTCCTCGAGTAAGGCGATCGCCACACTCGACTTTCCATCCGCATTGGGTCTTCAAAGACCTCTTTGACCGAGCAGCCAGAAGTGCTGTCCCCGCTGCCACTTGAGAAGCAAAACAAGGATTTGAGTCGCAACATCGCGCCCCCGCGTTCCCCAGCAGCTTTGATAGAGGGGAGACCGCATCCAAACAGCCGAACACCGCGCTGTCCGTATGCATGTTACACTGTCGAGCACCGAGAAGTTAGTCTCCTTCGTCCTTGTCACTCTTTAATCTCCCTCCAAGCGCACGAACGATGCAGATTATCGCCCCACTCGTGGCTCTCGCCGGCCTTGCAACAGGAGCGCTCGCCGACTCGACATGCAGCGGCCCTAACGTGCGGACCCAGCCGCCTGCAGGCGCCATCGTCGTCGACGCCACGGGCTCCTATAAGAACAGCTTCAAGACGGTCTCGGAGGGCGTGGCGCGGCTGGACCCCAACACGACGTCGGAGCAGACGATTTTCCTGCGCCCGGGCGTCTACAACGAGCAGGTGCTCATCTCGCCGCTATCGGGCCCGCTGGTGCTGCAGGGCTTCACCTGCGACGCCTCCACCTACACCAAGAACGAGGTGACCATCACCCAGGCCAAGGCTCAGAAGGACATCCCCGCCGAAGTGACGGGCGAGGCCCGCAACGACATGACCAGCACGATCCGCTTCAAGTCGGACAAGGTCAAGGTGTACAACCTCAACATCGCCAACACGGCCGGCAACGTCGGCCAGGCGCTGGCTGTCAACGTGAATGCCACGGACTACGGCTTCTACGCTTGCAACCTGACGGGATACCAGGACACCGTCCTGGCCGACAAGGGCCGAGAGCTCTACGCCAAGACGTACATCAACGGCGCCACCGACTTCGTCTTCGGCCGCTACGCGCAGGCCTGGTTCGAGTCGTGCGACATCGAGACCA
This sequence comes from Phytophthora vignae f. sp. vignae, assembly GCA_016169955.1. Taxonomy (NCBI): domain Eukaryota; phylum Oomycota; class Peronosporomycetes; order Peronosporales; family Peronosporaceae; genus Phytophthora; species Phytophthora vignae. The sequence continues at coordinate 1,874,522 of JABJUM010000006.1, forward strand.
TCGGCACGGGCTTCATCACGGCCAGCGGTCGCGAAGCCGCCAACAGCTCGGCCACGTACGTCTTCAACCGCGCGCGTGTGTTCGGCAAGAGCGGCGTCAACTCGACCGTCCTGGGCCGCCCGTGGCGCCCGTACGCCAAGGTCATCTGGCAGAACAGCGAGCTGGGCGACGTGGTCAAGCCCGAGGGCTGGACCACTTGGGACGCCACCTCCAGCACGGCCGACGTCGTCTTTAAGGAGTTCAACAATTCAGGCCCCGGCGCCGTCAAGGGCAGCCGAGTGGCCTACAGTGGCCAGCTCGACAAGCCCGTGGCCATCAACGAAGTCCTCGGCGAAGGCTACGAGACCGAGTGGTGGGTCGACACCACGTACCTGTCTTAAAACGAACAAGTATAGAACACGCGTAAGCATTGATGTTAGTCCAATTCCACAGCAACCATCTCACACAGACAAAAACTGAAGTTGCCGGCAACTTCAATGTGTTTTTGTGTAGCGCACACCAACTGGGCCGCTTTGGCCCTATCGGCGGCCTTTGACACCACGGCCTCACTGCGGCACTTCACTTCAGAATTTCCCGAGGCAACATGCTGCTGGCCGTGCTGCGGAAGCCGTGGACGCTGCTGCTGCCGCGCCTGGACTGGCTGCTGACGCCCGACGCGCTGCTGCAGCTGCTGATCCTGTGGCCGCTGGAGCTGTACGAGGCCGTGGCCATCCTGCCCGTGAGCTTCCTGCGGCGCCACGTGCCCGTGCTGGGCGGCGCGCTTGTGGTGCTCATGGCGCTGCACGGCATCCTGCTGCGGCTGTTCCTGGAGCTGCTGCGCGCCATCTTCGCGCGCGTCACGTACTCGCGCGACCCGGTGCTGACGTTCCGCAGCTTCTGGCGCGCCGTGCAGGACCACTACGCGTCGCTCGAGCCGCGGCGCGTGGACTGGCAGCTCGTGCGCCAACTCTTCGGAGACGCCATCCAGCCCGCCACCAGCGACGACGACCTGTGGATCGCGCTGCAGGAGAGCGTCTCGCTGTGCGACGACCCGTCGCTGGCGGTCTCGCGGGCCGCGGGCGCTGCGGCGGGCGCGTCGGCCGGCCCCCGGACGCTCACAGTGCGCGGCCACAAGCTGCCCACTGCGGCGGCGCTCAAGTTCCAACAGCAAACGCTGGCCGCCATTGAGAGGGAGCACCTCACACAGGGAGGCCGCCGGATCGCCAACGACCGCTTCGTCTGCGGCATCCTGAACGCCGAGACGTGTCCTGGCTGGAGGATCGGGTACATTTGTCTTACAGCCATGCAGGGCTTCGTCAAGTTTCCATTGCCCCGAGTGGACGCCCTCATGCCGTCGTGGACAAGAGGAAGCCCTGGGTCGAAGGGTGCAGGGACAGATGCAGGTGCAGGGCAGACGCTGCTGGAGGTTGACGGTAAGGCTGGAGACGGCAAGGGCGGAGCTCTGGCGGGCAGCTCCGCCGTGGCGGTGCCCGAGATCTACGACCTGGAGTCGATGCGCTGGTCACTGGAAGCAATCCTGCTGGGTCTGGGAGATGTGGATGGGCTCATCTTGGACCTGCGCTTCAACCAAGGTGGAGGCTCTCACGTTGCTGCGTTGACGGTGGCGTCGTTCTTTGCCAGTGAGAACAAAGCGGCGCTAGCCTTCTCGACGGACGAAAAGTTACCAGGCGTCAGTGCGAGATTCTCCAAGCGGAAGAAATACTACATCCCATACACTTCGCGCTGTTCGCGATACCGCGGTCCTCTCGCTGTGCTCCAGAGCCAATATACTCGCGGGTAAGCATACACTGTCGCTCAAAACTGCGCTGTGGATGAACGATTGAGTCTAACGAATTTGTTTGTTGTGTGTTTTCGTTCGCGGCGGCACTTGAACAGCACGGCAGAGCTACTGTGCCTATCGTTGATGAAGCGCCCGCTAACATGCCGCATTGGTGCTACCACCGCGGGAAGCTTGTCACCCACACGCCAGCTCCGTTTGCCGAACTACTGGACCGTTGAGATTCCTCACCAGCGGATCTTCAGTCCAGACAACGCGCTGTACGAGGGCGTGGGTATCCCCCCTACCAAGGCCGTCCCCGACATGGAAGTGTACCCGTCTCAAATGAGCAACGGCAGCTCTCCTAAGAAGCAGAACACCTCAGCTGCTGCCTCAAGCGCCGCCTTCGACCCCTGTATCAGGAAGGCGATCGACCACATCATGGATGTTTGATGCAGCGCCGGCCCAGCTGCAGCACAGTCTATGGCGATTCCATTATTCCCCCGATGATATTTAGCTCATATTTTCAACCCCCACGGGCGATTCCTCTTGTTCTGAATGGTCTATCTCCATTTGGCTACAAAGAACTTTGCTCGTTTAAGACAGCACACTCCACCTCCACCAGCACCTTCAGTACGGTGTGCTCGAGTGCTGCAGTCCATCGGCTCCGGCTGCCCCCGCAGAGCTCGCTCCGGAAGAGTAGAGGTAGTGGTACATTTGGTCGTGCAACCGGACATGGTTCCGTGACACGATCGAGGTCCCGTCCAAGCGAACTGTCAAAAGAGAACAACCGTCAGTCATATCAAATGCACACTCAAGCTAATGACGCTATACACAGGGATCGCACCTTCACTGTCGATGTCGTAGCTGAATTTCTTGTTGGCCACGAAGTGAAGATTGCCGCTCACACTCTGCGACGCGTTGACCGCGACCGGCGTGGTGAGCAGCAGTCGGCACTGGTACCAGTGCGTTCCAGCATCGTGGGGTGCAGTGCTCAGCACTACGCGCGCGTCGGAGCCCAAGAAGTCGACGGTGAACCAGCAGCCGACGCCGTGCATGATCGCCGTCCTCTCCACCACAAAGTGGAAGGGGAAGTCGAAGGTGTCGAGCTGCTCCTTGGTCACATCGGCGAAGTCCAGCACGTGCTCAGCCGGGCGAGAGCTCAGCAGAATCTCCGGCGGGAAGTAGCCGACCACGAGCTGCGAGAAGTGGTTGTCCATGGCTCGAGCGCGCAGGCTCGAGAGGTTGAGTCCGTAGAAGTCCTGCTGCTGCCAGAACGCCACCTTGGCCATCTGCTCTCGGTAGATACTGTCGTCCGAGAAGGGCGACACGAACATGGTGCCCGTGGACGGGAACATCTTGAAGCTCGGCGTCGGCCGCCGCCACTTCTTGCCGGCCGCCACGAAGGTCTCGAGCATGCGCTCGTGCACGAGGAAGAAGCCCATGGGCTCGGACACCACCACGTCCACCTGCTCGGGAAGCTCCACGTCCTCCATCTTGCCCTTGATGACCGTGATGCGGTCGCTCAGGCCGTTGGCCGCCACCAGCTCGCGCGCGCACTCGGCCATGTTGCTCAGCTCCACGGCGTACACTTTGCGCGCGCCGGCCTTGACGGCGAAGAAGGCGAGGATGCCCGAGCCCGTGCCCACGTCCAGCACCACCTTGTCGCGGAAGTCCGACGGGTTCGAGAGCATCGCACGCTCGTACGTGCCCGTGCGCACGTGGTCCTGCAGCATGTTCTGCTGGTGCAGCAGCATCCCGTAGTACTGCGAGAACGGGTTGTCCTCGTCCCGATCGTCGTCGCCCTCCTTGGCGGCAGTGAGCTTGCTGCTGGTATTCGGCTCTGCAGCTGCAGGCGCCTGGGCGCCGCCGGTCTTCCGCCACGCCTCCGTGTCCTCGGGAGAAGCCATGGTCCGCTGCTAATGGAGCTCTTGGCGGATCTTGCACCGCGCGATTGGCTAGCACTAAGTACGAAAATATTGGTACAGTCCGCCCCGGCAAATCAAGAAAGGTCGGACCAATAAAAAGTGCGAGGTTGCGAAAATTGCAAAGGGCTTGACAGACGCGCCAATGTACTGAATTACTCAATTAATGGGAAAGTAGCGCCTCGTCTTGTACCATCGGCTCAGTTTTTCAAGCAGAGCGCGGTCGAAGGCGGGGGCCAGCAGTAATGTACTGGCAGTATCGCTGATAATCTTGTGCTTGTACTTTGTATATGTAGTGAGGAGTTTATCTGGTTGCGGAGCATCGTGTCGCGTAGACCGCTGCCCGGACGGTCTTCTACGGGAGTTCTAATGTCAGTACTGCCCCACAAGGCACTGCCGCTCCTGCCGCCTGTCCTGATGATCGCATCTCGCTACAGCAATAAATTATCTAAAGTTCATTTTTATCCTTTCATTTACTCTAACGAGCAACTTGCACTTGCATGTTGCTTCCCGCTGGCAAGACATGTTCCCTCCCATTTTAACTAGAATCAGTAGATATCATCCAGGAATCGCAAATCTCGACTGCATGGCTGTACTAGCTCTGCGAGGTACATTCGACATCGCTATTCTTGATTTGCCGGGGAGATCTGTACTGTATGTTGAAGTGGAGACTCTCATCATGAGAGTCTCACTTGCGAGAAAGTTGTTGAACGTCCGACGCCGCTGTCTTTTGCCGTCGCTGTAAGCACCATTAGGTGCAGACACTTAGCTCGGTAGCGTATGCGTCGAGTGCACTGCATTCTCTTCTCATCGGCACTGTTCCGGGCTCAAGCTTACGAAGAGAGCCGCCGTCGTCGTAATACTCGCCGAAGCGACCAACGACTTGCTGTCTTCTTGGCTTTTTGCAGACGCCAGCTCCTCTGTGCTCGAGCGATCGCGTGAAGCTCGCCATCGCTCATCGGAGTTTGGTGTCCCCGACAACTCGTCAGAAATCGTCACGAGGATCGCAAAGGGATTTTTGCTCGTTTCGACGAGTGTGACAATGTCCGTGTGGCGTTGTTGGGCAAACGTGGTGATCGAAAGGATGGTTGATCCCTCTCGACCGCCGGCACCGCAGATGCTTGAGCTGTCCCACGTTCGAACCGCGAAAAGCTCCGTCAGCTGACTTTGGGCCAACATGGTTCTCCATGCACAGTACGGTAGCGATGGCTTCGCAGCAGCCTGGGAACGAACCCTCTCGGCCGCAAACGATACTTCTCTGGGCCACCTAAGAAACAACACCTCGGTTTTCAGGGCATAACACGAGGAGCATTTTTTTGTTTAGAATGAGCAATAGTGCAAAATAAAGCTGAGCTTTTGCCTGTTCCAGCACTCCTATTGGCTGCTTCTAAACGGCAAAAATAAAGATAATAGAGCTCTGTTTCAATTCGCTAAATTGGGTACGATTAGGTTTTTTTGCGTAACTTTTTTAATTTTCAGCGATATTACACAAAAATATATGTACATGAAGCCTTAATAGGGCTCTTCACGGATATGTAGCTGGTGGGTTTGTAGAGATACTAGAGACGTTGATACAGCTCGCTGGAATTTGAGGTTTTTGAGGTGATTTTCGTTTCGCTCGCGCACTGCTAATACTTTTGTCCAATCAATGATTTTAAACCATGATTATGTCCAATTAAAGCAGATGTGTGGGCCACATCAAATTGAGGTTTTAAGGAGAGTGTTGTTTCTTAGGTGGCCCAGAGAAGTATGCGAGACTCTCGTCGGCCGTGAGTGTACAGACAACGACGGATAAATCCGGGCGACACTAAAATCCGGAGGACAAAGTCGTGCAGTGTACAACAGTGTCGTGTCAGCCAATCATATTTGACCACTAGACTTGGTCTTTGTATAGCATATGCTTTCGTGTACTTTATATGGACTGTTGTGTGTTTTATGAACATTGTTGTGTGTTTTATGTCGGTCAAAAGTGTTTTTACAGTGGAAACAGACGGGGATTACATTGCATTTTATTATGGGGTATGGCATTCAGTGATCCCGGATTTATCCGTCGTTGTCTGTAACGAGAATCTTGGCGGCGTTCCCATGGCGTAGCATCGCACGGCCGCAACATTCAGTTCGCACACACAACACCGGCAAAGCCAAATTCCCTTTTCCGGACCAACCAGATGCCGCGCTGCTGCGACGTGATCCGCTGCTGCTTCATGCTGCCCTCTGTCACTTTCAATTTCTTCAGCGAGGCGTTAACTCCTCTGCGAAGACTTACCCCCATCCAGCTGACACTCGACACCGAAGTATCTTCGCCATGAAGCTCTTCCTGCCCACCCTCGTCGCCTCCGTGGTGCTCATGCTCAACGGCGGCGCCGACGCGCTCAACGTCAAGATGCCCGGCGTCAACTACAACTCGCGCAAGGGTCCGGACTGGGCCCCCGACAGCTCCAAGTGCAAGACCGCGGCCGAGGTGCAGAAGGACATGTTCGCGCTCAAGGGCGTCGCCGACAAGGTGCGCATCTACTCGCTGGTTGACTGCAACCAGGCTGAGCTGGTGCTGCCGGCCGCCAAGAACGCTGGCCTGAAGGTGCACCTGGGTATCTGGACGACGAAGAGCCACGACTACCTGCTGCAGGAGAAGGCTAAGCTGGCTAGTCTTATCGACTCGGGTCTTTATGACGACAACGTCATCGGCCTGCACGTTGGTAGCGAGACCATCTACCGCGAGGAGATCAACGCGGACACCGCCATCAGCTACATGAAGGAGATCCGTGACTACATCCGCAGCCGCGGCAAGAACACGTGGGTCTCCATTGCCGACGTTATTGACGTCTACAATGCCAACCCGCAGCTGGTTGATGCCGTGGACTACGTGTCTGTCAACCAGTTCTCCTTCTGGGAGCGCTCCGATGTGAACGAAGGCGCGGCTGTGACTCTGGATCGGTTGAAAAGTCTTCGCGTGGCTGCTGCCAACAAGGGCAAGAACATTGTCATTTCAGAGGTTGGCTGGAGCTCGGGCGGCTCGGACCCTGCTGCGGGTGTGGCATCCCCCGCCAACCAGGCCAAGTTCTTCTCGGACTTCTATCAGATGGCCCGCTCGCACAACTTTGACTACTACTGGTACGTCGCGTTCGACTCCAAGTGGCGCGTGACGAACGGCGGCAAGGAGCTGGAGGCGGACTTCGGCATCTTCCAGGAGGACGACACCATGAAGAGCAACTTCCAGGGCCTGACCATCGGCTGGAAGGACCCCAAGGCGATCCGCAACGCTGGCACCAACCTCCTCCTGTCGGAGAACGGAGGCAACGTCTACATGTCGTCCAAGTCGAACGAGTGGCTGGTGCAGGAGCAGCAGGTGTGGTTCTTTGACTCGGCCACGCAGCAGGTTCGCTCCAAGAGCAGCGACCGCTGTCTGGACGCTTACCAGGCCTGGGATGGCGGCATCGTGCACGTCTACCGCTGCATGGACAACGAGAACAACCAGAAGTGGACGTTCGAGCAGTCCACGGGTAAGCTCAAGCACGCGGTGCACCAGGGCTTCTGCCTTGACCAAGACGCCGGACAGAACAACAAGCTTCAGCTGTACGGGTGCTCGCCCAACAACGCCAACCAGAAGTGGAGCGTCATTGACCCCGCCAGCATTTAAGTGTGCTTGGGACTTCCTCTTGATGCTTGTAGAGATACTGCCACACTCCACGGCTCAGTCCGTACTCGTCTAAAGTAACAAGTACAACCCTCATTTCTGGACTCGATTCTCAAAGTTATCTTTCGCGTGCGGTAGTGTGCGTTCATTTCTGTTCGAACGAGTGTGGCACAGCTGAAATTGAAGAGAGCCTCGTCACAGATGTAGTTGCTATCGACAGGCTCGAAGATCGCTGAAAGGCTCAAGTTGAACGAGCCCCATAGGACTTTCACTCACCTAACGGCTTTGGCACACAACGCAGGAAACGACAGGGCCACGTGAGTCCAACCAAGGAACCCTTCGGTTCGCGGCATCGAGTGCAGGATCTTGTCTACGAGCAGCAATAATGTGCCTCACAGAATTATGACGCGTCTACTGCAGCGCGCTATAGGGGACTTGTGCTCGTCACCGAGACTGAGCGTGGCATTGAAGTTTAGTACTGTACAAAAGCTCTGCAAAATATCCAGCATTCAGGAGCGCTTCAACATCGAGGCTTGTTAATTGTGAGGCGAGGTTGAGGCGGCAACAATAAGCTTACTCCTAGCACACTGTAAGTTATAGAAGGCATGACACGGACGATGCTAGTGATGCGAACGACAGCGGAAGATGGCATCTCGCTACTTATTTGGACCACGAAGACGCCCCACCCCATTCACATGCGTCGCACGGATCCGCTTTTCGCTCGTTGTTTTGCTAGAGTATTAGAGCGAGAGTCTGAAGCCAGATGATCTCGCAGCGATCGGCAGCGTGGCGTTACGCGCACAAGCACGCACCAGCAACAGACGACAAACCGATCTCCTCTATAGCGCTGACCACATGCACGCGGCTCGTGGCATTCGGCTCGAGAGCTCTCACTTTCAATTTTCCCGGCCAGACTGCACTCGTCTTATCTGTGGAGAATTACAACTAGTTAACCACCGACTAGTACCTACCTCCTCTCTCCATCCAACGCCACGATGAAGCTCTTCCTGCCCACCCTCGTTGCCTCCGTGGTGCTCATGCTCAACGGCGGCGCCGACGCGCTCAACGTCAAGATGCCCGGCGTCAACTACAACTCGCGCAAGGGTCCGGACTGGGCCCCCGACAGCTCCAAGTGCAAGACCGCGGCCGAGGTGCAGAAGGACATGTTCGCGCTCAAGGGCGTCGCCGACAAGGTGCGCATCTACTCGCTGGTTGACTGCAACCAGGCTGAGCTGGTGCTGCCGGCCGCCAAGAACGCTGGCCTGAAGGTGCACCTGGGTATCTGGACGACGAAGAGCCACGACTACCTGCTGCAGGAGAAGGCTAAGCTCGCTGGTCTCATTGACAAGGGACTCTACGACAGCAACGTCATCGGCCTGCACGTCGGCAGCGAGACCATCTACCGCAAGGAGATCACGGCCAACACGGCTATCAGCTACCTGAACGAGATCCGCAGCTACATCCGCAGCCGTGGCAAGTCCACCCCCGTCACGATCGCGGATGTTATCGACATTTACTACGCCAACCAGCAGCTCATTGATGCGGTCGACTACGTGTCTGTCAACCAGTTCTCCTTCTGGGAACGCGCGGACGTGAACGAAGGCGCGGCCATCACCCTCGACCGTCTCAAGAGTCTGCGTGTTGCGGCGGCCAAGAAGGGCAAGAAGATCGTCATCTCCGAGACGGGCTGGAGCTCGGGCGGCTCGGACCCCGCTGCGGGTGTGGCGTCCCCCGCCAACCAGGCCAAGTTCTTCTCGGACTTCTACCAGATGGCCCGCTCGCACAACTTTGACTACTACTGGTACGTCGCGTTCGACTCCAAGTGGCGCGTGACGAACGGCGGCAAGGAGCTGGAGGCGGACTTCGGCATCTTCCAGGAGGACGACATCATGAAGAGCAACTGGAAGGCGCTCACGATCGGCACGAAGAACCCGAGCGCCATCCGCAACGCCGGCACGAAGCTGCTGCTATCGGAGAACAACGGTAACGTCTACATGTCGTCCAAGTCGGCGGACTGGCTGGTGCAGGAGCAGCAGGTGTGGTTCTTCGACTCGGCCACGCAGCAGGTTCGCTCCAAGAGCAGCGACCGCTGTCTGGACGCCTACCAGGGATGGAACGGCGGCATCGTGCACGTGTACCGCTGTATGGACGGCGAGGTGAACCAGAAGTGGACGTTCGAGGCCTCGACTGGCAAGCTTAAGCATGCCAAGCACCAGGGCTTCTGCCTGGACACGGACCCTGCGCAGGGCAACAAGCTGCAGCTGTACGGATGCTCGCCCAACAACCCGAATCAGCAGTGGAGCGTGATCAACCCTGCTAACATTTGAGCGTACAAGTAGCTGGGATGACCTTCGCTTGCTGTGGTTGAAGCATGTAGAAAGAGGACCATGCACAAAAGTTCAGTACATCCATGTTTTGAGCCTGTCATGATTCATGACTCATGAAAGTCGTTATTATTATTATACTATGGGCTTGAAAGCTCACGCAAGATTCGCGAGGTTTCTGATGTTGTGCACGCAACGATCACCCGCCCCGTCACAGGAATGCCTTTCCTAGTAGGACTGCAACCGATAAAGATACTTCAACTGAAGGAAATTCCTACAGTTGAAGTATCTTTATCGATTTCCTTCCAACTGAAGGAAATTCCTACAGTTGAAGTATCTTTATCGGTTGCAGTCCTTGCGTGAATATGGCAGCGGGTGCTTTTCGGGTAGAAGTTGCTCGGTGGTCTGTCTGCCACAGGCGTGAAGACTACATGCGCAACCAGTGCGACTAAGTTTACTGTACTGCTCTGCGTTGAAGTGTTGTTCGACAGGTAAAAGCAGCGACAGACGTCATGCGTCATGACGACAACCAAGCGAAAATCCATAGTCGCACACGACAGGGACCACTTTGCAACGGAGACTTTCGGCAGTGGAGACTGGTGATTTCCCACCGAGTCAAGAGCTTTGGTGACGCCAGGAGCGATCGATCGATCGAGTGAAAGTCGCATTGAGAACGGCATTTCGTTTCGAGGAGATTGGCGACAGGCATCAAGGCCCGAAGCGAAGTAATTCCCTTACGCTGGTAAGCGTTTTGCTGTTAGAGGGTCAGGAAGGTCTGATGGCAGATGGCAAAGGGTCTGTGGCGTTAGAGTTACACCCCCGTAGCAGTAGCAGCAGCAGACGACGACAGACCATAGCTTCTCTATGCTACTGCGCCAACTTCTCGCGCGGCGGCGGGGGCCCACACTTTAAATTTTCCCAGCCAGACATCGATTCATCTCGCGCCTTCCCCGCGCATTATTATCGACACCCCACTAGTTTGACCGGACATCGACCCAACTATAGTATTACTACCCATGAAGCTCTTCCTGCCCACCCTCGTTGCCTCCGTGGTGCTCATGCTCAACGGCGGCGCCGACGCGCTCAACGTCAAGATGCCCGGCGTCAACTACAACTCGCGCAAGGGTCCGGACTGGGCCCCCGACAGCTCCAAGTGCAAGACCGCGGCCGAGGTGCAGAAGGACATGTTCGCGCTCAAGGGCGTCGCCGACAAGGTGCGCATCTACTCGCTGGTTGACTGCAACCAGGCTGAGCTGGTGCTGCCGGCCGCCAAGAACGCTGGCCTGAAGGTGCACCTGGGTATCTGGACGACGAAGAGCCACGACTACCTGCTGCAGGAGAAGGCTAAGCTGGCTAGTCTTATCGACTCGGGTCTTTATGACGACAACGTCATCGGCCTGCACGTTGGTAGCGAGACCATCTACCGCGAGGAGATCAACGCGGACACCGCCATCAGCTACATGAAGGAGATCCGTGACTACATCCGCAGCCGCGGCAAGAACACGTGGGTCTCCATTGCCGACGTTATTGACGTCTACAATGCCAACCCGCAGCTGGTTGATGCCGTGGACTACGTGTCTGTCAACCAGTTCTCCTTCTGGGAGCGCTCCGATGTGAACGAAGGCGCGGCTGTGACTCTGGATCGGTTGAAAAGTCTTCGCGTGGCTGCTGCCAACAAGGGCAAGAACATTGTCATTTCAGAGGTTGGCTGGAGCTCGGGCGGCTCGGACCCTGCTGCGGGTGTGGCATCCCCCGCCAACCAGGCCAAGTTCTTCTCGGACTTCTATCAGATGGCCCGCTCGCACAACTTTGACTACTACTGGTACGTCGCGTTCGACTCCAAGTGGCGCGTGACGAACGGCGGCAAGGAGCTGGAGGCGGACTTCGGCATCTTCCAGGAGGACGACACCATGAAGAGCAACTTCCAGGGCCTGACCATCGGCTGGAAGGACCCCAAGGCGATCCGCAACGCTGGCACCAACCTCCTCCTGTCGGAGAACGGAGGCAACGTCTACATGTCGTCCAAGTCGAACGAGTGGCTGGTGCAGGAGCAGCAGGTGTGGTTCTTTGACTCGGCCACGCAGCAGGTTCGCTCCAAGAGCAGCGACCGCTGTCTGGACGCTTACCAGGCCTGGGATGGCGGCATCGTGCACGTCTACCGCTGCATGGACAACGAGAACAACCAGAAGTGGACGTTCGAGCAGTCCACGGGTAAGCTCAAGCACGCGGTGCACCAGGGCTTCTGCCTTGACCAAGACGCCGGACAGAACAATAAGCTGCAGCTGTACGGGTGCTCGCCCAACAACGCCAACCAGCAATGGGGTGTCATGGACCCCAGTGCCATATCCGACAACTGGGTCTTTTCGGATGGCTCGGTTCGCCTCTACACGATGGAGTCGTCGAAGCCCTTTGCGCAGCTCGTTCGCAGCGGTGACAACGTCGCCATTGGCTTTGGCGGCAGCAACGTTGCTGGCTCCCAGTGGTTCTACGACCCCAGCACGCACCTCGTCAAGGCGAAGGATAGCAGCATGTGCCTGGACGCTTACCAGCCTTGGGACGGCGGCATTGTGCACGTGTACGCGTGCAACGTCAACGAGGTCAACCAGCGCTGGAACTTAGATCCAGCCACGAACCAGTTGAAGCACTTGACCCACACGGGCTTCTGCCTCGACGCCGACCTCTCGGCCAACAACGGCGCCGGCAAGCTGCAGCTTTGGGGGTGCCACCTGAACAACAACAACCAAGTGTGGCGCATGATCCCGGTGTCTGCTACAGCGGCGACGGTGCACAGCTCCACTTCCAGCGACGCTTATCTGCAGCCGACCACGGCGGACACTGTCGTGGGAGCTGCGTCGACGGGGAAGTCCGAGCAGCACTGGTTCTGGGACGCCAACTCGAACCGCTTGATCTCCAAGATCAACGCGCAGTGCCTGGATGCTTACGAAGCCTGGCAGGGCGGCCGCGTGCACACTTACGCCTGCATCGCCACCGAGGGCAACCAGAAGTGGAGCTACGATGCCACCAACCAAATGATCAAGCACGTCAAGCACTCGGGCTTCTGTCTGGCGCTCGACAACCTCAACAGCAAACTTCTGCAGCTCAAGAGCTGCAATGTCGGTGACAACACGCAGCGCATCCGCATCGACGCCGCATAAGCCGTCGGTGAGCCGAATTGTGCTTCCGTCTGCAGTTTTGAACTAAGGTGCTGATAGTTCGCCCACTTTGGCGCGATGTAAATGCCCATTTTAATGCCACAAACCCGCATAGTATTGCTAGGATCGATCGATTACACGCTGTCTCGCTTTCTCGTATTGCCAGGCAGCTTGGGGAAGAACGGAACCTGCAGCTTCGTATCCAGCGGTGCAAGCTTGGGCAGCTTGTCGCCCTCCTCCGTATTGGCGGTTGAATTTGCCGCAATGCTCAGCCATGCCAGACTCAGGTACGAGTGCATCACATCGGGGACTGTGTCGGGATACTTGCACAGCCCGCCGAAGGGGAACTGGCACGTGTAGATGAACTGCTTGCAGCTCGGGATGTCCACTAGCGAGTGCTTGCCTAGCAGGTCGAGCGTCGCGCCGTTCCAGAACGCGTAGCACGAGTCCGGGTTCTTGTTGCAGCGGCCCTGGAAGCCGCCCTGCTGTCGGAAGACCAGCCATCGCACCAGCTCCGACTGCTCGCAGTTGAGCTGCATCATCCGTCCAGACAGGAAGAGCGACGCGATGGCTGTGAACATCGCTCCTCCGTGCGACTCAGCCCCGGGGCTGAGGCCGATTCCTCCGTCGTAGTTCTGCCAGCCAACAGCTCTTGGTTAGCGATGAACTAGTAGCCCTTACGGAGATCTACTAGTACGTACCAGGCAAGAGTTGATGAAGCGCACCATCGCCGCCAGATCAACGCCCGACCAGTCGTCCAATATGTACGAGATCGCGCACGCGCAGTAGACGAAGCGCATGTCCTCCTCCGAGCCGACGTTCACGGACGAGAAGCTACAAAGAGCAAGCAAACCCCCACCGTCAGCCTATCTATCCATCTACAGTAGCCAGCCAGCCAGTATCTATACTGTACCATCCCGTCTTCTTGTTCTGCAGGTGCTTGAGGGAGCTGGTGATGGCCGCCTTGTTCACGCGACTGAGGTCGTCCCCGAGAGTGCGGAGGATGCAGAGCGCCGCGTACGTGGACGCGATGCTGCTCGAGTCGTAGATCTCGCTCTGGTACTCGGCAGGTGGGCAGCCGAACGCGTTCCCCATGAAGGTGCCGCCTCGGAAGCCGCAGTCGCCCGCGTTCAGGCTCGCGTCGTGGCAGTCGGGCGGCACCTGCAGACTGAGCACCCAGTCCACGATCTGGCGCTTGTCCAGGCGCTCCAGCTCCCCCAGCAGCGCCAGCCCGTGCACGCAGAAGAAGGCCAGCACCACACGCTGCGAGTCCTGGGACGCGTACGGCGCCGGCAGCGACCGCAGGTTCTTGAGGAAGTAGCGCACGTGCAGCTCGCGGTCGAACTGCGGCGTCGCCATCTCAAAGAAATTGTAGATTGAAGCATTTCAGCCCAGGTGGACGCAGCCAAAATAAATACAGGGGTATTTCAGAAACGGGGGGGGGTCAAAGGGTAAAATCGGGTGCCCCCCCCTCCCCCGAAAAGGTGTCGATTGATGGAATGGGATGAACAGGTTAGACTAACCGAGGCACTTCGGGTTTCGACTTGCACCATGGATTCCGTTTCAGCAACGCTGTGGTCCATCTTGATGGCCAACATTGACAAGCTCGACCTCGCTGCACTTTGTGGGAACTCTGCTGACTGGGCAGGCGTCGTAGTGAGAAAGAGTTTGGATAAGCTCGATAAGGGTTTCATCCTACAGTTGTGTGGGAATCCAGCAGCGTGGGCTGGCGAAGTGGTAGTGGCTAAGTTCGATAGCGACAGCAACCCCGACGTCCCTCAGCTGGTTGTGTTGTGTGGGAACCCCGGAGACTGGGCTGGCGAAATCGTGGCCGCGATCAGAAAGCGCTCGATAGGAGGGGTATGCAGCAGCCTGCTCACAGCAGAGTGCACCGCGTCACTGTGCGGGAACCCAGCGACCTGGGCCAAGGAGGTCGTATTCGGGATGGAAAACCAGTTGACTATAACGTCAGCGTGCGTGGTTGCAGCGTGTGGAAACCCCACGCCATGGGCGCGCACGATTGTGCTTCGAGGTAGAAGCTCGGGTCTCATCAACGCTCAGTGCAATGAGGCGTTGTGCGCAAATGAAGCGGAGTGGGCGAGCACTGTTATCCGACGCAACGTCATCTGCCGCGAGCGCTATCTCAAAAGGTTGTGCTCAAACCCAGCTCCGTGGGTCTCGGAGGCTGTAAAGAATCTTCGCCACATCATGATCCGCAACCACACTCGAGACTTGTGCGAGAACTCGGGCGAGTGGGCGAAAGAGATCTTGACGCAAGAGTTTAAGCGAGGCAGAGAAGTCAAAGCGGTTTGGATTGCCCCGCTGTGTGGGAACTCGGCGGAGTGGGCTGGCATTATGGTGGATTCAATGTTCGATAGCCCCAAGTTGCTGGACTTCCATCGCCTTTCGATGAATTCCGCTCTATGGGCGATCAAGAAGCTGCTCGAGCACTCGGACAAGATCGACTTCCATGCCATGTCGGCAAATCGATTCCCATTGGAGCCGAACTTGAACGAGCCCGAAGCGGAGCTAGACCCTACCAGTAACGAAACGAGCGCCGGGATGGCTTACCACAAGATCGTGACGTACAACGCTATCGAGCAGAAGCTGTTCGTCGGCTACTTTGGTGCACCCACAAAACCGAGCAACGAGACCTTCGAGCTCTTGGATGCAGCGATATGCGCTAACCCAAAGCTCGCGGAGGGACTATTGGGGGACAAACCTCTGGGGAGGCTGCACACTCTGCGCGAAGAGCACAACCGCTTGGTCCATGCAGTCACAGTGAGTGCCGAAGACGGTATCATGGCCCTCAATGCCGAAGCGGGAGATAACGACGAGGAAGCCGTCAACTTGGTAGAGCGGTACCACCAGTTGGAGGACGAAGCTGCCAAGTTGCGGTCGACTATCAGCGACTGGGAGGGCGCCCTAGCTGTTCTTGCAGCCAAGATCGGAAGGAAGAAAGAGGTCGAAGCCGTCAACAGGGTCCGTTTGCAGCAAATGCGCGTTTTAATGGACGAGGAAGCGGAAGAGGAGCGTGAGCTACAGGATGTCCATGAGGAGGCCGAGAGGCAGCAGCGCAAGATCCGTGAGGAAATGGAGCGCAAGCGCCGCGAACTGGAGCAGAATCGAGCCGCTCGCCACGCGAAGGCGATGGCTGGGCCTACCAACATGGACTAAGCCCACCTTGTAGTGCCATGCGTATTTTGAATGAAAAAGTTGCCATTTTGATGTGCAACAAAACTCGGCAACTTCAATCTCACGTAGCGGATACCACCCAAATACAAGCCCCCTTTTAGAAACGATCCGATCACTTAGACACGTCAATCTTCCCCTCTTCAATCAACACTGTGCAAGACGAGATGGCGGCCACGTACGACGTCAACTGCGAGCTGCGTGGGCACGAGGGCGCGGTGCGTATCTCTCTTGCGTCACCCTCCTCTTAATCTGCGTTGTCTCCTCTCTCTGCTCACGCTATTTGTTTCTTCCGCCTCGCCCTGTGCCTCTCGCAATCCGCCCCCAGGTGCGCTGCATCTCGGCCCTCCCCAATGACCTCCTGGTGACCGGCGCCATGGACTCCGTGGCGCGCGTGTGGTTACGCGACTCCAGCTCCTCCGTCGGCGGCTTCGTGGCCATGGAGAGCGCCACCATATTCGACCACGAGCACTGGGTCACGGCCAGCGTGGTGCTAGGCGGCGGCGGCTTCGCCACGGGCAGCATGGACAAGAACATCCGGCTCTTCGACGCGCAGGGCCAGCGCTACGCCCTGCTGCGCGGCCACGAGGGCGGTGTCATCTCGCTGGCCACGTCGGCGGACGGGAAGCTGCTGCTCTCGGGCAGCTGGGACGGCACGGCGCGCGTCTGGAGCCTTGAGACGCACCAGTGTCTGCACGTGCTGAGTGGCCACGAGAACGGCGTGTGCGTGCTGGGCCTGCCCGACGGCTCGCTCGTCACGGGCTCTACGGGGCAGCAGGTGGGCAACACTGTGGCGGACTTCAAGCTGCGGTTCTGGGCCAAAGAGACTTTCGCTCTGACCAAGACGCTGGCGGACCACCAGGGACCCATCCGTCAGCTGGCCTTGGTGCCCGACATCGGCTTCGTGAGCTGCTCCAACGACGGATCTATCAAGCTGCGGACGCTGGACGGAGCGGTGGTGGCCAATATGGAGCACCCCCTGAATGCAGAGGGCAAGCCGGGCTTCGTGCTGGGCGTGGCCGTGCTGAGCAACGGGTTCGTGGTGTCGGCCAGTGAGGACTGCACGGCGCGCGTGTGGTCACCTGAAGGAGCTCTGCTGCAGACGGTGGAGCACCCCGGAGGACTCTGGTGTGTCACTGCGCTGCCGAATGGAGACTTTGCGACTGGATGCGACGATAAGGCGGTGCGCGTGTTCACGCATGATGCGGCGCGTGTGGACGCCGACGCGGTGGCGTCGTTTCAGGCAGCAGTGGAGGAGGCTCGAATCGCGAAGACGCGCGGACCCAGCGGCGTGGAGATCGAGGCCCTTCCTGACTATGACCAGCGTGCTAGTGTGAACGGAAACTCAGACGGCCAGATTCAGATGTTCCGACGCGGCACGAAAGCGTGGGCTTGCCAATGGAGTGGGCCTTCGAGAACGTGGATTGACGTACGCATCTCTATTGCGGGCGTGCTTTGGCTGAAAGTGATGATATACTGACTTGAATTCATTGTTGGCACAGATTGGTGAGGTGACCGGTACTGGTGGTGGCGGTGTGGTGGACGGCGAGGCCTATGACATGGTTATCCCCGTTGAGATCGAGCTGCCCGGAGGTCTCAAGAAGCTTGAAATCGGGTACAACCAGGGCCAGAACCCGTTCACGGTAGCACAGGAGTTTATCGACAAGCATATGCTGGACCAGGCATATCTGCGCGAAATTGCGGATTACATTACGCAGCGCGCTGGCGAGTATCGCCCGCCCGTTCTAGGAAACAACGACGGCGTGAACTCGGCTCCTACTGGTGGCGTTTCCAGTGAGCCTGTTGCCGCTGGGCCGCAATGCAAATATTTCCCAGTGGTAAGTTTCTCGGATGCTCGTTAAAAACACCCATGTTCGTGACTGACAAGATGTGTGCTGTTATTGCTAGTCCGGATGCAACACTTTCGAAACAACCAAGATCTCCAAACTCATGAGCACGCTGCGCCAGTTTAATGACAAGCTGAAGGAATCAAACGTACGTTGCCTCGGTATGTACAGGACGAAATTGCTGGACTAATCATGGTGTTGTGCTTTTCGCTTTTTGCAGGAGACAGCGACTCTTTCCGACTCGCAGCTGATTGCATTGGAGCAGATTGTACACACAGTGCAGGATACGGCTTTTTACCACTCGAGCAAATTCGCGCCCCTCGAAGTTTCTACGCTCAAGGGCGCACTTGACAAGTGGCCGGCGAAATTCGCCTTCCCAGTTCTGGATCTTCTCCGACTTGTGCTGGTGCATCCTCAGGGCCCAAGTGCACTCGGTGAAACTGGTGTGGATACGCTTGTCAATCAGGTGCTTAGTGTTGGACTGCACGCAGCCCCTGCGGAGGGCGAAGATGCCGTTCCTGTGGCAACACGGATGCTGTCACTGCGTGTGCTTGCCAATATGTTCCTGCACGACGCCGCACGCGAGGCCGTACTGGCTCACAAGACGGAGGTGCTGAGCAAGTTGCCGTCGTTCCAGGCATTCCACCACAAGCTCGTGGCCCTTAGCCTTTCGACCGTGCTGCTGAAGTAAGTTCGACTTCGCGTTGTGTTGATCGGATACACAGTCTAACTTGTGAGTGACTTTGTGTAGCTTCGCTCGTGTGCAGGCAGCCTCGCCTGGCTCCCTGACGTCTGATGACCAAGTCGTCGTGGTCTCATTGGCAGCAGACCTGCTCAACGGCTCGTACACTATCCAGGAGTTGGGCGACGACACGATCCTGCGATCACTCGTGGCTATCGGCACTTTGGTACGTTTCGCATGTCAGTTGCATGTTTGGCTTGAGCAATAGTCTGGTCTGACAACCTTCTTGTGGCGTTTCCTACCTTTCCCACAGGCGCTTAGTGGCGACGCAAAGGCCAAGGAAGCGGCGGGCATCCATGTAGCCATCTTCACAGCGGCAAAGGCTGGCGAAGTCACTTCGCCAGCGGTACAAGAATGCCTCGCTGAGCTGCAGAAGCTCCTTGGCTAAAGGCTGGCAGTGCAGGTAGACTAACCAGCTTCGACGTGTTGAGACGCAACTGAAAACAAGGTGGCAAGGTTGTGTGTGTGTGTCTGTTTGTGGGGTGCATTGTCACCACCACGGAGTGTTTCCAGTGTTTTTTGTTTTACTGCTTTCTCTCATGCAAAATAGAGCAAAATAAATAGCCCATCGAGTGTGCTGGTGGAAGGAAGACCACCGCATGATGCGGTGGATGGGGCTTGGATGCCTCTTCTTGCTGGGGGTGGATAGATAGAGACGCGTGGACTGGATAACAGCAGACCGAAACTCCACTGCTAGGAGCTGCTGCCGCTTGCTTTTTTATGGTTGCGCCCCCTGGACGATGAAGTTGTGTGTTGTTTTTTCTGGGCTGGGTGAGGACTGAACTGGACGTGGGCGGATGGGGGCGTTAGTGCGGTGTTGTGCTGCGCTGAGCTGTGCTGGGGGAGCCGTTGCGTCGCTTGCTGCATGGTGTCGAGAATTTTTGTGTGTGCTGGGAGTGAGGAGGAACTAACCGATGACGACGACGTCTCGGTACGAGGCCGAGTCTTCACGAGCCGGTGTAACTCCCGGTCGACGAGCGCAGCACGAGGTCGCTGAAGTGCACGCGCAGTGGGGACGACACGTCGATGCTGCGGCGACAGAAGAGACCGAGGCCGCTGGCCCACGACTTGGATGAGGAGGAAGACGAGCACGACTGGGAGCGTTCGCGTCCGCCGGAGCTGCAGGCCACGGCGGCGTCTCCGGGCCAGTGGATGGGCTGGAAGCTCTCGGGGATGTTGATGGAGGCGGAGCGGTAGGGTGCGTTGCTCTTGTCCGTCTTGCTCTCCAGCTCGGGGATGGCCTCGTCGTCCTCCTCCTGCTGCTGCTGGTCCCTCGAGCGGTGGAGCGACAGGTTGCCCATCAGACACGCGGGCGCCGTGACGGAGCGCTCGTAGGCGTTCGACTTGGGCCGCTTGGCCACGGGGCGGATCACGCGCGCTTGGCCCGTGGGCATGTCGAACGTCTTGCGCTTGCGGCTGGCGATGGGTCGGAACACGGCGGCGGGCTTCTCCTCCGCCAGGAGCTCGTCGCCGTCGAGCGCCTCGGGCTCCTCCAGCTCCTCGTCGTCGTCCTCACGGCTGCGCTTGCGGAGGGCCTCGCGACGCGCCAGGACGGCGGCCATGGGGTTTGCCGGTCTCTCCACGTCCACGCCGTCGATCGAGTGGAAGATGCGCGAGCCTCCGCTGTGCAGCCGCGGGGAGGGCGAGGAGACGTCGACGTCCCTCTCCTCCTCCTGCTCCTGCTCCTCCTCGAAGGCGAACATGAGCTCTTCGTCTCCCTCGCTGAATTCGGCGGGTCGCGCGTCGAGGTTCATGGCGGTTGTGTGTGTGTGGGTAGTGTGGGAAGGCTTGCGGCGACTCCGCGCTGAGCTGCTTGCGGCCGACTGCGCGTCTTGCGGAATGAGCTTCTCTTCTCTGCTGGAAGCTCGAAGCGAAGCGCAGGTGGCTCACTTGCTGCGAGTTTTGTGTCCAAGAAACCAAAATAGGGCACGTCAACATTAGCGCATACTGAGTCCGGGTCAGATTTGAGCGGTACAAGGTACCAAACACGCAAAAAGTAGTCCGCGCGCGGACCAAAACACTGACCAGCGCCAAAAATGCGGCTCATAACGGCTGGGTGTGCGAAGGAGAGCGGCGATGGCGTAGGTCGCCGCTGAGCATTTTCCACAGCGCCCATGCTCCCATACTTCCGTACAGACCCTGGCCTCGGTAAACGGCGGCGTTTATGAGATTTTGCGCCGTGCCAGCTCGAGGCGACACTTGAAAATACTAAGCCTGAAACATGCCTATCAAGTCGCGTCACCTTGAGACTCGCTCCCTCGGGCATAAGCTTAGCATATTTTAAAGGCGGCATGGAGATAGGGAAGCATGGCCTTGATTGTCATGCGGTAAAGCATCGGGCAGCCCCTTACGATGGCAGACAGTGGATGGGACGGCCGCGAGCTCTTGGAGGCCGAGAAGCTCTTTGGCTAACAGGCCTCCCGGACTGGTTCTGGGTTCGGACGGGTTGGGGGCCTTAAATTGAGACCGGAGCCGTCTCGAGCTGGTCACACGCTCCGGCGGAGCCCAGAATGCACCGACAACAATAGGCCCGATATTTTTGCTGGACGACCGAGTCCTGGGCAGCGCTAGATGCCGTTGCTGTCTTATCGGCTCAATTGGATTAAAAAGCTTAAAGCTTGGGGCGAATTGGTAGCTAAATGCAGGCAGCATGAAGGAAAAAAATAAATGCGGCCCAGAGTCGACTAGAAAGTACTGTTGTTGACTGCACGCACGTATTCTTGACCAAAATCTTGTCGTAGCCTGTCGATGCATACGCTCCTTCGAGCAGCTCTATCATGCTGGGAGGATATCTGTGGAGCATGACGTAATGCACAGAAAATTGTCAGTCTTCGCCGCGCAGTTCCTTCTCAAGAACTGCAGTTTCTCGCCTGTCACGCGGTACTTGCAACGACCCCAACTTCGCGTTTCCTCAGTGGAATAAGCCTGCGTCTGAGAATTTCGTGGCAATTACTCGAGAAGTCGTTGTTAGGTATAACCGTCGGACTGGATGATAATGTGGCATGAGACGGCGGGGCAGCGGGCCGCGTGGACCCTCTACTTTCTATTGCGAACAACTCAACTCCAACCCGGGCCGGGTAAATAGTGGAATGAGTGCTGCGGAAAACCAACTTCCGGCTCGCAGTGCCTGCTCCCAGCTCCACGCTTCACGAACTCCCCGACTGCTAGAGCACAGCGTGTCTGTACTTGCATTGTAAGATTTTGGCGGAGCCTTTCAAATTTCCCGCTACGTCAGATTGGTACCACTTCAGTGGTACACTTACCAATTGTAGAGCGTTCCCCAAATAGCGGGATCTGATTGGTTGGCACGAAAGGTCGCGCCCCTTCGCGTGCATGACCGCACTTGTATTAAATAGTTGGTTGGGATCAAACGCCATGTCGGAGCTGCCGATCCAGATCTCCCGGCTGCCGGTGCAACCCGCAGCTACGCCCCCATCCAAGCCCGTGATCCCGACCGCAAATGCCACGGGCAGCGTCGGGTTCAAGCTGTCGCTGCTGACGCCTCGCAAGCCCTCGCTGCACTGCTGCTTCGTCTTCCGCAACTTCTACGTGGCATGGCTGCGGATCGTGCAGGTCAACACCGATGGCTCGAGCACGGAGCTGGCCACGGCCTATCCGCTCATGCAGCACGTGCACTGTGAAGACGACGCGCAGACCTGGCAGATCATCAAGCTGGACCAGCTGCCCGTGAGCTGGAATCCGCACGTCTTCGACAGCCTCTGCGTGTATCTGTCGCAGCCGTCGCCGCTGTGGGAGGCCTGGGAGCTGCGCGATGTAAAGTTGTACGTGTTGCCAGAGGAGCCGGACGGTGGAGAAGAAGAGCTTTCGTCGTCGCGGTTAGGATCGGCGAGTCCGCCGAGGCTTGAGAAGAAAGGCAGCCTTGGACGGAGCGGGAGTGCTGCAGAGGACCGCCTCACGCAGCTGCTAGAACGGCGATCCTCTCGCCCAGCTTTAGGGCAGGGCGGCGTTGGATTTGATACTTCTGTGAATCCTGTCGAAGAGCAAGCCACTCGCTGTTTAGATTTGGTACTCAGGCTACGCGAGCTGCTGCAGAACTAAAATCCCCAGTCAGCGCAACTTTTACTGTGCAACACCTTTGTTCAGCAACGAGATATCGAGTTTTGTTTTTGCTTGGCTTGGTCACCGCATACATGTACCATTAGTCTCCTGATGCAGGGCATGTGTCCCGTTTAGTTTGTTTGGCAATGGCTCGGAGCTGTGCGACTTGGCGCCTTCGCTGATCGTACACTGCGGGCGGGACAATCTCCGACAGAAACAGTGAGCTCTGATCTGTAGCTACCGCCTGCACAACGCTCTCGTAACGAAGTCCACGAACCATTCGAGGACCCCACTCATCCTTAGGACATGCAGTGGTGACCGAAGTATTGCATGTGTTGACAGGATGCCCGAGCTGCCCTCTTGCACCTCGTCCCCACGAGAAAACCTTGCCGCGCTTGGTTACAGCTAGCGAGTGGGCACTTCCGCATGCGAGGAGCTTCAATTCCACCCCTGCAAGAGCTGGAATCCTGGTTGGTTGTGCAACGAAGCTGTAGGTGGCATCGGTAAGAGCTTCGTACCCGTCCTGGAAAAGCGGGGGCTCAGCATCCAGCGTATCGGTAGCGACATCAGCTCCTGGAACTTCCCCCAAACCCAAGCGTCCATTCTCAGCATCACCCCACGCATAGGTCGTGCCTCCAGCGCGCAATTCAAACTGCACCTCAGTTATAAGCTCGCAGTTCTCCGAAGCACTAGCCGTCGATGGAGCTCCGTACAGCGACCACTGTTTAACCAGCAATTTCGGCAATTCCTTCGGAGGTTCTTCGATGCTTGACAAGCGAGACGCAGCTCGCAGTCGCTGTCCGTGTTCATGCGGGATCAACCCCACGAGCTGGTGCTTCTTAGCAGAATGGGTAGGTAGAGTCATGCTTAGCGATCGTCGAAGTGCCGCCTGGGCGGGTTCCGACGAGTTTTCATTCTCCACGAACATCACGGCAGCCGCTCCATTCGCGAACGCTCCGCGAGCTCTAGCTGCGGCTGTGTCGGTGCGGTAGAAGAAGCGT
Source organism: Phytophthora vignae f. sp. vignae (assembly GCA_016169955.1). Classification (NCBI taxonomy): domain Eukaryota; phylum Oomycota; class Peronosporomycetes; order Peronosporales; family Peronosporaceae; genus Phytophthora; species Phytophthora vignae. The sequence goes on from JABJUM010000006.1 coordinate 1,898,154, forward strand.
GCCATAAGTGGCGGTGGTGGCTGCAACGCAAATGACGGCACAATAGACTGCATGGAGGGGCGACGCGGGGGACTTGCACCATTTTGTTGCGGTGTTAGAGTGCTGGGCGAGGTGAGAACATGATCCAGCAGTTCTTGAACCGTCCACGAGGTTCGACGCGTGGAATCCCCTTGGTCAGGCTCCGACACGGAGCTACCGTCTCCGTAAGAGCCTACGACGATGGCCTGGGTCTGCTTTGTGACCATGAACACCGGAACAAACACCCCCGAGTCCTCAGAGAATTGCAGCGCGAACGCGTCGGCGTCAAACAAGTCGAGCACAACCAACACAGCGAGGACGCCGGCCTCCTGAAGTTCCAGAACGCGGTGTCCAATCTCGCTGATTATCGTTTCAGCTTCCAGTTCTGCCTCGCTCTCGGTGCCGATGGGGCCCGACGAAGTTGGGTCATCACCCCCCGCCACAGCCGACACCAGTGGTGCCAGGACGCTTTGGTCGATCTCCAGCACGAACATGGTGTTCATCTCGGTGGGTGCGACCGTGGGCTTCTTCTTCGTTACTGACCGTGCGCGGAGTTGCTGCTGCTTGAGACGCTTGGCCGCCGCCTCCATCTCCGGGTGAAACACGTGAGTGCTGAATCCACGACGTCCGACGGCGTGTTTTGCCGTGTTCGACCCACAAACGGCCATCTCGAGCACCACCCCAGCGGTCGGTGCGTGCTCGCTAAGTTCATCGTCACCACCACCAGCTTCATCACTTTGAGTGTCGCCACTACTCGTTCCAGGCCTGGGGGATGGAGTATTGTTGTTGCTGTTGAAATTCAAGGGGAGGCGGAAGTGCACGTAGAACCCGGCAGGCTTGCCGCGCGGCATGACAACCAGTCGGTTCGCCACTTTACCCCGTAGCCACTGATCAACCCCCTGTGCGTACGTACTTGCGGCGTTGTTTGTACTCCCGGATGCACTGGCCAGCAGGCGCAGCGAGCGAGGGTCGAAATCCGCCAGACGATCGAGACTCAAAGCGAATCGCTCAGCTCGTTTCTGCCACAGAACGCCCATGTCAGTCTCCTTAGTGCTGGTACCAGTTCCAGGGCGAGACGGTGAATCATCTCCCTCTTCTTCTTTGCCATCGTCTTCATCCTCATCATCAACGTCATCAGCATCGAGATCAACAAGGCAGCAGACCCACGTGGTTGCATTGACCCCGTCGGTTCCCACAAACTCACTCTCAATGGCGTCGAGAGAGCTCGACGACCCCGCCAAAGGCTCCACGAAGAAACCAGCCTCCTCCTCTCCGTGCTCGAGAGCCTGGACGGGCCCATTCGTGCGAGTCGCCAGCTTCATCCAGACACTTGCGCCTTCCGCCAGCATGTGCTGGTCCCCGACTGCGACTTGCCGAAGACGCAGGGCCGAAGCTCCGATCGTTTCTTCAGGCACGAACGCGTGCTCTCTGTCGACGCCGCGTCTCCTGCCCCAGTTCCCCCACTCAAAGAGCCTCGAGCCCGATCGATCGGTACTCAAAGCCACCGAGTGATTCCCTCGACACGCGACTTGGGTGATCCGCACGTCGCTCAGAGCGAGCACTGGCTCGGGCTGTGCCAAGTAAGTGTAGGCTGAGCTGGCCATGTGTCGGTCTGCGAGCGCGACCTGGTAGAACTCGTGCGTCTCGCCATGACCGAGTTGGCCTTCGGACGCTTCACCCCACGTGAAGACGTCTCCGGTGCGGCTCAGGGCCATACAATAGTAGTCTCCGCTGCACACGTGAGCTACTGGAATGGGCTCAGCCTGTTGAGCGGCGCACCCTTCGAAGTACAGCAGTCTCGTTGGCGATGCCAGGTAGTCATCGTCTTCGCCTGTGCGCTCGTCGTAGTACGACGCGTATCGTACTCGGCCAGAGGTGCGCGCAACCAGAGTCTCCGCTGATCCGTGACCCAGTTGTCCGTGGTCGTTAAAGCCCCAAGAGAACACCATGCCGTCTTCAGTGAGTGCAAGCGCGTGCCGCAAGCCACAAGCCACTTCGACCACACGCGCTGGTAGTCGAGCCTGCAGTCGGCGTGGAGTCGCGTGAGTGAGGCAGACCATTGGACTCGCGGCTTGATCCTCATACAGGCGGGGAAGGCACCGCCCCCAGGCAAATATCGAGCGACCGTCGTCCTGCACGCCCAACGCAAACGTTGAGGACGCAGCCAGCGTTGTGAGCTTCGCGTTGAGACTCACGAAAGCTCCGACGAGTCGAACGGGGGCTCCAGCGTTGACGCCCTTCCTCTTGTCTTGACGAGTCTCCGCAGCCGCGATGCCAATGCTCGGGCCAGAGCCAGCAGCGAACACGCCGCCATTAAGCGCGGCTCGCTCGATCTCCGCTCGCGCCTCGAGCTCTCGCGCAACGCGTCGGTGCTTGAAGAAGTCTTGAAGTTGAGCTGCAGATTTGTGCCGCTGCGCCACGCGGTCTTGAGCGCGGCGTTGCGCGTCATACAGCGAGCACCGTCGCCTCCACGTGGACTGGATCAAGAGCGCGGCGCTATCCCGACGGCGTTCCTGACGGCCCTCGAACGTCACGTAGCGACGCAGTAGCGTCTCGTACAGCTCCGTTTGGCGCGAGAAGTGAGACGGACAAGGCTCGAATGTGAGCGGATTGCGGAGCTCCTCGCCCGAGAAGAGCGCCAAGAACTGGTGCAATGCCGGCGTAGCAGCCACGTACGCGCGCAATTCTTCACTCGACACGCTCTTGGCTGCCGACGCGTCTGATGCCAACGCATGCGTCTCCGAACGCGAGCTCACGATGCTCTGCATGCAGTGGAACGCGCTCTGTCGAGCAAATGAAGCCACGCGGAGCTCGTGCGTCTGCCAGACTCGAGCCACGCCCTGCGTCGCTCGCCCCACGCCGTTCATGACGCACAGCAGCATGCGCGCGACGTCCGTCTCCTTCAGGCGTTGAGCACTAGCGTACGCCATCGCCTTGCTGCTGGAAGTCGCAGGGTCGTGGAACAACTCCAGCAGCAGCGTCAGCTTCTCGTGGAAGTCCCAGATCGCGCGTGAGGCCACGACCATCGCAGCGAGGAACTCGAGTGCGTACAGGCGATGGCCTCGTCCGTGGGCAAACGTGAGGAAAATGTGCTGCAGGTGCTTCTCCAAGATCGGCGGAGGGTCTTTGGCTTCTGCATCGCTGAATTGGGGTTCGTGTTGCTGGTTGCCACGCACTGGAGGGGTCATGATATCCGAGACTTCCGGTCGCGAGGCTTTCGTGCCTCTGTCGGTGGGTCTCTTGCCTCCCCCGACGTCGAGCCACAGTAAGAACTCGTCCAACGTCAGCAAACCCGTAGCCCCCGCCTTGCTGTGGAGACGCAGATGCAGGCGTCGAGTATCTTGTGCCGTGAACCACTGGGCCAGAGGCTCCAGCTGCGGCCACAGCGCCAAGTCCTGCTTCGAGTAGTGCATCCCGCATTGCAGGCCTTGCCACGACATCGACTTGGACGCGGAGCCGTGGCCCGAGCGCATCACGCGCGAGCTGGCCATCCCCATGGCGAGCAGCAGACGTTCGGAAGGACGGACGATCTGGGCTTTGAAACGATCCGTCCGAGTCTCCGATAAATTTATCGGCCTTTGGGCGTCACCTCAAGCTGCTGCACAATGGTGCGGGCCGATGCAGTTCCGTTGACTCGGTCTCCAGCCGAAATCTCGGCGCTCAACTCGCTGCGCAGTCTGCCGGAGCTTCTGCTCTACTCGCGCCGTCCGCAGTCGGCCAATGTCAGCGATCGTGGGCGGAGTTTGGTCGTCACATCCAGCGTGACAGCGCTTCGCTCGCTTTGTAGCACTCTTGGACGGCGATCGTCGATCACGGACGCTGCACCTCCAGCTGAGCTCGGATCGTTGGAGAGGTGGCTCGCGCTCGCCGAGATCTCGGCGAAACTTGCCGACGACGTGCAGAACCTCGAGCGGGAGATTCAAACGCATGAACGCAAGCGCAACGCACTCGCAGTCGAGAAAGGCGACGGGTCCAGCGCAACGAGACTGCCACCAGCTGAAGCTTGTGAGCTCGGACCCAAGCTGCAGTGTCTGCAGGAGGTGCTGGGGACGGCGCGCTTTCGAGCGTATTGCCGCGACTTGTTCGTCTTGGTGAGGAACCTCCGCCTCCATCTAGAGCTCTATGGCATTCGCATGCGCGACTTTGAGCGGCAGTTGTGTCGAGAACGCTCCGTGTCCGTGGAGAAGCTTCTGTGGCTGTTGAACGAGACCAAGCGCTGTCTTCACTCGGACGCGGAAGGAGACATACCGCCGCTTGAACACGCCGACTACGCGCTACTGCTGCAGCACTGCAGTGACCCCAGCAATCCTGAAGCTGCCGTCGCTACGGAGGAGTTTACGGCGTTGCTACGCAGCCTCCCGCTAGAGAGGGCGACGCTCGTGAGGTACGTGTTCGAGCAGCTCGCTGACACTCGAAGAGGAGAGGGCTATAGACCTCCTCCAGACCACACCAAGATCCACCACATCCAAGCCGCCATCAAACTGCAGCGCAGCCACTGCTCCACGGATGAGGTAAAAGCTGCTGAGGCCTGGCTCGAAGTCGTGGGGTCCGATGCCATCACGCTTCAGGACCTGATCCAGTTTCACCTCACGGTCAGCGACGCCAACGTCACCGAAGACGCCGAGTTCGTGCGCTTCGTGCAGCGGATGTGGGGCTTCGACCCCCTGGCCGTGAAGGACGCGGATCGAGGGGAAGCAATCGAGCAGCTGCTGGAGAACTACACGGCGAGGTGTCACCTGGTTGAGCTACTCGCTCGAAAGCGAGAGCTGCTGGCGAAGATCCCTGCTGCGCAGGCACGGATACGCTCCGCAAGCGTGCTCCTAGAATCCGAGCTACAACATCTCCGAGTGCTGCAGGCTCCAGCGGGATTGAGTCGCTGGCTGCAGTGTGATGAGAGCATTAACCCACGACGAGGCAGTGCATTGGTACAGCTACGTGAGCTGACGCTCTCAGGGCAAGTGCTGGCATCGATTCCGGACTTCGTGGGCTCCTTGAAGGAGCTACAGGCGTTGGATCTCCGCGATAACCGAATTGCGACCATCTCTCCGATGCTGGGGACCATGAAAACTCTCCGGAGGTTGGATCTGTCGGATAATTTACTGCGAGACGCAAGTTTCACCCAAGCTGACGAGATGTGGAATCAACTGGACGTCCTCACAGACCTGAAGCTGAGTGGGAACAAGTTGACCTCTCTACCGAGCGCGCTTGTAGCCATTCCAAGCCTGATGACGCTCGATCTCTCTAGGAATTCACTGCGGGCAATTCGCGGGGAGGTGGTTGAGCGATGGAAGGGTCGAAGTCGCCTGGAGACGCTGGATCTGCACGCCAACTCTCTCACCGCATTACCCGAAGAGATTCACGTTTTGTTCGGGACGTTGCGTCGACTGACTCTGCATCAAAACCACCTCGCGAGCTTGCCAAGCAGAATAACCGAGTTGATCCGGCTGGAAGAGCTGTCGTTATCGCAGAACCAGCTCGCGGGTGAATCGATGGCATCCTATCCACTGCCTGAGGGGCTTCAGGCCATCTCGCTGGCGCAGAACCAACTTCGGGTGGCTCCTTGCCTCGTTGTCGTCCACACAGAAGGCAAAGGGCCACCGCCGAATCGCAATAGCAGCGTCACAACCATTGACCTGCGTGGCAATCGTCTACGAAGCGTAGTGGATTGGTCGCCGCTGGTGCTAACGGCCTGCCACTCCCTCCACCTCCAGAATAATGCTCTGCGTGAGCTCCCTGAGGGCTTCTTCGACGCATTGCCGGCCCTCCGAGTGTGCGAACTGCAGTGCAACCAGCTACGAAATCTCCCAGTGGGGATCACAGAGTGCACTCAGCTTCGAGCTCTTGACGTGCACGACAACTGTCTGCAGTTGCTACCCAAGGAGCTGGTGCAGTTGGCGTCGCTCCAAGTTCTCAACGCGGCCGAGAATGACCTTACTGAGATCCCCATCGAGTGGCACGCGTTCGAGATTCAAAACGACGGCGCGAGGGTGCTCCACACTCTAATACTGCGTCGAAATCCGCTTCATAATAAAACCCTCAAGGCCATCGTGGACGGCAGCACCGACGGCGCTCCATCCGCCTCCAGAGTCCATTCGACCGCCATGTCCGACGACCCGGCGTGTGAAGGAGTCATCAAGAAATTGCTCGACTGTCTCCGGGATGCGAGCATCGTGCAGCGCAGCTTAGATACTGGAAGAACGCGTGTCCGTAAGGCTTGGGTCGATAGTGACGAGGACGATGAAGATGGCCCGGCGGAGCGGAGCAATAGGCACAAGTGGCGTGGCGTTGCTCGTGACGTGAACTGCTACCTCGAGCAGCGTCTTCGAGCGATGCAGCGCCCTCACGCCACTGGTAAATCGGCCTCGTTGGTGGTGGACGCCAAGAGCTTCGAGCGGATGATGCGCACGCTGCCGTTCACAAGCTCCAAGCCCGAGCTGACGCACCTCGTGAGGCGCTTTCGAGTGACGCACGAGGACGAAGAAGTCGGTCGGGGCAAAAACCCCAAGCAGGTCGACGGTCTCGCGTTCCTGCAGGCGGTCGAGCGGTTCGGTCGGTGGCGCTCGATATCGACGCCGTCAAAGCGACAGATGAGCTCGGTGGCCAAGCCCACGATCGACTCGGCAGGACCGATTGTTCGGTATCTCGCAGTGCTGCACCGACGCATGCACGAGGAGGTACAGGAGCGACGAGACCGAGACAACCCGCAGTCCCTAAGCCCCAAGACGAGGCCGCAGTCACGCGTAACACTCCGCTCCAAGCAGAAGCAGCGGTTGAAGGAGACGCCTCGGCCGAAGGATGCAAGGACTGCGAAGCGCAAACCACCGCCCAGAACCAACCAAGACCAAGACCCGCCGCCATTCGACAAGCCCCGCAAAGCTCGCGCCGACGTGATTGCGGACCGCCAGCGCCAACGCATCCAGGTGCTCGAACAGCAGCTCGTTGACCAGAAGCTGCTCCTGCTTGCCTATCAAAAGCCCGCTACGAGTACAAGTAGCAAGGGCTTAGCTATCGCCCCAGCCGATCTCCACGCAGTCTCAGAAGAGGAGGATCTCCTTGCTAGCGGCGGGCGGAGAGAGGAGGCAAGCGCAGCTAATGGTGACGGCGTCGGCAGTGATCGGTTCGTTATCGTCAGTGTTAAATGCCTGCATCTGCCCTGGACAGACGAGGGCGGCGGGCACCACGCGGTGCCGAACGCGCGGGCACACGTGGAGTTGCGTCTTCGGCCAGATGATTCCGTGCTGCGTCTGAAGCAGCAGCTTGAAGCTCGCATCGGAGTGCCAGTCGACCACCAGATCATCGTCGCCAACAGCGCGAGCCGGGGGGCGCCCGCCATCCGGCTGCGGAACGGTGCTGCACTGCGCGAGTACTCGGAGCATGTGGGCGGCGTGAGCAGATGGTCGTTGTCGCTGCTCATCGGGCAGAGCCTGCCGCTGTCACGTGGAGACTCTGCCACGGCAAGACAGATGACGGCCCGGTGATTTCCAAGCTGCAACCACGAAATAAGGCCGAGAGAGACGACAAGTATCGAAGTATCCGCAAGCTATTCGAGCAACCAACGTTGACATGATGCTACCTATAATATCCGCGGCCATGCGTCTCCACCAATTCAAAGGCGGCGGAAAGCAGACACAGCTTCTCATACCACTGCAGCCGCTGCGTCCACCGTAGAGTCAACGCTGTCAACACTTCAAGCAAAGCAAAGGTCCGCCTCGACGATCGTCGGCACGTTTTCGTCACGTTGCCCATGCATGAAGTGCGCATCTTTGCCTCGTGACGAGCGCTCGGACTCGCATAAGAAAACGCCGACGCCACGCTCAAACACAAGAACACAAGTACATCTCAGGCCGAGCAAATGCCGCGGAGACTTCACACGCTGTGCTGTTGTTCCTTTGGAGCAGATGAATTGGCCGGGATCCTCTCATTTGAGGCGACTTAAGAGCTCCCCAGGAAGGCTTGGCGATCATTCAGCGGATACTTTTTTTAGGCAGCCGGAGTCGCACCTACCGCCTGTTAGGCTGTTCACACGTCACAGATGCTGACTACTTGGTTCCATACAAATGTCAAGACTAAATTCTGACTAGTCTGTAGCCATGTCTGGCCTGGCTGCCAGACTCGTGGCGGCTATGCCAGACTCTGGCATCGGTCTCGACGCCCAGAAGGTGCGGTGCGTGCGTGGATGAAGAGCGACACTCTGACAGGACCACAGGGCCAAGAACACCGGCCAGCCGGAGCCCCAACTGACAAAAAACTGCAACCGAAAGCTCCGGGGGTAAATAGGCCGTGTTTGCTCCGGCTCCTCTGGGTCGCTGGTCATCGTCGCCATCTCGATGCGCACACTCGCCAAAACGCTCTCTTTCGCGTGCGTCTCGACGGTTGTCTGCCTGCACATTTACTCTTGACTCGGGTCGAGTATTTTCGTCGTGGGCAAGTACTCTTGACTCCACCCACACACGCAGCGAAGTTGCGTACAGCTCGACACTTTGTGCTATCGATCCACCGACTCACAATGGCCGCTCGTTCCCGTCGCCCGCGAGGCCTTTCAGCGAACCACGTGAATGAGGAGGAGCGTCTTCAGATGATCATGAACGACAAGTCCACTCTGTCGTCGGTGCGGCTGCTGGGCAAGGAGAACTGGGTCAAGATGGAGGAGCGACCCAACTGCTTCTACTGCGCGCGCAGGTTCCGTCCGTTCTCCATCAAGCGCCATTGTCGCTCCTGCGGCGAGATCGTCTGCTCTAACTGCTACCGGCGGCGGAAGGTGAGCGTGACCCCGACGCTGGAAGTCACGGTGCGTCTCTGCTTCGACTGCATCGACAAGGCCATGCTGCTAGCGGAGAGCGAGATCATCAACGCCAGCACCCCCGTGATCGAAGTCTCGCACTCGAACAGAGTGGAGTTGGAAGTCCCAGAAGAAATAGTCGAAGAGAAGAGCAAGGCGCCCGATGCCAAGCGGACGTTCCGGGACAGTGTGCAGACGACCAGCACCAGCACGTCGCTATGCAGTCGCTTCTCGGACTTTTCGTGCTGCGATAACTGGAGTGACGTTAGTAGTGACAGGAGCGACACTAGCAGTCTCGGTGGCAGTGGCGGCCCCGTCCCGGCCAGCCAGCGCGGCAGTCGGCGCGGAGGCCCCGTGATCCCGGCCACGGATGCGATCGAGTTCCTGCCGGAAGAGGAGCAGTTTGAGATCTACGAAGGCCGCCGTCACGAAATCCTCGCGAAGTTCAAGGTTCTCGACACTGAGCCAGAGAAGGAATACGACGCGCTGTGCGAACTCGTCCGCCAAGTGATGGAGTGCAGCGTAGCGGCGGTGGCCTTCATGGACCAGACTCGGCAATGGTATAAGGCGCGATACGGCATCGCCCAGGCGGAGCTGCCGCGAGAGATTTCGTTCTGCTCGCAGCTCCTGCAGACGCCGCTGCCTACCATCATCATGGACGCGTCCAAGGACCCGCGGTTCAGCCAGAACCCTCTCGTCAAGGGCTCGGCCAGCATCCGATTCTACGCGACGACACCAATCTGCGACCCCGACACGGGGATCGTCATCGGCTCGGTGTTCGTGATGGACCCGATTCCAAAGCCCAAGCTGCCACTGCGCGCCATGGAGGTGTTATCCTACGTGTCCTCGGCCGCTGAAAAGCTTTTGCAAGGCAAAGGCCCCTCGCCCGTACCGTCGTCCGTGAAGCAGAAGAGAAACTCGTCCGCGAGTCGTCGAGACTCCACGCCGCCATTCCCGGAAATCCGAGCTGCATCGTTGCAGAGTGTTCCGGAAGAGGTCGAGGACGGAGACTTTCGCGTCACGCAGCCGCGATCAAACGCCTCCAGCGTGTCTTCAACCGGCAGCCTGCGCAACAGCCAGCGTGGCAGCCTTCGCCGATCAGGCTCGAAGCCTCCGCTGCCGACCCCAACGTCCTCTGGGTCGAGCAAGTCTTTCACCAAGTCCACATCGAAGCTCAGCATCACCGATCTGGTCTCGTCCGATCCGAAGGCCGTGACCACGACGCAGCAGCCAGCTCCCGGTCAGTTCCAGAGCCTCGATTCATCGTGCATTGAGATCTTCAACCGGATCACATCTACCCAGCAGCTCCTGGCTCAGCAGCACGACACCCTGTTGGCCACACTGACGCAGCACTCGACACGCATCAGCTCCATCGAGCAAACAGTGGATCGGATTGAAGGCATCTTGTCCACACATCGGACCCAGTACATGCCGCAGCTCGTAGACGCATCCAGTCGACGGCCGACGGACATGTAGGTCGCATGGCGTGAAGTATATGGTGTCGTAAGAACCCGTTGTTGTCGAGTGGCACACGCACCACTTGCTGGTTGTATCGACTTTCATCGGAAGAGGGAGAGGTGTAGCATAGTTGGCGCGCAGAGCGATCTCTTGCAGCGCTTGAACAAAATATATTTGTTGCTCTCAAAATCCTACGCAGCTCTAGCGCTGCCAACAGCAGTGGGTCTTCGCATGGATGCATCATTCCGCAGAGACATCCTGCCCTCGTACACGCGCCCTCGCCTTGCTCGATCAGCTTTGACGCACACCCCACTTCATATTGAACACCAACTGAAGAGGGCTTCTAGGTTCACTGCTTCTCATCTTCATCACTGCTAGCATCGTCTTCATCATCATCGAAGTCGTAGTCGTCTTCATCATCGAAATCATCATCATCATCGAAGTCGTAGTCGTCTTCATCATCGAAATCATCATCATCATCATAATCTTGTTCTCTGTCCGCGTGAGTCTCGTCATTCAGGTCCGAGGAGAGGTCCTCTCCATCAAGCAACACGCCGAGCTCGAGAAGTTCGTCCTTGTACTTGGCAACTTCCTTCGCGTAGCGACTACCATGGCGCAAGTGCCGCAACCGAAGGCCCAGATTCAGACCCCACGCAGACTGGGGGTACGGGTCTTCGCTTGGCACAAGAAAACTGCCGTCCATGTCTTGGCAACTGCCATGCAGCTTTGCATAGGCCTGGAATGCGGCCAACAGCACATCCTTCCAGTACTGCTCGGCGTGGGGCGTTAGCTTTCCTCCGCCGAGAGGGTGAGCATGACAGTGCTTTTCGTTTGCTGATGCCGCCTTCTTCTTGCCCTCTTGCGTCTGGAACGGGAGCAGTCCAGTTGTTCGGCGGTTGAACTGGAACAGCCACGCGCCGAGCTCAAAGTTCTTGGCCACCTCAGGATAACGCTGATCGTCTGCGGGCACAACAAAATTCCGCGGGACCTCCGCGTCTTCGCCGTTGATTTCCTTGTACACCTTGACACTGGGGTCGACGATGTCGCGTCTCGTCGCAGCCGTGGACTTGTAGATGCTCCAGACAAAGCCGATCTTGTCGAGACGATCACGGTACATCTCGACCTGCTGCGCGTGCTGGTGGCGATTGCGTATGTTGCGCACGGTGTGGCCGAGCTTCGTTCCCCAAGACGGTTGCGGCCATCTACCCTCAGACGGCACGATGAAGCCCTGGGGCACGTGCGTGTCACCGTAGATCTCCGCATACACCTCTAACGCAGGCAGGACGCGGTCTACGAAGTAGCTCTCGAACGCGTTGAACTTGAAGCCGATCGTCTCCAGTTCCGGCAGCACATCAATCGCGTCGGTGCTGGTGCGGCCGTTGCGTCGAATTCGCACGACTTGCTTCCCCAACTGATAGCCGCGTAGAGTCTTGGGCCAGGACTCGTCATTCGTAGGCACCACCCACCAGGACGGCACGTCGCAATGGCCGAACTTGGCTTTGTATATTCTGAGCGCCGGCAGCAGCTCCTTGGCCCACTTGCCGAAGAGCGACTCCCACGCGTAGCCGAGCTCTTTGAGCCGCTGCTTGTCCTGCTGCATCTCCTCGCGGAAGATGCGTCTGGAGTTGATGGTTTTCACGATGTATCCGAGCTTAATCCCCCACGCGCGTTCGGGCCACGGAGCCTCACTGGGCACCACAAAGTCATCCGGGATGAACACGTCGCCGTCAAACAGCGCCGGGTACAGCTCCAGCGCCGGCATGAGCGCGTCGCGCCAGATCTCGAAGGACAGTCCGTCCTCGAAGAAGTTGATGTTCCTGAGGTCGGCCATCTCGCGCGGGGTCAGCGCCTGCTCCTCCAGATTGGCCTTGACTTTGGCCACGACGTGGCCGAGTCGGTAGCCCCAGCTCACCTCGGGCCACTGCGGGTCGTCGACGGGCACCTTGAACGTGTGATGCACCGAGCAGTGGCCGTAAAGCTGGCGGTACGTCTCCATGGCCCGGAGGAACTGCATGCGCCACTTCCACTGCGCGTCGCTCCAGACGAAGCCCATGTCGTCCAGCTGCTGCTTGCGCTGCTCCGAGAGGCCATCATCCACGTCGCGACGCAGCAGTTGGCACTGCGAGCCGAGCTTAATGCCCCAGGCCGCACGCGGCCAGCGCTCGTCGCCCACGGGGATCTGGAAGCTCTGGCGCACGAAGAGATGCCCCTCCAGCTCCTGGAAGACCTTGAGCGACGGGATGATCTGCACCTCCCACACGTAGCTCTTCCAGTCGTCGAACGGGAAGCCGATGGTGCGCAGCAGCGCGCACTTGAACGGGCTGCAGCGGCCGCGCGTGAACAGTCGCAGGCGGTTGCCCAGGTCCATGCCCCACGTCTCGCGCGGCCACGGTGACGTCTCCGCCTCCGCGTCGCTGGCCGGCGTGGGCACCACGAACTCGAAGGGCACGGTGAAGTGGCCCTCCAGGCGGTTGAAGACCTGCAGCGCGGCCAGGAAATGGCGGTCGCGGTCCGACTTGGGCACGACCGGCGCGCTGAGCGCCGATGTGGTGGAGGCAGCGCTGGAGAAGCAGCGGCGCAGCGGCGCAGGCCGCCGCCCGAGCGACAGAAGCCGCTTCATGCTCGCCATGGTATTTGTGTTATTGTGTGGTGCTGGTAGAAGGCTTGTACTCTTAAAAATTCGCATACGGACCAAATTCTACATTTAGTCTACGCACAAAATTTGTGCACCGCTTCAACTTGTTGAACCGGTGGCAGTGGTACACGATGCTGCCGATGGGAAGAGCGGAGGTGGCAGCCGAGCACGAGCGCCACGTGCCCGGAAAATGGTCCTGGCGCGCAATACCAGGGGATCACAGCTTGCTGTTTAGTTTTGTGGTAGAAGCTCGTGGTGGTCACACGATGTGTGCTTTCAATTGCCGATACAGTCTGATGATCCCATCGAAAGACGGTGATGTCCTCATCATTTGACGCTTTGTTAAACGCGACGAGGGACCAGCAGTGTAATGGGTGGTACCCACTCCATGTCGACGGCAATTTGTTAAAGAAATTCAAAACGAGAACTGTGCACGAGCAAAGTCTGTGCTGGATGTTGCTTGCAAGCTAGATGATCCTTAACGTAACGTCAACACGCGGTCACAAAACGGACCAAAACTAGTCTATGATGTGTGCAAAAAACCTCGTTTCGATGTAGTATACTAAAAATAGTAAACGTGTACAAAAGTGATATACATGTAAATACCATTAACACTAGTATGCTAATAACATTACAATTACGAAGGGGATAACTCACAAACAACCCCTCAAAATGAGCACATCATGCTCGGAAATCAGACTTAGTGAAAATAAAACCACAGCGAACACAGACAAGAACCAATTTTGGACCACATGGGACGAGATGCGAGTATTAAGCCCAGCACCAGCCTCTGTTGAAATGATGCGGAGGGTTCCACGGTCTCGAGATGCAGCAAACCAGAATCAGCGTTCGGCATAACGTTTTTTTTGCTACACAGCATGCGAAGACACCTACTGATCTAATTGCAGACGTCGATGAACGTAAATGGCGCTGTTTTCTCTTGATGAGTCAAATTTCGTGCTCCGTAGACTCCGCGAAGTGACCCCGTTAAACACTGTAAACGCACGCTCGGAATGGTAAAAGTTCCTCGTTGAATCCAAACACCGTCGGATGAAGCGATCGTACGGTGTAGTAACCAATTGCCGAGAACACGACCATACCATCCACATCGCCGATTTCCTCGTCAGGAACGTGAAGGAGATGGGCGTTCCTGCTTTGCTCGCGCCCCGCGACCTTCAGATCGCCTCCACAAAGGTACTGAGTTACCAGTACTCTACCACTTTTTTGCAGCTTAATGCTGGTTCGAGAGCTCGGTCATCAACTATACGACCGAAGCAAGAAAATATGGTTCTACACCGCCACCTCTCCTCTCCTCTTGGTACTTACGAACTAAGTAACTGTCAGGGTACTCATATGTTGTACAGTTGCTATACAAGCATTGATGTTGAATAGTATGAAACTAGCGCACTAGTAAAGTGATAGTTCTATTATAGTATACTAGATAGTAAAACACTATATACTGGATAGTAGAACACTACTTTTACTACTCTGAACGAGGTTTTTCGATGTTGAAGTTTTGATTGCATCAAACAGCGGCGGCTGATGCACGCACGCCCGCAACGCTGGTGCCCTGCAGAGCCATTTCCGCATTTGCGCCGCGTCGAGCTCTTCCTGTCGCCGCCGCCGCCGCCGCCGCCGCCATGCTGCACCGCGTGTCCCGCTCCGTCGTCGCTGCCCGCCCCGCGCGCGCCTTCTCCACGTCCGCCGTGGTGCGTCCCCCTTCTATTTGAGCTCCTTGCTTGATATCCGTGCCAACGCCACTAACAGCTACGCCCCTTGCGCTCTACTACTGCAGGAGCGCGTGCCGCTCTTCATCGACGGCAAGTTTGTGCAGTCCAAAACGGACAAGTGGATCGACCTGCGCAACCCGGTACGTACTTCGTCGCCGCCGACGTGGCCGCTGGAGATGGGCGCGCGGATCTGCTGCAAGACTGCAATCGTTGAGCCTTGCCTGACCTTGTGATCATGTTACGCTGCTGCTGCAGGCGACGAACGAGGTCATCTGCCAGGTGCCGGAGGCTACGCAGGATGAGGTAGGTCGACCCTGCTCCGCTCTACCGTCTCCCGCTGCTCTTCTGCTCTGACTGACGACGCCGACGTGTCTGTAGATGCGCCAAGCCACGGAGGCCGCTGCCCGAGCCTACAAGACCTGGAAGGAGGTGGGCGTGCAGCACCGCCAGCGCGTCATGCTCAAGCTGCAGCACCTGATCCGCGAGCACACGGAGGAGCTCGCGCTGTCCATCACCAACGAGCAGGGCAAGACGCTGGCCGACGCGCGCGGCGACGTCTTCCGCGGCCTCGAGGTGGTCGAGCACACGTGCGGCGCCGCCACGCTCATGATGGGCGAGACGGCCGAGAATCTCGCCACGTCGCTCGACACGTACTCGTACAAGCAGCCGCTGGGCGTGTGCGCCGGCATCTGCCCCTTCAACTTCCCGGCTATGATCCCGCTCTGGATGTTCCCCACCGGCACGGTCACGGGCAACACGTACGTGCTCAAGCCCTCGGAGAAGGACCCCGGCGCCTCGATGGTGAGTGGCTGCAACGACCACCCTAAAAGGCCATCACAGTCTAATTCCTCATCGTGTGTCAACATGCTTGTTGTAGATTCTGGCTCGCCTCGCCCAAGAGGCTGGTCTTCCGGACGGTGTGCTCAACATCATCCACGGCGCTCACGTAAGATACGCAAAGTCAAGTTGAAGTTGAAGCGTCTCAACAGGTACTAACCCTTGTGCACTCGTTCCATCAGGACGCTGTCAACTTCATCTGCGACGCACCTGAGATCAAGGCCATCTCGTTCGTCGGCGGTAACCAGGCCGGCGAGTACATCCACTCGCGCGGGAGTGCGAACGGCAAGCGCGTGCAGGCCAACCTCGGCGCCAAGAACCACGCGGTCATCATGCCTGACTGTGACAAGGAGCAGGCTGTCGGTGCTCTTGCTGGCGCGGCTTTCGGTGCTGCTGGACAGCGTTGCATGGCCCTTTCGGTGGTTGTGTTTGTCGGCAAGTCCAAGGAGTGGGTGCACGACATCGTGCAGAAGGCCAAGGAAATGAAGGTGAACGGCGGCCTGGAGCCCGGCACGGACGTGGGCCCGCTCATCACGGTCGCGGCAAAGGAGCGCGCTGAGCGCCTCATCCAAGAAGGTGTCGACAATGGCGCCGAGCTTCTGCTGGACGGACGCAACGTCAAGGTTCCCAAGTACCCGAACGGCAACTTTGTGGGCCCGACGATCCTGAACAACGTTGGCGTCGACAACCCCGCCTACGTGGAGGAGATCTTCGCCCCCGTGCTGGTGTGCACGTCTGTGGACACGCTGGAAGAAGCGATCGAGCTGATCAACCGCAACCCGTACGGCAACGGCACCTCGATCTTCACGTCCTCGGGTGCGGCTGCCCGTAAGTTCCAGCACGAGATTGACGTGGGCCAGGTTGGAATCAACGTGCCGATCCCCGTTCCCCTCCCGATGTTCTCGTTCACCGGCTCGCGTGCATCGATCCGCGGCGACCTGAACTTCTACGGCAAGGCTGGCATCAACTTTTACACGCAGATCAAGACGGTCACGTCGCTGTGGGACTACAACGAGAGGACTCGCTACAGCGCGGTGATGCCAACGCTCGGCCAGAAGTAAGACACGACCAAGCCAGACGTTGATTTCCTGCCTGCGCAAGACAACCCAGCCCCAAACAATACCCCGCGTGAAGTGAGTGAGTGTGCTAAATGCAATTGACGAATTGACACTCCTTTAGTAGCCTTAGTTTAACGTCTTCGTCCACCCCCTCGGCCTCCACCTCGGCCTCCCCCTCGGCCCCCTCCTCGGCCACCTCCACGTCCGCCGTAGTAGCCGCCGCCGCCGCCGCCCCCAAAGTCATCACGATCCGTTCTCTCTTCATCCGCCTCCGAAATCTTCGTCTCCTCGAGCTTGCGGCCGTCGGGCTCGTTCAGCGTGCACCGGTTGGCATGGTACTGGTTGACAAACATCTCCAGTTGTCCTGCTGCGTTGGCGGCACCAGTCTTGGCGTTCTTGCTCAGGCGCGGGCACACGTCGCGGGCGATGAGAACGAGCAGCTTGTGGAACTGCTTCTTGTAGTTAAGCAGCAGCTCGAAGCCCGCCACTTCCAGAATGGTCAGGGTCAGAGCGCCAGTCATGAGGTGAGGTGGCTCGTTCACCAGTCGCGCTAGCCATGTCCAGCAATCGCCGAGTTGTAGCCCCGGAGGCGACGGACTGCCGTCCCAGGGAGTAGTTTGGCGCACAGCAGCTAGCACGGCCGAGATCATAGTCATGCGTCTTGTGTACTCCGTCACGTGTTCGAGACCATCGGGGTCCGAGCTTTCACCCACGGCCTTCTGGAAGCCCACCGACATCTTGTACTCCGCGATGGTCTGAGACGCGTGCTTCTCCGGGTTGTCTGGGATTGTGAAGACACACTTCTGGTGGAAGTAGCCCAGCATGACGTCTGTCAGCTCTGGTGTTTGCACACAACACATCTTGATCACGTGTGCAATGGGATAGCACGACCTGCAGTGGATAAGCTCATAGTGTTAGATGAGAATGCTCGTGTCCGAAGACAAATCCACAAGCCACAAACGTACTTGTAATCTGCACGACCCTCCACCTGCTTGGACAGGTTTGAGGCAACCATGTCGAGAGCGAATTTGAAGTACGCCTCGCCTGAGGTTTTGGCCATCTGCAGGAGAATCGAGGCCACCCGCCCGTCAGCATTTTAGCAACAGAATCCTTGAAAAGGTCCGTCCATACATGACCTACCTGAAGGAGTTGCTGAATTTTGCTCACAACGTTTTTGATAGCTGATGGAGCGGCGGCAATTTGGTTGCATGCACCGGCCTGAACAAAGCGATGCGTCGGTAAGTTATTCACTAGCATGTTCACAAGACAGAAAGCTGCAGGTACCCACCTCACGCCGGATGTTCATGCGGATCTTCTTCACGGCAGGGTCCGGGTTATCCAGGATCTCTGTGGTGTGGTGTTGGAGCTCTTCCAGCCGCTTAATGCGAGCATGCCCTTCTTCAACGTACTTCTTCGCCTGGGCCGCAGCCTCTTTCTCCGCAGCCTTCTTTGCAGCTTCCTCCTTCTCACGTTTGGCCTCCTGCTTCTTCTGAGCCGCAGCACGTTCAGCAGCTTGGGCCTTCGCCTTGGCTTGAGCCTCCTCCACCTCCTTTGCCGCCTTCCGCTGTGCGTCCTCGGCTTCTTCCTTCTTCTTCGCCTCCTGCAACTCCTGCACAATAACAGCAGCAAACACAACCAGTTGGTTCACCTTGCACCTCTGCCTCATAAAGATACATAAAGCCGCCCCCACCTTCTCGCGAGCTTCTTCTTCCCGACGAACGGCAGCTTCCTCGCGCTCCCTCGCCTCCTCCTCTCGTCGCTGCTCCTGCTCCCGAGCTTGCTGATACGCACGCAGCTCCTTCTCCACGTTGTCAAGTGCCGACCTCTCCTTGGACCGGATCTGCACACAGAGACAACAACAATACCTGATCACTATCTTTTTCCACTTCGCACTGCTCAACATCTAAGTAAGTGGATACCTGCTGCAACTTGGCCAACGCCTCCCTCTCCAGCTGCTGCTGCTCCCTGAGCACGTCTACCTGCTCGCCTCCCCGTGCGAAGTCCGCGTTCACCCGGCGCAGCTGCGCGTCCGCGTCCAGTCGAGCGCGCTGCAGCGTCTGGCAAAGCGCTTTGTACGCGCCGCTGCTGGTCACGGCCTGCACCGCCTTGCGCTCGCACGAGCGCTCCACCTGATCTAACAGCTCCTGCCGTGACTTGGCCGTGAGCTGCAGCGTCCCCAGCGCTGCCGTCGCGGCGTGGACGCTGCTGTCGCTGGCCGCCAGCCTCGAGTCCGAGTCTTGGCTGACGTCGTCGTCCTCGTCGTCGCTGGACGTCGTAGAACTGTCCGCGCTTGGCGCACGCAGTCGTCGACGACCTGCAGCATCTGCGCGTGGCTTCTCCACGTCTTGCACGTCGTAGTAGCTCGCCGCGGCGGGCGTCGCGGGCAGCTCATCCAGCGCTAAGGCGCCGAGCCTCATGGCGCTCAATATTGTATTGATGTCTAAAATGGTCCCGATGGGCATTTTGCGACGACTATTTTGGTCTTTTAGTCACCCCCATTGCCGACACTTGGCGTTTGTATGCGCCCATTTTGGGTGCATCAAAATCCCAAAATGCGTGGCACACACCATTTAAACCGCGAGCTCGAACCGTAACCGCGGGTGCGGACCGCCGACCTCTCCACCATTCATATCGCGCCAAAGGCCTTGTCCGAGCTTCCACAGCGCACCCGAGCCAAGGCAAAACCACTCGCCTTCTTCCTTTCTTCGTGACCCAGAACAGCGCAATCATGGTAAGCTTCTGCGTCTACGAGCGGCAGCTACAGGCAGGTCAATGAGCGAGAGTGGAAAGCACAGAGAGAGAGAGAGAGCGGCAAGCGCAGTGTGGGCGAGGATGGATGCACACAAAGTTGAGCTGGCAACTCAATTCGCCTCCAGGCAGCAGCGGAGCAGCAAAAAAAATACAGGATTGACGAGCTACGGACGGACGATACAGCTAGCAGCACCAGCAGCTACACAGTGACCTATAAATTGTCCGCCCAATGCACCACTGCGCCGCGCTCTCTCTCCAGCTCCCAGCGCTCAATAATCGACGATCTGTAGCTGGCTAGCAATGCCAATGGACAGAACCAGACAGACCAGCGATGCTAACGAGGTATTTGTGCCATTGCCAACAGCCTCGTGACCTTCTGCACCCGTCCGCCGCCGAGGAGGCCTCCAAGCACAAGCTTCGCCGCCTCGTACAGGCCCCCAACTCGTACTTCATGGACGTCAAGTGCCCTGGCTGCTTCAACATCACGACCGTGTTCTCGCACGCCCAGACCGTCGTGCTGTGCGGCTCGTGCTCGGTGATGCTGTGCCAGCCTACGGGCGGTAAGGCCCGCCTCACGGACGGCTGCCAGTACCGCAAGAAGACGGAGTAAGTTTATTCGTGGAACACCCAGGAGCCGCCTCCGCCTGCGATGGCGGGGGGCAGCAACTAGACACTCGACGACGCAGGGACGGAGAAAGAACCAAGCAAGAAAGCAAGTTGGCCACGCCCGCTCGGACCTTTTCAGCTCGCACGCCCACTCGCTTCGGCTCGCTCGGGGACTCGAATGTGTCTGTGGGGGAGAGGAAGCCGCTCAGTCTTTGTTGGCTGGATGGATCGTGTTGGCACGCTGCGTCTTGAGCAAGGAGGTAGCTGCTAACGTGAATCGAGGGACGTAAGAGTTGATTATTTTGCGGGCTTTCATTCGGTTGCGTCGTCGTCTTCTGTGCGTTTTCCTTGTGCCCTGCATGTTGAAGACACGTTTGATGCTCATCACTCATTTACTGAAGGGTTAGATGATCTGTCCACCTGGTGACGAGACCCGACTTCGGGATGGAGAGAAATACTCATGACACGGTTCTTGCTTTTTTTCTTTTGTTTTTTTGTCTTTGTTATCATCACTTCACCCTTGTGCTGGTCGGGCGTCATCTCTTTTTCCCACGTTCAGCTTGTTGTGTTTGCCATACCTTTCTGCATTGCATATACAAAACGCCCCGAGCTGCACGCGCCTGCTCGCCAGCCGGAAGAGAGCGAGGTACCCACCACAGCCACGGCCGGCCCCTTATGTTCAATTCACTTTTCTCCATGGAGCCGTCGTCTCGCTCGCTGCTTGTCGGTAGCTTCAACTGAGCCGAACAGCGCATTGCCTGCACACTTACGCGTGGATAGCCGTTCTATCCTTCTCCGCCACGAGCCACGTGCTGTCGTCCTCCAGGTCCAGACGCTCAGCAAGCGCCATGATGGATCCGGTCTCCAGCAAGTACGACACGAGTTTGTCGTTCGCATTCACCATCTCGTCCAGCACGTCGACGTTGACCTCATCTTCCAGCGTGGTTTCTTCTTCATCGCCAGGGGTGGTCGCGCCGCCGTCTTCCTCCTCTTCGTTCGACCCGGTTGAGCCGTTCTCCGAGGCGGAGTCGTCTGCATCATGCCGTCGACGCCTATTTCCTCCCCCTCCACCGCCGCCCCCACCGCCTCCGGACTTTGTCGACGAAGCCTCATCCGACGACGAGTTATCCTGCTGCTGGCCCTTTTGTTGCTGGTTCTGCTTTGACCCCTTCCCGTTGCTCGGAGCCGCCTTCTGGCCGCGGAGGAGCGCTGCCTTGCGCTCCTTGGTACGCTGCCGTTTCTTTTGGCGCTTGCTACGCTTCGAGGCCTGGCGTGCCTGCTTTTCGTTCGTCTCCTTCTCTGTCTCCTCCTTCCAAAGGCTTTCCTGATACTTGAGGTGGAATACCGTGCAGTCGCAGTTCTTGCACACGTTACACTTGCACTCGGCGCAGAAGAATGTGTCGTTCGAGTGTTTCGAGAAGGGTCCGAGGCAGATAGCACACGTAACGAAGTGCTGCTGCCAGATGCGCGATGCCCGCTTCGCCACCGTAGCCGACTTGTGTGATACCAAGGTCTCTATGTTCGCGGAAGCCATGAGGCTTGCGTACGGATTGGGGGAATCCGTTCGCTTCGCCTTCAGCTCCCCGACCTGAAGAATGCGTTCCAAGCCTTCTAGCGCCATCATTACCATGCTTGTCTCCTCCAGGAGATTGCCTAGAATCTGAATACAGCCCTGATTCACGAGATACTCGATCTGACTATCCGAACCGCACGAAGTAGCGTTGAGGACTACCCAACAAGCCTCGCTCTTCACCTCAGCATCAGTCGTGTCCGACGCCGCAAGTCCCATCAACGAAGGAATGCAGCCAGAGTCAAGAACGCACTGGATTTGGTCGACGGTACCGGCGGCGATGTTTGACAGGGTCCAGCAAGCCTCCTTCTGGATCTCACGGTTCGAGTGCGCGATTAATCTCCGCAGCGACGGCACGGCGCCACACTCAATTATGTGCTGCGTGTAGTCGTGGTCATCTTCAGCGCACACAATGTTCCCAATCGCACGAAGAGCTGGCTTCGTCACTCGCCAGGACGAGTGACTCAGGAGCTCAACCAGTCGGAAGCACACGTCGGAGTCCACCACTGCCTGAATGTGCGTGCTTGGTCCATCGCAAAGGTGCGAAAACGCCCAGCACACGTGACTCAGGATCTCAGTGTCCGTACTGGTCAGCATCTTAGCCAGATACGGCAGAATGAGCCCGATGTCAAACACTGGCCGCGGCTGGCCATCGCACAAATTGCTGATAGTCCACGTCAAGATACGAAGCAGCGACAGACGGTCCCACGAGGTCTTCTTGAGGTTGTTCACCAGCGGCGTCAGCGCACCGGCACTCAGCACAAGGTCCCTCGTCGCGGCGCCTTCCCCGGCTAAGTTACCCAGAACCCACACGGACTGCTCCAGCACCTACTCGAGCCACCACCGCAACGTACACCACAACCTCAGCAACCAGCCCACAACGCGGCGAAACGAGGAGAGGAGACCACTCCTCGAATTGACCTGATGCCTACCTCTTCATTGGTCGAGTCCAACAAGGACACGAGAGTGGGGATCACGCCATTCTGAAGCAGCACGGACGTGTTGTCCGTGGCCCCCGCAGCGATGTTCGTGAGCGCCCACAGCGCTTCAACTTGCAGCGTCGGTCGGTCCCTCAGACGCAGCCACTTGATGAGTCGCGGCGTCCAGTTCTTCTCCAGCATCTTTTGCATCAGCAACGAATGCCCAAGTCAGTACAGTGACGTCCGCACAGTTCTATAGGCCAAGCTAACCCCTTACCTGACGAATCAGCAGATCGCGCTCCGACGACAGCAAGACGCGCAGCTTCTTGGCCGCTTCAAGTTGGACGTCTGCGTCCTCCGAGTTGAGGCCCGCGTCAATCTGGTTGAGGTCCCCCTGGAACGTGGGCGAGGCCGCGAGGGCCGAGCCCGCGGAGGCCCCATCCAGTCCAGTGCCCCCCAGGCTGCCGCCGGCTAGGCTACTGAGACTGCCGTTGGCCAGCAGACTGGCCCCGTGCGAGAGGTGATGATGGTGGTGGTGGCCATGCGAGTGCAGCGAGAACTGCGGCGGCTGCGCGGGGGCCGCGACTCCGGGCTTGCCAGCGCCTCCCATGTGGTGGATCGTGGTGGTCGTGGACGTCACGAGGGTGGCGTTTCCCCCGCGGTGCGTGGCCTGGTGGTGGTGCACGATGTCACCGTTCTCGGCGCGGTGGGCACTGGACGTGGCCTTCTTGAGCGACAGATTGGCTTGCGACAAGGTGCTGGGCAGCGCCGCCACGGCTGCGGCCGTGAGCTCCGCCACGTCGGTGGGGGACAGAAACGCTTTCTGGCTGCTGCTCGCCTTGAACGAGCCGCTCATCCGCTCCAAGCGCTAGCTGGAGCGTGCAATAACGTCGAGGGGGCGCCTTCTACGAGCGCGCTCTGCCTGCTACACACACGATCAAAGAGAGATTTAGACGGCGGGTCGACGCGCGGCGGATACGCAGCGGATCGCGGCAAGACCGACACGGGGCGAAGGCCAGCCCGCGCCGCAGACCACAGTCGGCTCGGCCGAGCAGGAACCCGCCCACAGCAGCTGGGAGCAGCCGCGCAACGTACCTCCTCTAAGACCCCAGAAGCCGCTTTGAGCTCCTCGGCGTCTTCTTCTCTTTGGTCGCGGGGTCGCCGGGACGCTAATTCCCAAGAGATAGATCAATTCGTAGCGGTTTAGCTAATACGTACCCTGGACAAGTGATACAAAAATCTTTTTAGCATTAGATATTACAGTATACAATTGATAAGAATCATTTGATGAACAAATCAATATCTAGACGTTGAAACAGACACATGAACTTATATAAATATATGGGTTCCTGCTTGTCAGCGGCACCGAGGTCTCGTCAGTGCGAGCCCGTGCCCGGGGGCGGATGAGCGAGGGCCTGGGACCAGAGATCGATGTGATGTGATGCGTGGGGCGTTTGTCTTCGCTGCAGTATTGCGTCCCAGACGTGCGGCCATACTATTTTGACCAGAGCACAGTTCGTCGTTGGGTCAACGCGGCATTTCTGCCTACGACGCCAGCTCGCTTCTATAAACGCATGGAGGGAGGAAGAAGGAGAAGGCAATCTCTTCGGAAGCTCCTTCCGCAAGGGGGGGAACTTGAGCGCCGTTGTGGCATTGTGGTGCTCGCCCACCCCGCTTTCGACGAATGGCTACGGGTACCAGCTTTTAGGCACAAGCAGCCATCTAGGAGCTTGAAGCGATGCGATAAGCAAGATGTATTTGCAGGCCGTCCATCTACAACCGCTGATGCTGCGGCCAAAAACTGTTGCAGTCAAAACGTGATTATTGCCAACGTCAAGTCGGAAAGCATCCATCTCGTCGTCGACTTTCGCGTTATTCATGCATCATTCTGGTTGGTTGAACACAGATTCGAAGCTCATAGCTGAAGCGTTTGAGTAGAATTTTGGCAGGTAATGGCGCGTAAACTAGGGCTACGCATAGGCTGGGATAGCAATTTTATTAGGGAAGCCAGAACTTTCACCACATCAGTAGTATTACGACGACTACCAAAGCGTGCGAGCGCAACCTCAAAGCTTAACGACTCGTCGCCTCTCTTGCCTAGCAAGTGAGAGGAAGAACTATCAGCGTATGGGCGATACCTTTATGATAAACCTGGAGCATTAAATATCTTATTGGGGGTACCCGGACTGGTTGTCCGGGGGGTTCGCAGTTCTCGGAAGCAGCAAGATTCCTGCATTGGACTTCCGACAACAAGGACACAACAGCCAAAATTATACCGTACGCATTTTGAGCTCATCTGCATCATACTTCAAACAAATATTGTGTTTGCTTGACACGCAACCAGGACTCTACCGGAAAGACTAGGATAACAGCATTTTTTTAAATAGCATTATTTATTATATCTGGGTTAGGAATCTCTTTTAGTGCATATCGGTAAGCATCTCCTGCGCCTGCTTCGCAGCCGCAGCATCTGCCCTGGTATCATACTTCAAATGATACACCGCTCCTTCGAAACTGCAAATTCGGGTCAGGCGAATGTGCGTGGTTGTCGCGAGAATGTCGCTCGATGATACGCAGGGGCCTGTGGTGAATGCCGCGAGAACGTCGCTTGATGAGACACTGGCCTGCATCGCCGAGGCGGTGGATGTCGCGAGAATGTCACTCGATGACAAACTCGCCTGGGCCGCCTAACGACAGTTCTTAGAACTGCGAATAGAACTGCGAATATCATAGTTAACGTTACGTTTTGTTTTCTTTGGATTGTTTGTACACCGAATGTGTGACCGCAGGAGACACTTACTCAATGTATGTAGTATAGCCCTCAATCATACCAAACTTTGACGTTGAGCAGACTATTTCTTTTAGAAATCCTTAAATTTGAAAGCTTACGACTACATCAATGGCCCCGCGACCGTTGCATGCGGCGATATTGCAGCTGGGAGGGTGTATACGGCGCGCATCTTCGCTAGAAATCGTGGCCTACAGAACTGTCAGGCTTGTAGCTACTGCATTTTGTACTTCGTAGTTAAAACGCGTGTTGTCTTCATACCGCTCCAAACTTACCAGACAGTATCGCATTACCTGGCAGATGCTGCGGGTGCGAAGCAGGCGCAGGAGACGCCAATGGGTAATGATAAAAAGCCTGCTATAAACTACGGGGTCTTAGTGCCGTGGTGGTGGGTGGTGCTCAGGCAATCGTTGTAGAGGCGGGTGGCTAGGTACGTAGGCAGGGTGCTTGGTTTAGTGGTGCAAAATTGCACAATAGCTGAAGTCACATGACGCCTGTCAGCGAGACCGAGGTAGACACGGCCTACTACAACAGTCAGCCAAAACCACATCTCGAATTCAGGGTCGTAGTGAACCTGATAGTGGCGAATTATGGCGAAAAACGCGCGACCATGTTAGTTTAGGGAACTTGTGGCTGTACTGAGCAATTGTTGCAGCTCGCGAGATAAAGGAAAAGCAGGGAGATAGGTACGTACGTAGGTGTCGGTTGCTTTAGAATGCGAAATGGCTGAAGTCATGCCCTGACTAAACACGATGTCTGGAAGACAGAAAACTAATGACTCGAGATCGGGCTCAGTTACCGGCTCCAGCTACCGGGTCACCAGTAGAAAGACAGCCAGCGACAAAGGACCACGATACCGGCCTCAGTTTACTGGCTTCAGTTACCGAGGCGCGAATTAACCCGATTTGAGCTGCCTGGCAGCATGACCTGTCGGCCACTGCTATCCCAGTATAAATAAATGCACTCCGAACAACTCTGCTGCTACTCGTGCGATGAGCTCCGGTGGGTCAACAGCCAACTTGGGGACGGGAGAGATCAGTCCCCATAACCGATCATCCACAGAGCTCTCATCGAATGTATGCTCAATCTGTAAGACAAACGAACGCGAGTTGCTTGGCGCAAAATGCTACAGCAGTTACTGGCTTGAAACATCAACAACCTGAAGATCTTGCAGTCAACGGCTCATCCGCCCGAGCGGTACAAGCAGAGCTGTCGAGCCGTCATCGTCCCGAAGAGAGCAGAGCCTCCACCGCTCCAGCTGCCGTTCGCGACGGCATGCTGAATGTCTACCACCGGCATGGACGCGCCGGCCACACTCAGCGACGTGGGCTCCGGGCCGCGGGCTTCGCGATGGTTAGCGACGTTCCACAACATCACGCGCTCGATATCTTGCGACCACGAGGCTACCACAGAGGTGCCGTCTGCCTCCGACCACATCGCCGACCGGGACAAGACGGACGCCGCCTTGTGGCCCCCAAACTCGACTCGTGGTGCCAACTGCCCTCCCCCAATCGTGCGAAGGTCGAACACGCTGTGCTTCGTCGGAGTGGACCGTGACGACATCACTACTTGGCCCGGGTGTAGCTGGTTCGACGCGAGCGAGAAGCAAGCCTGGTCACTTGGTGCGTGCGAAAACGGCGTTGCAGCGACTGATCCATTTCCCACCGGTCCATTAGCGCTGGTGGCAACATCTGAAACATCTCTCCACACCGAAAGCCCACGGAATGTCGCCGCTGCGAGCCCCTCCGTTTGCGGTCCGTCGTGGTTGCGAAATAATTTAATAGAGTGTACGGGCTGCCGTTCCGGGAGCGAAAAGCTCTTGACGATCCCCTGGTCGCCTCCAACCGGTTTTCTAATGTCGTACTTGGCCACAGTGCCGTCTTGAAACCCGCAGAACATCGCGAAGGGGTCCAGTTCGCTAAAGCTGCACGACCAGCCTTGGCGCCGGCCTGGGGGAAGAGCCACCTGCACCACCACCTTCTTGTCTCGAATACTCGTCACGACGAGCTTACCATCAAACGCAACAGTGAGCACTAACCGTCCGGATGAGTGAATGGCAAGATCACGCACGTCTGAAGTGTGTACAGGCACTTGGATTCTGTGCCTCGGGTCCTGAGTGACCAGAAACAGTATGCCATGAGAACCTTCAGCCAGCTTGTCGCCAACGCACACGAAGTCGAACGCCCGATTAATGCTGAATACGCGAGCGCTTAACAAAGGCACGTCGAACAGTGGCTTGTACTTGTCTATTGTCGCGGTGAAGGCATCGTGAATTGGCTGTGGCGACGTCTGCGAGGTAGAAGAAGAAACAACCGGTCCTTGTGTCCGCCGTACCTGCTGAGGTTCCGCCGAATATGGCGACGGAGTTTGCGATTGCGAGACTTGCACCACAGCTTGCCTAGCTGGAGGAGTTCTAGCCACGTTATTAGTCCTCGCAACAGCCATTTGCCTGGTTGGGGGAGTCGTGGCCACGCTATTGGCACTCGCAGTCGTAGCTTGGCCGCCCCGATTTGCCAGGCTCGCCGCATTGGCGCGGTCATATTGGTCTAGCCTGCTTCGCATATGGGCCACTCCAAGTCTGTATTTCGCCAGGGCTTGCTGCATCGATGCGGACACCTTGGTCTGCTGCTCCAGCTGCTTCTTGAGCGCCGCGACTTCCGCCTCCAGTCTCTTGCTCTTCTTCTTCTCCTCTTCATACTTTGCCGTCATGTCTTCCAGCCCCGAGTTGTCCACGACCGCCACATGGTCCGAGAACAAGGGGCAAATGTCCGTGCATCGCACGGGCGCGCTGCAGTTGGGACACGTCCTCTTCTCGTTGATCCAGCGCTCGATGCACTTCTTGCCGAACAAGTGGCCGCAACGCAGCGCCACGAGGCGGTGCCGCCCCACGATGGTGCAGTCCTCGCAGCAGATGGTGCACTCCGTGGGCTCGGCCTTCGTCTCCACCAGTGGCCGCTTGCGCTTCCGGGACGCGGCGCTGGGGTCCTCCAAGAGTCTGCGGGCCGCGGCCGCCACCTCCGCCGCCGCCTCCGCCTCCGTCAGGATCTGGATGTCGTCGTCGTCGTCGTCTACGATCGTCTGCACTGCAGCAGCAGACGCTGCAGCGGCAGCTGGAGGCGACGACGTAAGGTTGACCACCGACGCAGCGGAAGAAGAAGGCCACGGCGACGCGTCGGACGCTGAGAACTCGGCGCTGTCCTCGCTCACGCTCACACTGTCGCTGTCGCTGTCGCCCCCGCTGCCGTCGCTGTCGCCAGCGAAGAAGGCGTCCTCTTCATCGGAGCTGGCGCCGCCGAATAGCGTCTCGACACTCCGCGGCATCAGGCCACTTCGGTCTGGTTATAAAGCTTGGAGAGTTGCTCCGAGTAAATATAGTCCAATACAAACTATTTTTGGTCACGACCTATTTCGCATTTCTGAAATTGACAAGCATGGGGCTGCGCAGTCGCCAGCGCCGCCTTGCCGGCGTCACCCGCGAGGACGCGTACGACCCCGAGTCCACTAGCTTACGGTCACAGTCGCTGGAAGGTCGGAGGCTATTGCAGGGGGATTTACACGCGCAGGACCCAGAGCACTGACCCAGTTTTCTTATTGACAGAGCACCTCCGAGCGTCCATCGACGATGTGGACGCCTTCAATTTGATGTGGAAGGTTCGCATGTTGCCCCTCTCATTTGCACTCAATACGAAGGTGATTAACGCACTAACTTGTTGCCATCGCATAGAGCACCGTGGGCTACGCCGGCCTCGTGCTGGCCGGATACGAAGCCATCCTGCTGTTCCAGCTGCTAACGGGCAGCTCGCCCACGAGCCGCCTGCCGCTGTGCCTCATAATCAAGCTCGAGGCCTTCGCCAGTATCCTCAGCACGCGCGAGTACGTGCGCACGGGCCGCAGCTCGAGTCTCGGCCAGAGCCTCTTCTTCTCGGGCAGCTACGTGCTCATCTGGCTGTGCTGCTCGGCGCTGCTGCATCTGAGCTTCTCGGCCGTGGAGGCCTCGCCGCTGTGCGTCCTGTACTTCCTGGCCAGCTTCAGCGTGCTCCGACTCATCGGAGACAACACCAAGGCCGAGGTGGCGCGAGCGCAGCAGCTCGAGAAGCTCCAGCGCCTCGTGGGCGGCGTCGGCGCCTGATGTAGCCATCTCTGGAAGATTGTCATTTTGATAACCGTACTTAGTGTGACTGGTCAATTTTCAAACGTTTGAACTTCATTTCTCGAACGTCAACGCAGCAGTCAACTCCGCCACTGCCTGCCCTTGCTGCGTGTCTGGAGCTCGCCACGATGGCGGACCGCTTGATCCACCAGCGCGTGTTCAAAGTGTCCAAGGAGCTGAACCGACTGGTACGCTTTGTACGCTCCAATTCGCTCTACAGCGCGCGCGATTCAATGTGCGAGGCAATTCATGCTCTGTTGCTTCTGTAGGATATGCTGTGCGAGCAGCACCGCCGCCACATCGGCCACCGCAACGGCCAGCCAGACTGGGAACAGCCGCGCACGCCTGCCGGCAAGGCCAACGCGCGGCACCAGACAACGCCAGCGTTCTTCGCATGGAACGAAGAGCCCCATCAGTCGACATGGCAGCCCCAGACGCCGCAGGTACGTCAGCTGTGCCGTGTTGTAGATATAGCTACCTAAGGGCATGAGGCTGACTGCAATTTGCTGCTGAAGGTGGCGAGGACGTTGGACATGACGACGACGAGAGGGCGGGAGACGATGGATGATGCGGACCCTGCGCCGGAGAGGTCGCCTTTTGAGAGATCGAGGGAGGACGGACGCGAGGCAGCCGCGGTATTGCCGCTACCGTCCGATCATGTGGAAGATGAAGGGATGGACGAGGATACGGCTATTGAGGTCGACGGTGATGACAGGTCGGAAGACGAGGAGGACCAGGCCGTAGACGGAGTAAGGTCTGTGGCTGTTAGTCCTGCCAAAGAGGATATCCTGGACCGAGTCACCCCTTCGAGTGCTCTTGCTGCCGCAGTGCAGACGCGGGCTTCAAACCCGTCGCTGACTGTGGACACGCAATCGTCGCCCTACTGTCCGCCTTCGAGTCCGCGATACAGACATGGACGGCGACTTCTTGAGAGCGATGCAGCTGTGCCGTCGTCACGACCCCAGGGGTACGCAGCTGGAGTGACTACGGAGCAGGCGGATCGCTACAGGATGAGTCGGTCGAGCGGCAAGAGGTTCCGGTCTCCGGCCAAGCCAACGTCTTTGTGGGATGATCTCTGCGACAGCTACATCCATCAGAGCCGAGGTAGCAGCACCAACAACAGTCAAAACGCCCCCATCTTTTCGCACAAGCGCCTGGCACGTTCTGCTGCCGAACGAACGTTTGGCGGCTCTTCCGTATTTCGGACGCTCAACATGGACACGTACGCCAGGCCTCGATCCGGTGAGCGCCGACACGTTTCGATAACTGGGCCCGAGGCAATGGACGTCGCCAACCGAGCAGTGCGCGAGTTCCTCGGTGGTCGCGACGAAGAATCCAAGCAATCCGAGCCACCTGTGCCACCTCGACAGGCCAGCGCTCAACACGACAGAGTGGAGCCAGCCGCTGGAGTCGTTGAAGACGTGGCTAGTGCTTCAAGCAGGAGCAACAACAAGAAGAGCAAGAGGGTGTCTTTTGGCGGCAGCAGTACGTTTCCGCAGCCTCGAACTCTTCCGGTGCTCGCCGACAAAACCACACAGACCGACGACTCGCTTCTGACAGCTCGGAACGCCAGGAAGCAGAGACCTGACGCCCCCAATGCAGCTCAGCGCTCGCCAGCCCGTTGTCCTTCGTGTGATACAACTGTCGGTGACTCCGAGCGCCCCAGAAAAGTACCGAGAGGTGCTGAAGACTCTTCAGCCCAGGGGTCGCAATGCAACTTCCGGCGTTCTAGCAGCGGGCTCAGTCAGCATTTGACAAATCCGATCTTACTGAATCCGCGATACCCGCCGGAGCCTACGACATTCCGCGGGCGGTCAACATACTCTTCGGCATTCAATAACAGGTTGGCGTGGCGATAGCGCTGGGACTACAGTGCAGTGAAACGTAGTCAGCGGTGTCCTATCCAAACAAATGACGTTGCGAATGGTTCAACGTGAAGATGGTTCCCAAAAATACTCCCTTCATTTTGATAGCGAGCTCCCCCACCGAGACGCTTGAAGTGCCATTGGAATCGACATGGCGACTGTGGAAGAGCTGCTGGGGCTTGAGGACTCGAAGAAGCAGCAGCTAGTGCGGATTTACCCCAAGTATGTCCGTCTACGCCAGGGCAGCGAGATCCGCTACCGCCTGAAGCTCACGCGACCGCCGTCGAAGGTAAAATGACAAGTACGTTTGCACTGAGATGAAAAGAACAACAGCTAACACTCCACGCGCAGGGCAAGGCCGTGACGATCCACGTCCGGGTGATCATGAACAAAATCGGCATCACGGCGTCACCGACACAGCTCATTGTCACGTCCAAGGACTGGAGACAAACTCGCGAGATTACAGTCGCAAGCTCGGCGGACTCGGAGTTGCGCACCTTTCAAATCCACCACAAGATTACCGAGACGTACGACGAGGTCTACAACGCCACGGCGCTGTTGCCTTCACTGTTCGTCTCTGTGCTGCAGAAGGAGGCCACCTTCCTCTTCGGCTTCGGATGCGGCAATGACGGACGACTGGGCACGAACGGGGACAGCAGCATAACGACTCCAACGCCATTTTCCAGTCGGTGGCTGCATCCCCTGCAGCTTGCATGCGGTAAGGCGCACTCGGCCATCGTGGACGTGTACTCGAATCTGTACTGCTTCGGCTTGGGCGAGAGTGGGCAACTGGGGCAGGGCGAAGACAACTTGGAGTCATCGGAAGAACCGGTGCGTATTCCTCAGCTCACGTCGACGTGCGTGCAGTTCGTGGCATGCGGGGCCAACCATACGCTGTGCATGAGCGTCGATGGTCGAGTGTACGCCTGGGGGGATAACAGCTGCGGACAGCTAGGAATGGGCACCAAGTCCGTGCTGCCCGTGGGAACTCCGTATCGAGTGGAGAAGCTGGTGAGCGTTCGAGGAATCGCTTGCGGAGGAGGGCAGTCCTTCATCTTGACGAAGACCAATGTGTTGGCATCCGGTAGCAACGTTGCAGGGCAGCTTGGAATGGGCGACCGCATTGACCGGACCAGCTTCGAGCACATCCCGTTCTTCCGCAAGGTGGTTGGAACCATCGATCCACTAGCCGGACCAAACAACGAATCCTGGCCCGAGGTGGACCCCACGCCAGAAGACGTTGAACTGTCCTGTGGGGTGTATCACACGCTGGCGCTCAGTGGCTCTCGAGTGTACTCTTGGGGTATTGGTGACGATGGGCGCTTAGGACACGGCGACCATGAAAGCCGCTTGGTCCCGACGCTCATTAACTCGCTCAAAGACACACCAGTGACAGTGGTTGCGTGCGGTGGGAGCCACAGCGGCGTCGTGACCGCCAGCGGAGACGTCTTCACGTGGGGAAACGGCTCGCAGGGTCAGCTTGGGCTGGGTAAAACTCGCTCGCGATGCGTTCCAACTCGCGTACGGGTGTTGCAGGACGTGGGGGTCACTCAGCTTGCATTCGGGGAGTGGCATTCAATGGCCCTATGTGAGAATGGCACTTTGTTTGCTTGGGGGTTCGGCGAGGAAGGGCAATTGGGATTGCCCGATGAAGATCTGGAGCCTACTCGACGAGTAGCCTTGCTCCCTGTAGTAGTTCACGCGCTCTCAGGGACGGGAGCTACGATGATTTCGTGTGGAGGATCGCACACGTTCGTCGTAACTGTGCAGGAGAATCGTCGGCAACAACTCGCCCAAATGCACCGACGAGCATCGCAGCTGAACGTGCAGCAGGAAGAGCTGCGGTTAGCAGCAATCACAACCCTCGGCCGCCGCTTGTCCCGGCGAATGACCTACGAGCGCCACGCAAGCGATCGAGCTATTGCCCTAGACAAGCTCCAGTCACAACAACAGCAAGCCAAGAAGAAAGCCGATTCGTTTGTGCGCAAATGCAACAGCGCGCGGCGAGCAGAGCCTTCTCCTTGTCCTGTGGACCCGGTTGTGGCCGAGTCGTTCTCGTGGAAGTCGCGCCCCCTGTCGTCTCGGTTGTCAGTGCGCAACGCGTTTCGTCAGCAGAACCGCGAGACGGAGGAGTGGCGGGAGTCCATGGCGCCTCCCGATGTGCTTCCTCCGAGGACACGGAGCAGATTAGGGGTGTCACCGCGTCTCCTTCGACTGAGCGAGCAAGTCGGTCGCCGCAGGAAGCCGGCAGAGAATCCAGCCGTCACTAAAGCCGTCGCCGACGCCGTGCACGCTGCGACAGCGAACTGCTTACGTCTTGGTAGCATGGGCTTTTGTATGGAGTCCGGTAGCCCTAAAGCATCCGCTCGGCAAGATAAAAGTGACGAGGACGACGAGGCTCTGCAGATTGGGGAGATCGCGTACGGTCTGCGAGTCGAATCCACTGCTGGTCTTGGTGGGTCGAATGACGATGACTATGACGAAGACAGCGACGACGAGATCTCGCTGTTCCCTACTAGCGGTAGATACCGCAGTTGCCAAGCAATGGAGACCGACATCCGAACCAGACACTCACACTAGCACAGCCGATCGACGGGTGAATTGATAGCATAGATTAGTTAGTTAGGCAACAGTCTCACCTTGTTCCTCGTCACGTCACATGCCTTCGCGCCTGCCCCTCTCTTCGTCCCGATAGAACTCGGACAGTCGAATCTCGAGCCGCGCCGGCTCCACTGGGGGCAAGCTGCCGACGTTTGCGATAACCTCCGGCGGGATCGGAGCGTACGCGGGCACCCCACTCACTCGGGCGAACTTGCAGACGTTGGCCATTGCGCCAACCGACATGCCCCCCAACGGGTCAATGGGCAGAGGTGGGGCCGCATTGGGAGAGACCAACGGAGCTCTCGGGGGAGGCGAGGATGCAAACCCCATTGAAGCCCCAGCTATTGCGGGCTGAGAGCCACACACCTGCTCCTTCTTCCATTGGTAGTAGTCCGAGAACGGGCCGCCGGGCTTCAGGAAGGCGAAGTCCGGGGTTTTCTGCTCCCGCTGCCTGGCGGTGGCTTCGAACGCGTCTTCGTTTCGGGCCACAAACTCCACGAATCGGTCGATGCGGTTCCGCACCTCGGGCGGGACGTTGCCCATTGCCACTGGCGCATTGGCGTGGATCGGTGGCGGACGGAACGGCACGCCTGGTACGGCAGGCCCCGAGGCGAATGACGCACTGTTCGTTGCGTCTTGGACACGCGTAGCAGCTGCGATGGAGGCCAGACGCGCCGCCTCCTTGGCCTGCGCAATGCGCGCCTGGAACTGCTGCTCCAGCTGCGCCGAGGACATCGGCGGACCCCTGTTCATGCTGCTTTCACTTGGTAGGCAATTGTACCACATATTGGGTACCGTATTTAGGATAGTTGTAGGAAGGGGTAGGTGTATTTCTAGGTTGACAGTTGAAGTCGCTTCACTTCAACTTCGACCTGCTCTCAGGCTCCGAGTTAGAAGCTGCGCCCATTGCACTGGTTCTCGCTGCCGCTCCACTCGCAGAACCAGAGGAGGCCGCAGAAGCCCTGCTGGCTGAAAAGCTGGCAGAAGGGCTGCGTGCGAGGCGCGCGCGGCTGGATCGGAGCCGAGCTCGTCGGAGCAGCAGTGGTCGCGGCAGGGCTCGCCGTTACCAGAGACGTAGTGGCAGGCGCCGACGTCGAAGAGGATGAGTCCGGCGCCGTGTACGCCGTCAACTGGATGGGGTAGTCGCCCGAGCAGTGCTCGAACGGCGCGGACGCCGTGATAGTCGCGCAGTCGGTCTGCGTGGTCGGGCCCTCGCTCGTGATGTTCGAAGGCTTCTCGTAGCACGTGCGGATCGAGGAGAGGCTGTTGTTGCCGTCCACTGACGAGCACAACACGATAACGGCATGGTCGTACAGCGCCTCGATCTCCGCCAGCGTCGTCTGCGGCGTGGCCTGGGCCGCCCACTTGTTGATCTGCTCGGTGGCCGAGCTGATGCGGTCCGCCGTGTTGAGCGTGGCCGAGAAGTAGGTGACCGCAGCCGAGATGAAGTCGTCCCCGTCGGCGTGATAGCACAAGCCGTGCTTCTGGAACTCGTGGTCGTAGATCTCGCACAGCGTGTCGTAGGTCGACTCCTGTGTGGCGTCCACCCACTTGTCGCCCATCGTGGCGAGGAGGTCGCTCTCAAGCAGCGCAAACTCGGCCGCGTCGTACGGCTGGTTGGTGACCGTCGAGTTCGGGTTGCAGCAGCTCACGTAGCCGTCGTTGTAGTTGGGCCACAGACCGTGGATCGTCAGCTCACTCTTGACTCGACTGGCCACGCAGCTCGTGCCGTTCGGGTACACGTCGACGTTCTGGTGCGAGATGGTCTCGTCATAGCCCTTGAGCAGGTCGCGACAGAATTGCGGCACGAAGAGCTGCTCCAGCACGAGGTAGTCGAAGTCGCCGGGCGTCTCGGTCTTGGCCAGGTAGTTGGTGGCGGAAGTCAGGCACGTCTTGGACGGCGCCGAGCAGATGTCCACGCACTCGGACGTGGGGTTCGTGGAGGACCAACCGCCCGCGTAGTTGGTGGCAGTGGCGCTCGAGGCCTGGAAGTCCGCGGCCAGCAGCGTGGAGGCGAGGAGGGAGGCGGTGAAGCTAGCGAGCATGGCTCTTGTCTACGTAGAGCTCGTCGAGTACTCGGGGGCAGTGAGTGCGAGGAAGCAAAATCCGTTGTGAGTGTCTCCGGGTAGTGAGATGCCGATGGCTGGCAGGCTGGCAGACGCATGCAGTGCGGATCTATCGCCACCGTGCATCCACGCTCACGGGTCAAGCAAGCAACGAGGACGCGGTCCTTGAAGCGAGCTTCTGCACGCGCGCGAAATCAACGGAGTTGTCCGGTCGTCTCCAGTCTCCGGTCGCGTTGACCAGCGAGTGCCCCGAGGTTTCCCTGTCTCTGGTTTTCACGGTGCGAAGTCCGTTGACACGCATCCCACAAGGACGAGGCGAAGAGGGCGAATGAGAGGGATCTCTCATCAATACTGTAGCCTACCGTGCAAGATACACCT
The DNA here is from genome assembly GCA_016169955.1 of Phytophthora vignae f. sp. vignae. Classification (NCBI taxonomy): domain Eukaryota; phylum Oomycota; class Peronosporomycetes; order Peronosporales; family Peronosporaceae; genus Phytophthora; species Phytophthora vignae. The sequence continues at coordinate 1,934,364 of JABJUM010000006.1, forward strand.
GACAAGTGCGCGCGAAAACCTCGCGGATGCATGCTCGCAATGCGTCATCAGGTGCGCTCGCATACTGGCTGGTGTCCGTGCAGAGCCAACCGAGCATAGCGGGCGACAACGCGACGCCTTTGTCTCTCCCTATGCCGGCACTACATGCGCGTCAAGAGCATCTTTATCAGGTCTCTATCTACACGAATCTCCAGGCATCGCTCGCTTCACGACAACGCCCGGCCGGTAGGCTCTGGTGTCCACGTCCATCATGCAGTGGCGCCCTGTTGCCAATGCCGCCCCCGTTGTCGGACTGCACGATGTATCGGCGAAGTTGTTCGACGCCGAGTGCACTCGTCCCGCTAGTCGAGTCTCTCCTAGCGTCGACAATTTCGCCATTGTCGAGATCCCGAGATGAGCTTTCGTCGACAGACGCTCGACGTTCACGGCCGCTTTGCTTCAAACCAACTTGAAAAACTGGTGGACGCTTGTTTGTTTGTGTGATCGCGCGCAGCCGTTACGTCCACTCAAATCTGTTAGGAGAGGTGGGGCTCAGTTTAGGTTTCGAAAGAGGGGGTTGTAAATCGGAACCAGAGGAAAAAGTTCGGCAGCGATGGCGTCCGTGAGCAGCGACGGCAGCAGAGCGACGGAGGGCCAGGCGCTGGCCTTGGACGAGCTCCTGGGCGACTTCGAGATCAAGCAGCGCGGCTTGCTGCTCGTGGCCATCGACAAGGCCGTGGACAAGGCCATGAAGAAGCAGAGCGAGATGCTGGACGCCGTCAAGGGCAAGGTAGAGGCGCGCCACCGCCAGGCCGTGGACGAGCTGCGCGACGAGATGGCGCGCACGCAGCCCTCCTTCCTGGGCACGGTCATCGGCCGCACGCTCAGCGTCGAGAATAACGCGGGCCTGGCCAGCTGGATCGCGGACGGCGAGCTCAAGGAGCAGGCCCTGAGCTACGTTTCCAAGCTGCGCAGCCACCTCGAGGCGGGCCAGGGCAACGCCTTCCGCAGCGACTTCGAGGCGCTGCTGGCCGTGTACATGGAGTTTCTTAAAATCCCCATGACGCGCGGCAACCGGCTCAATAATCGTATGGAAGACTTGCACGAAGCGCTCTACAACAAGGCTGACTATAACGACGACCTAGTTAATCTCGTCTACCGCGTGCGCTGGGGCTGCCAGGGCGTGCGCTCCATTGGTAATGCGCGCTCGCACGACGCGACGCCGCTCTCGGAGAGCGAGACGCTCGAGCTCTGCGGCTGCTTTAGTGCTATCGGCGCGGCCATGCCGACGCTCGCGCTTGAGTTTGACGTGTGCAAGCGCAAACCGGACGCGCCGCCGCTCCCGAGCGACGCCAAGCTATCGATGAATGGTAATTCCTCCGGCGTAGATATGGCTATGCTGGCGCAGCTTCGTCAAGCGGCGGGCGGCTCTGGCGGCGACCAGGGATCGTTCGACTTCGACTTCATTATCCAGCTAATGGCTAACAACGGCATCAACGTCAACTCGACCATGCAATCGCCGCCTCAACTGTTTCAAGACTCCCAGCCTAATCGAGTGCCGTCGCTGCCGCCAGGGTTTAGTAATGGCGGCCTAGGTCTATCGAGCCAAGGTCTATTCGGCAGCCAAGGCCTCCCCAGTCAAGGTTTGTCGAGCCAAGGTCTATCGAGCCAAGGTCTGTCAAGCCAAGGTCTATCAACCCAACATGTATCCAGCCAAAGCTTATCGAGTCAAGCGCCTCCACTGCCGCCTGGGCCGCCGGGCCTGGACTTGACCAGTTTGAACTTGAGCAGTCTTAATGATTTGAACTTGAACGGCAGCTCTACCCAAGCTCCATCTTTATCGCGTCTGGGCTCGATCGGTAGCACTACCAGCAACTCCAGTCAACAACCGCCGCTGCCTCCAGGATACAACGACAATTCCGGAGGAGTGTGGTCTAATCCGCCACTTCCAAGTGGAAGTCCGCAGAAGCAGCAACCGCTCCCTCCTGGATCGGAAAGTCCGCTGAGATCGCCGCATCCATTGAGAGCTGAGAGCCCGATGAAGAGTGCGTCGCAGCCTCCCCTGCCGCCTGGAGCTGACAGTCCCCAAAAGCGAATGGCTCAAGCTTCATCGGCTGGTTTTGTCAAGAAGCAGAGCGACGTACCTACTCAAGCGATGCTGGCCCTCGTGCCAACGTTCACGTTCTACCATGACCGACCGACTGAGTTGCCTAAGGAGAGCGATCGTGTCCGCAAGGCCATGTTCGCTCGCATGCTTAATCATATGGACGAGTTGCCCAAGGCGACGCTGTGTCCGCTCCTGCCAGGCCACGACCCGACGTGCCCGCTGTCGCACACGTACATCGAGGTCATGGCGTACAACCCGCTGTACAAGCGCTTAATCTGCCGCCAGCCGTCTCACTACTGGGGAAGCCAAATCCAGGAAGACGAGAGTTGCGTGTGCGTGCACGTGGATACCGGCGTCACTTGGGACTGGATGGACGAGGCGCGCGATAAGCGCATGTACTGCGCTCGCGGCTCCAAGTGCACCAACATTAAGTGCATCAAGTCGCACTCGTTCGAGGAAATGTGCTGGTACAACCCGTCGTACAAGATTAAACGCTGCACGGTGCGCGCCCACGACCACATTGCCCGCGCGCGAGGCACGATCGCGCCGCCGCTCGACTGCAGCTACTACCACATCGAGGAGGGCAAGAACGCCGACAAGCGCGAGTTCACGGCCGAGTACGACCACGTGGGCAAGGACATCAAAATGCTCTTCATCGAGCGCTCGCACAAGCCTCTCGCTGACCGCCTCGAGGCCCTGCGCTACGCCCGCGCCAACAACCTCAACCTGTGAGGTGGGCAGCCTCTCCACGGGCTTGCAGCGAGCTGCGGCCCCCTGCATATTGTTCATTGTTTCTTTTCCAGAAGCTTGGTTTTGTACCAAGCGTGCATGCTAATTCTCACTTAGCTTAGCTTAGCTTTGATTTTGGTAGACGACTCGGCGTCTTTGACCAAGACTGGTAGCTATCGTCGAGCATTCGACACACTTCGCGGCAATATACTTAAGCCGCAAAGAAGCTATGTATGCATTTGCCATTGAAAAGTCTGTTGGTTCTCCGTTGGTCGAACTGGTGGTTCTGCACAAGCAATGTAGGCATGAAACCATGCATGCACGCTTGAAGAGGACGTGTAATGCCACGGTACATGGATGTTTAAATTGTTGTCACGGATCGCCGATAGCTGATAGCGTTTGGTTGAGTGGTGTAGCATAGAGTTTAGCTTGCTGACTCAAAGCATTGCTTGTCGATGCCTCTACATGTAATAGCGACTACATGTAAATACTTGACGAATGCAAAAGGTCTCTAGCGTTTTGTTGTGCGCTGCACTGCATGCAGGGGTTAATGTTAACTCCGAAATCGGTGACTAACTTCCAGCGGTCGACTCGCGGCCGAACTTGGTTCAAGGATAAGTTGTTGACGTGACCGGGTTGGCTACTTTCATCGACAGCAGCTGGGACTCCACCCTCCCTCTCACCTCTCATACACTCACGCGAGCTTTTCGGTTCTGCCGATGCGCGTCAACCGAGTGGACGGCTGCGCAGCGGAGACCGTCGGCGACTAACGAATGCCACGCTGCTTGACGAGACCAAGATGTGCCATCAAGCATGCAACGGCGACGCGTTACTGCCTGGGTGGAGTTGCCACCGACACGTCAACAACACCGACGCCAAGGCGCAGCGGACAGTGCACCACGGGTGGGATTTGCGCCTCGAGCCCCGGGCCAAGGCTCCGTCTGCCTCGATGACTACGCTTCCCGACGCCGGCGCGCAAGACCTCGCTGCCGATCGCTGAGCCACAACGCAATTCGCCCGCTCAAGCAAAAGTCCAGTCGCCCCAAGATGTTCACCACCTTCGCCACCGCCGTCCTCGCCTCCACGCTGCTGGCCGCGGACTTCCAGGCCTCGAGCGCCACTGCCACCAACTACGCGGGCGGTTGGTCCTCCACGAACCCCACGTCCGAGTGCGTGGACATCTGCTCGGCGCCGTCCAAGACGTGCCTGACCTCGGCCGCCGACTGCCTGGCCAAGACCGAGACGCCCGGCGACTTCGACTACATCGTGCTGGAGCAGCTCTTCGTGCCGCAGTTCTGCCGCGACCTGCTCAAGGGCGTCGACTCCACCATCTCGCACCAGAACATCGACGTGTACCCGAACGGCACGGCCTGCGTGCCGAGCGTGGTCAAGAGCGAGCTGACGATCCATGGCCTGTGGCCCAACTACAATGACGGCTACGTGAGCTGCTGCAACCCGAGCGCGTCGGTGGCCAACAACCCGTACAACGCGCACGACTTCGCCGCGGCCCAGAGCACGCTGCTGGCCACCATGGGCCAGAAGTGGGTGGACGCCACGCAGGCCACTACGTACGACTCGCTGTGCGAGATCTACAACCACGAGTTCCAGAAGCACGGGCTCTGCTACGCCGCGGCCGGCGACGACTACATCTCGGCCGCTGTGACCTACTTCGAGGCCACACTCAACACGGCGGACCGCATCAGCTCGGCCACCGAGCAGATCAACAAGTGGGCGGCCCAGGCCACGCCGCAGACGACGCTGGCGGAGATCGAGGCGCTGTACGACCACAGCGTCATGGTGCTGTGCTCGGCCGTGGACGGCAACAACCAACTGTCGGCCATCCGCACGTGCTACCAGAAGCCGTCCAACATCACGAGCGAGGGCCCGACCACGCAGATCGACTGCGCTGCGGCCTCGGCCACCTCCACGTTCTCCGTCTGCTCCAGCGACTCACCGATCACGCTGACGGCGTACACCGCCCCCACCTCGGCTTAGAACCCCTTGCAGCCGATAGAAGCGCTAGGTGCAGTCTGCTATTATAAAGTTCAATGCACCGTTGACCCACAATGTGTTCCCGTCCCAGGGCTTTCGTCCCAGAGAGAAGCTGTCGCAGTATGGCGAAGCCCACTAGATGAGAGGCATGATGGCAGACATCACAGAGGAACTTTTGTTAAAGTCCTTCCTAACTGTCGGATCATTTGGCAAGACCACTTTCCCAGTTTGAGCTTACCCCGGCCAAGACCCGACACAACCGGAATCGCAGTGGAAGGCGCAAGGGATTTCGTTTGCAAGCTCGTCGGCAATGGTGTCTCAAGTGCTTTTGGTGCGTTTTTGCTTATCTGCTGGCGATTACGAACTTGTACAAACTCAAGGCTGATACCGAGCGACTGCAGCGAGGGCATTCCTCCACGTCGAGACTGCTAACAATGAGGGCAAGTGGTAGCGCTTTGAGCCGTTCAAGCAAGTTGGCGTCGCGCTCGCAGCTGAATCCTCCGCAACAGGTAGATACAGTAGACCGTTGGAGTCATGTTGGCTTTGAGTTTAACTGTGAGCTTCTCGTCGTTGTCGATGTAGCGTTACTCGGCGTCATGGACTTCGAGCATGCTGAGCAAGTCGAAGAAGTCGATGATGGAGTCGCCGTTGCCGTGGTGGCTCTTTGGCACGGCAGGTCTGATCGCGACGACGCTTACGGTCGGTGCCGCTGCACCCCTGACGCGAGCCGGAGGGTCGATGCTGTACTGGAAGCCGCACTTCCTGCACCCGAGGACGGACACTGAGTGGCGCGACGAGTTCGATGTCTATCACGACTTCTGTGCTCGCTCTCAACGTACCCCAATGGTAAGTTAACGTCAAAGAACCTACATAGCTTGGATGTGCTGCGAAGCTGATAGCCCTTTCGTGCTCTTGGTGACAGACGCTCGAGGAATTCAAGCGCAACTACAAGTGGGAATCGGCTCATCGCACGCTTGGGCAATTGACTGCGCTCTCGTTCGTGGGGCCACTCGCGTACTTTGTCATGAAAGGCAAGATCCCGATTCCGGCCCAAGCTCCACTGGCGCTTGTCGCTGGCCTGGGGGCCACCCAGCTCTACATCGGCCGGGAAATGGTGGCGCATAACGTCAAGCCGAGACGCAAGAAAGGTGGGCACGACCACGATCCAACGTTTGAGGGGGCCACCTTCTTCCTTCCCGTCCACGTAAGTATCTTGGTGCTGTTGCTTTGACACGATGCAGCTTGCTCACACTAGTCGTCTGTCCGATGCAGTCGGCGTTGTCGCTAGCGAACTTCTCGCTCTTAGTCTGGACCGGACTGGGGATCGTTTCGCCTGTGTCGAGAGCCATCACAGTGCGAGGACTCATGACGCCCGGCGTGCTGGCAGAGATGGGCGAGGTTCGCAAGCACTTTGTGGCCTTGACTGGACTGGTGGCCGGCACCATCTTCGCGGGCTCGCTCGTGGCGGAGATCGACGGCGGGCGCGAGTTCCAAACGTTCCCCAAGATGGGGAACCGCTGGATCCCGCACGGGCTCTTCGAGCAGAAGGTAAGTGGCAGTAGCATCATCTTTGCGTGTGTGCTCTTCTGCTAACTTAGTGTGTGGTGGACTTTACCTACCGTAGCCGTTCCTCCGCAACTTCCACGACAACGTGGCGCTCGTCCAACTCGACCACCGCCTGCTAGCGCTGACCACGCTGGCAGCCTACACGACGGTGTTCCTCAAGGCGCGGAAGCCCAACATCTGGACCAATCTCCCGGAGGACGCCAAGCGCGCGATCATGTTGGCGTTCGCAGCTGCGGGTGGCCAAGTACGAGTAGCTTGAACTGGAGCTGCGTGCCGAATTGGTTCTAACCATAGTGCTTTGCCAATTTGCAGGTTGTCATGGGCGCTACAATGCTGGTGAACGAGGTCCCGACGCCCCTGGCGATGGTGCACCAGGGCGGAGCGGCATTGGTGCTCGGCTCGTCGCTGTGGGTGGTGCACTCGCTGCGGTTCGCTCGGCCTGGCGGTCTGCTGGGCGCTGCCGTCGCCACCGCAGCCTCCAAGGTCGTCTGAGGATGTGCGGGATCTGTGACGTGTGCTAGTTGAAGTTGAATCAGATCCGCGATACGATTGGCTGCGATGTTCGTTTATTTTTGACGAATCGAATGACAATGCGTGTTTTTACTTTGAGTCCCGTAAGTATCCCCTGAATACTTACCTGCGTAGAGACCTTCAAGTGCAGACGAAAGGCTCAGTTGCCTGGCGCTCCAACTCTCTCATTCACACTCTTGCATCGCATTGCACACACGCGACTCTCCTCCTCCACTATGAACCAATACGTCGATCACACGCTTCTCAAGGTACTGCAGTGCTTGCACGACCTCAGTCTACGTAGTGGAGACCTGACCGATCTTTTGTGTGTCAACAGGCGGACGCTCAGCCATCGCAGATCAAGACGCTGTGCCAGGAGGCTGCCCAGTACTCCTTCTGCTCCGTGTGCGTCAACTCGTCGTACGCAGCGCTTGCCCGCAAGGTGGGGACGCTGTAACGCCCGCGTGAAGGTCCTGTTGCTTGGTTTCGTGTCTGACTGTGGATTTTGTGGCAGACGCTGGATGAGCTCAAGGACAGCAGTAAGTCGCACGTGAAGGTGTGCTGCGTTGTCGGCTTCCCGTTGGGCGCGGCCACGACTGCCACCAAGGCGTTCGAGGCCCAGCAGTGCCTGGACGCCGGCGCCGAGGAAATCGACATGGTCATCAACGTTGGCATGCTGCATGCCGAGGAGTATGACTTTGTGCTGCGCGACATCTGCGCAGTCGTCGCTGTCTGCAAGGAGCGCGGAGCAATCAGCAAGGTCATCCTCGAGACGGCGCTGCTGTCCACGGAACAGATCCGCAAGGCGAGCGAGCTGGCGATCGCCGCCGGCGCCGACTTTATCAAGACGTCCACGGGCTTCTCGACGCGCGGTGCGTTTGGCTGTTGATTCTTCAGCTTTCAAGTCAAATGCTGTACTGCAGAACTAACGCTTTGTGCTTGTGTGGTGTGGGTGCAGGCGCGAGCGAGGAGGACGTGAAGCTCATGGCGAGCATCGCCAAGCCCGCGGGCAAACAGGTGAAGGCCAGCGGCGGCATCCTCTCGGCTGCAGACGCCGAGAAGATGATTGCGCTTGGAGCCACGCGGCTGGGCACGAGTGCCGGCGTCAAGATCGCCCAGGGCCAGCAGAGCTCTGATGCGTACTAGGCAAGAGATGGCTACATTGTCATAGGTGGGGGTACGTACATAAGTAATTGAAAAGCTCTGTCCTAATCGAAGTGTCTCATAATTTGATTACGTAGGTCGCTGCGCTGATTGGGATTGGCGATTAATAGTGGATGCTTGTGATTGGCTATTAATAGTGGAACCGATGCACCCAGCTCATTATCCATTTCGACTTCGACCGGGCAGGAAGACAGCTAGTTACATACATGTTCACGGGTATGGCACCAATACACTCCTTCCGCAGTCATACAGACATCAAATGAAGATTGCTGACGCGCTGTGCAGGTATCATTGAGGAGATCGGCACGGTCGTGTCCATGCAGGAGCGCGACGACCTGCTGCTGTGGAACGGGGAGCGTGGCACGGGCTTCGAGCTGGTGGTGCGCGTGACGGTGGCGCTGGAGGGCGCGTACCTGGGCTGCAGCATCGCCGTGAACGGCACGTGCCTGACGGCCACGAGTATCTCCGAGGACCGCGTGGCCTTCGGCGTGGCGCCCGAGACGCTGCGCCGCACCAACCTGGGGCTGCTGAAGGCCGGCGACAAGGTGAACGTGGAGCGCAGCATGGGCGTGGACTCGCGCAACAGCGGCCACTTTGTGCAGGGCCACGTGGACGGCACGGGCCCCATCCTGTCCTTCACGCGCGAGGACGACTCGCTCTGGGTGCGCATCTCGGCGTCGCCCGAGATCCTGCGCGACGTGGTGCCCAAGGGCTACATTGCCATCGACGGCACGAGCCTCACCGTGTGCGAGGTGGACCGCGTCAACGGCTGGTTCTCCATCATGCTCATCTCGCACACGCAGAACCACATCATCCTGCCGCTCAAGAAGGTCGGCGACCTCGTCAACCTCGAGCCTGACGTGCTGGGCAAGTACGCCTCGCGCTCCATGGGCGGCGTGCTGGAGCGGGTGGACGCGCTCGAGCGCCAGCTGCAGGTCACCAAGAGCGTCACGGCGGGGCTCGCGCTGGTGGCGACTGCGCTCACGGTAGCACTCGCGCTTCGGAAGTGAGTAGGTTGGTGTAACTACATAGAAATTCTTTCAATGCATGTCAAAGTTGAGGGGCGAGGTGCGGCGAGTTCGCGTTAAACATTATTCCTCAAAATGACCGTCGTGGTGTGTGGTGGATCCTGCGCTAAAGCTCGCTATGTCTCCATCTTCGGGTGGAAGATGCCGCCAGCAAGCAGCAGGTTGCGCGGCGTGAAGTGCACGCGGTACATGGGCGTCTGCTTCGAGCGCAGCGTCTTGAGGAGGAAGCGCGAGGACGGCAGCTCCTGCACTGCGCCTGGCCGCACCATGGGCACAGGCTTCACGAACCGACTCCGGCCTGGAAGCTGCGTGTCGTTGGCCGCGCTGACGTCAGAGGAGCTGACGTGCAAGTCGGCCATCGCGCCAGACAGCGCCGAATAGGTCGAGGGCTGCTCGGTGAGCGCCTTCATATCCCAGAGACGCACTGTCGAGTCCATGCCGCCACTTGCTAATATAGTACTCTCCTGGCTGAAGTCCAACGACGTGACCATGGCCTTGTGGCCCGTGAGGGTCTCCAGGCGCTTGCCGGCCTGCAGATCCCAAATGTTGATGTACTGGTCTTCGCCTGAGCTGGCGAGGTAGCGGCCATTGCGCGAGAACGCAAGGCACTGCACACCGCGGAAGTGGCCCGTGAACACACGGACGCACTTGCCCGACTGCACGTCCCACAGCCGAACCGTCTTGTCGCTGGAGCCCGTCGCCAGGTAGTTGTGGTTCGGGTGGAATCGCACGCAGTCCACATCCGACAAATGACCAGCGAAAACGCGAAGTGGCGTCATGTGGTCCGAACTCCAAAGCCGCGCGGTCCGGTCCATGGAGCAAGTCGCAAAGTAGTATCCGAGCGGCGCGAAAGTTACATCCCACACGGGGGCGCCTTGGTGCGAGCGATACACGACCAGGTTGCTCTTCGCTGCCAGACTCCACAGCCGAACGGTCGAGTCAGCTGACGCCGTCAGTGCGAATCGATTGTCAGGTGAAAAACTGGCACCATACACGGCGCTCGAGTGGCCACGAAGCACAGCCATCTTCTCTTCTTCCTCGGCCTCCGTGTATGACGATCCCGCGTTATACGCGGAGCCCGTGGCCGTTCCCAGAGGCTGGTCGTCGTTGCGCCAAACCCGGAACGAGGCATCGTCACAGGCGGCGCCTACCATCGTCACATCATCGCTAAAGCACATGTTGTTGATGTGTGTTGCTGAATTGAGGAGGGTAAAGCACAAGGCCGACGGGAGCGCGCTACGACTGACAGGTGCGCGAACCCGAATGTCTTCCAGAATGTGCTCCTTAATGTTGGCGGGTACGCGCAGCACGAGTTTCTCCAATACATCCGCGTTGAACGCATTTTTCCGATCCGGTAGAGGACCCGTTTCTTCCAGCAACTCCTTCTTCTTGCCTGCAGTGCCATCGCTCGACAACTTGACGCGCTTGTGTTTGCGCTGCGCATCAGCAGAGGATGCGGCTGCCTTGCCTTTATCGGCCGCTTTCGAGCTGTCCGCACCAGACTTCTTGTCACCATCGGTCGCTCCAGCAGCATCACCGGCCCCTCCTGCGGAATTGCCACCCGATACCCCGTTTGAAGTACCAGCACTACCTTCCTTCCCTGCTCCAGCGCCACCTTCTCCTTCCTCTGCTGATGGATCATGCACTTTACGCTCGGGCAGAACTCCCCAGTTTACGGGGATGGCGTTTAAATCGTGCACAGTGTAGCCACCACTACCTGCGGAGCCCACCGCGTTGCCAGCAGCAGCACGCACCATATAGTCTACATCATACACGCCCGTCGTCAGCGGCATCGCAATTTCGCTCTCGCTGGGATTCTCGGACGCAGCAACAGCCTGTGCAAGTTCATCTGACGTCTTGTATCCGCTAGCTGCGTCGTCCTTCGGCTCCAAATTATTCAGTACACCTGAGTCGCCCGGTGTAACAGCATCCTGTAGCTGCTGGATCTGTATGCCCGGCTGGTTCGACGTCACCACAAGGTTCACACGCTCATTGACAATCGACAGCAGCAGGAAAAGCCGCTCCTGGCTCAAAAAAGTGTTGAGCAGCTCGAAAGACAGCAAGCTCATCTCCACGTTGAACTTGCTGTGCAGCACCTCGCGCACGTATTCGTTCTCACGCAAATGCTGCGGCGAGAACACGAGACTGAGCGTGCGCAGCTCCTCCAAGTGCAGTCTCGTGTGGTCCGCTGAATACTTGTGGAAGAAACTCCTTCCCGCCTCAACGAACCCCTTCGACAGCAGCTCCAGAAAGCAGTGCACAAAGATCGGAAAGGCCACCGCGTGCAGCTCGTTGCGATACATGTCGAGCGAGTTGCAGATCCAGTCCAGCAGCTTGCCATACGCCTCATCATAAGCCTCCGGGTTCCCGCCCGTAAGGCCATAGAACAGCTAGAGCAGCACAAAGCAGCCACAGCAAACAGCGTCAGCACAAAATGGTCGGTAAATCGGCTCCCGGACAGCTACAGCCGTCGTTCTTCCGGGAGCAAGCAGCTAAGTGCCAGCTGATGCAGTGGCAATAGCTACTACTTCCGTATCAATTGGCATTGCAACGCACCAAGTGGTTCGCCGTGCAGGCCTCCGTGCTGAGTCCCAGCTGCCGCGCGTACTTGTCGATGCTGGCGTCTTCTATCCGGGCCGCGTTGTCTCCGAGCAGTCGTCGGCGCTCCTCGTCTGTGGCTTGCGGTACAACTGCTGGAGCCTGGTGCGCGCCGCCCTTCGAGACGTGATATCCGCGGGACTGCAGATACTTGAGCAGGAGTTCGTCCATGACGGAGGCGTTGGCATCGCCTCTCGCAGGACTCTCCAGCGCACGCAGAGCGGCCACGGCGTGGGCCCGAGCAGGAGATGCCTGAGAGATGAGCGGAGACGGCGTCAGGCGCGGCGAGGCCCCGTGGCCCGCGGGGGAGGCGAGCGACGGCATGGAACGCGGGCCTCCTTCCAACGACAGAGCAAAAGACAGACTGACCTTGGGCGCCCCCTTTGCAACGAATGGAGCCGTCTTTCACGTACGTTTGGTGTGCTGTATGTACATAATGGGTGAAGCAAGTGCGCACTTTATCGCGTAGATCACTTTTCTGATACTCTGCGAGTCAAGCATGGAGCTTGTGCAGGAGGTGCTGCTGCTGGCGGCCGCCTGCGTGTCCTGCGCGGGCTGCGGCTTCTTGCTGGCCACGTGGAGGCGCGTGGAGGCCCCCAACTACGTCAGTCGCCGCATCGTCACGTCGCTGGGGCTTGCGGGGCTCGTCACCGCCGTTGCGTTCGCCATGTGCGTCAGTCACACAAGGAGCAGGCGTTGATGGGCTTGGGGCACTACAGTACATCTAATCCGCTGTTGTATGCAATTGTATTGCAATGTGTTGCCTCCCAGGTCCCTGGTGGTGAACGGCTTTGGGCAGAACTACAGACAGCACGAAGGGCTCTGTTACGCGCAGGCGCTGACGCTGCAGTACTTCTACTTGGCGTCGTACCTCTGGACCGCGTGCTTCGCCTTCCACCTCTACCAGATCATTGTCAAGCGGTGCGTTAAAAGTCAACGTTACGCTGATACTGTGTTGATTATCGGGCAATGGTGACTATTAATGCTGTGCGCAGGAACGAGTACCCGGAGGAGTTCCTGTGGTTGTATCGTGGCGTTGGATGGGGGCTGCCTGGAGTGGTGCTGGTATACCTCGTGCTGCGTCAGCTGACGGGCCATATTGGCGTGGGTGGAGCAGATCGTCGATGGTGTTGGATCGCGGTCCACAGTACGCACGAAGATGAAGGAGAAGACCCGCTCGTTTGGCGGCGGGAAGGAGCGCTGCAACAGCTCTTACTGTTCTACGTCCCTGTCCTCTGCGTGTTCGTCTTCAACGTGGGCGTTTACCACCACATCCTCAAGTTCCTATACATGGATCCAATGGCGCCACGCTTCCGAGACAAGGTCAAGATCTACCTCGGCATCTTCTTCCTGTGCTCGATCTGGGGAGTGATCAACCGGTTGGTGCAGTTCTTCCGCGCCGACCACACAGCGAATGAGTTTCTCAGTGTAATGGAGAGCTTCTGCGACCCGTTGCAGCCTCTATTGAACGCAGTGGCGTACGGCACGAACAAACAGTCGCTGGAGACGTACAAGGAGCGATTCTGTCCGTGCTGGATCTACTCAACGTTGCCGTCATCCGACGAGGAAGAGTCTTCTGGCATCGACGAGTCTCCGTTGCTGCCAGTCGCCGATGCGCCGGAAAACCCGCCGATGGACCCGCTAGACCGCGAGTTCGGCCACTACTTTGACCAACGCGCACCGCGCAGCAAGCCACACCGCCATTATCACACGAGGCGATGAAGTGAACTTAGCTGGCGTCCCAACAAGACCAAATATGGTTTGGCATGAACACTCACGAGGAAACACAAACTGGCGCAGACGTAGCTTAATTAAACGCAGGCTGATAACAGGAATGGCACTAGAGCTATCGCCTTCCGACCTAGCTGTCTTGATCTGTTTCTTTCGACGCTTCATCGGTCTGTCGGGCAACTATCCGCTCGCCGAGTTTAGAAAAGCGACGGCGAGGAGTTTCCGGTCGCCCGGGCCTGCGAGCCGTGGTCAGCCTTCACCTTGAGGTAGTAGTCCTGCAATCATAAAACAAAATGGTTAGTTCATCCGCTAAACGCCTTGGCTTCCAAATAACCGACCAACTTCAACGTACCCAGATGCACTTCCGCTTGTTGGCGTCCTGCAGGAGCTTGACCACCTCCGGCACGAGCTCCAGTGTCTGCTCCGCCGTGAACTTGTTCTCCAGGTAGCCGACAAACTGCTCGTCCGTGCATCGGTTCTGGCCGTAGTCCTTGCAGCTGGTCTTGAACTCGTCCACACCAGCCGGGCCGGAGATGCTCTCGATGAGGCGCAGCACGCGGTCGTACACGACCTGCACGTCGGGGCCCACGGCGGCCGCCGGCATGCGGTCCACGAAGGGCGACATGAGCTTGTTCTTGAGGTTCTGCACGTTGCCCGTGGGCGGGATGCTCACCACACGCTGTAACGCGTCGTACAGTTGGGAGGCAGCCGCGGGCTGGTCCACAGCGCCCGTGAGGATCTCGGTGGGGGAGATCTCGCGGCCGTAGAACTTCTTGTTGATGTCCGAGCGCGCCATGATGCCCGAGCCCTGCAGTCCCACGCCGCCGAAAAGGCCCTTGCTGTGGCTGTACGTGTAGTTGGGGGCGACGCCCGAGGCGCTGAAGTTGGCGTTGGCGCCGGCCGCGCGGCCGTACGGGCCGGCGGCGAACTCGAGGTTGGCGCCCGCGGACAGCTGGCCCTTCTGCATGAAGCTCTTGACGGCCGTGTCCGAGTTGAGGATGATCATGAACTCGATCATCTGCGCGCCCATCTCGGCGCCGAAGCCCATGCCGGCCGTGCCGATGGCGCTGCAAATTTCAATCCAATACAACGTATAACGTTAGTGCGACGCTCACCTCCTCACACTCAATATCTCTTCAGGGCGACGCACCTTGGCGCGGACCAGCGGCCGTCCTCCAGCTTGGAGATAACCACGCCCGTGCCGACCTTGCCCGTCCAGATGAAGCCGGCCTTGACGACCGTGAGGAAGGCCAGGCCCTTGGCCTCGTGCAGCAGGTCGATGGGGATGCGCTTGTCCTGCTCCAGGCTCGGGTTGAAGAGGTGCTCGAGCGTCTGCTCCGCCGCGCGGATCGCGCCCTCCATGGTGGTGATCTGGTCCGTCATGGCTTTCTGTTATACTTTGTCCGAAGAGATCCGATTCTGTTGTGGGGGAGCTCGAGGCAAGGAGACCTCTGTTCTGAGTCAAACACTATGGATTCTCTGGTGTCGCATTTCTGGTCGAAGAATCAAAGAATCGCGCGCTGCGAGTGGCCAAAATTACGTTTTATGGCCCCATTATTTCGGTACATTGACAAAAGTTGCTACCTTAGCTCGTCGGTACCCGGGATGATCTGCTGAAGATGACTCCATTATGGAGTCTCCATAGGTGTTGCCTCCAGTGTTCACGCCGTCGGCGATGGATATTTGCAAGGTGCGGCGTCATACTCGTTCATCGTGTGTATATATTGTACGCTTAGCCTGTTAGATTCGCATCCGCGCGAGATATTCGCCCAGCGTGGGCGTGTTGGTGAGCTCGAGCATGGCCTGGCCCAGCTGCTCGTAGTCCCTGCGCTCGTTGTACATCTGCGCGCTGATGCGCACGTAGAGTTCGTTCTGGAACGGCACCACGCGCACCACGATGCGGTACTGGTCGTCCAGGAAGTCCATGATGGCGTCGCACAGCGGCAGCGCCTCGTCGTGCGACATTGGCGCGCCCGCCGACGTGGTCGGCCACTCCACGGGAATGCGCACGTTACATACAAACGGCGCGCGCTGCCACGCCGGCAGCAAGATGTTCGTCTTCCACGTTGCGGCCAGGTACTCACCGGCCCAGTCCATCAGCGACTTGTTGTGCGCGTACACGCGACTCACTCCAACGCTCTCATAGAAGTCCAGCGCTGACACGAGCGTCAGGAAATTGGCTTCATCTCTAGTGCCCTGGATCGCAAACTCCTCCACGAAACCTTGACCATACGCCAGCGACGTCACCACGGGACGCACTGTGTTCTGGTACGCCTTGCTTACGTGCAGGAACGAGCAGGACTTGCAGCCGAACAGCCACTTGTACGCCGTTCCCACGTAAAAGTCGGCGCCCAGCTCGTTCAAGTTCAGCGGCAACTGACCGGGGGCACTGGCGCCGTCCACCAGCACGGGGATGTTCCGCGCGTGGAAGATCGGGATGAGGTTCTCCAGTGGCAGCACGAAGCCTGTTGTGCTGGCAATGTGGTCCAGCACCGCGAGCCGCGTGTTGGGCGTGATCGCATCGGCTACCTGTTGAACTAGCGCGTCGTAGGTCTCGATGGGCAGCACAACGTCCACCACTTTGAGCTCCACGAACTCTTGCGTGCAGTAACAAAGATGGCGTAGCGTATTGAGCACGGCCGAGTCTGAGGAATTCACAGCAACAGGAACCACTCGATCAGAATCGTGCACGGAATGAAAGCAAGGAATCACCAAACGCGTGGTGGCAGGGTCGTGGACACGAACTTACATGTGAGGTTGAGGCACAGCACCTCGTCATCGTTCTGCAGGTCCAGCGACTGCAGCACGGCGTTCATGCCCGTGGTGGCGTTGGTCACGAAGACCAGGTCCTCGGCGTCGGCGTGCACGAAGCGCGCGAGGTGCGACGCCGCCTGGCGCAGCATCACGGGCACTTCGCGGCGCATGAAGCGGTCCGGGTTCATCTCCATCTTGTTGACGAAGTGGGCCTGCGCCTGCATGACGGGCTTGGGCGCCACGCCGTACGCGTTGTGGTTGAGGAAGACGGTGTTGGGCTCGAGGTTGAACACGTTGCGACACTCGCGGCCCAGCACGAGGTTGCGCAGGTAGCGGCGGCTGTCGGGCCACAGCGTGGTCATGCCCTGAGCGCAGTATTCTTCCCCGAGCGACTGCTGCGCGGCGTCGTCCTGCGTCGTTGACGAGTCCTGCGCCGGCTGCGGCTTGGGCGCGACGACAGCGGCAGCGCTGTCCTGCGTGGGTGGAGGCGTGGAGCCCGCGGCGGAGGGGGCGACGGTGGTGGCCGCCGTCTTCATGCTGGTGTGAGCTCGCTGCTGCTGCTTTTGCGTGTCTGGAGCCTTTTCGACTTGTGACGGCGTTGGACGCAGTCGCCAGAAGATGGGCGGCGGCGGGTAGTTGGCGAACTGGCTAATTAGTGGCGTAAATAGGAGAGATGGTGAACTAAAACGGAGGTAGATTTAGATTATGGAGCGGGAGTCGCTTCGGTTAGGCTAACTTTGACTGCCATGCGACGTGTCTATTCAACGGTCCGGCCGCACTAAATACACCTTTAAAACAGCATCTTCGGGCCGCTAAGACCGCTGTCCTGCGTGGGTGGAGGCGTGGAGCCCGCGGCGGAGGGGGCGACGGTGGTGGCCGCCGTCTTCATGCTGGTGTGAGCTCGCTGCTGCTGCTTTTGCGTGTCTGGAGCCTTTTCGACTTGTGACGGCGTTGGACGCAGTCGCCAGAAGATGGGCGGCGGCGGGTAGTTGGCGAACTGGCTAATTAGTGGCGTAAATAGGAGAGATGGTGAACTAAAACGGAGGTAGATTTAGATTATGGAGCGGGAGTCGCTTCGGTTAGGCTAACTTTGACTGCCATGCGACGTGTCTATTCAACGGTCCGGCCGCACTAAATACACCTTTAAAACAGCATCTTCGGGCCGCTAAGACCGCATGTGGAGGTATGTAAAGCGCGATCAGGCGGCAGGCACCCCGTTTTAGCGGGCAACGTTTCGAGATTCTCCGCGATAACAGGTTCAACGCGCACCCCTCCGACGTGGAAAAGAAGAGCGTGTTGCTTGGCCTGCCCCTGCATGGCCGTCAAGGTGCCGCTGATTGGCGGCGGACCGAGACGTCCGTGACTGGCCCACCCCGCTGCAGACCATTGGCTGGCGCACTTCACATCGGTAATCGGCACGCTTACAGCAATTTTGCTTGCACGAGCAACACATCGATGCGGCACGCAGTTCGTAGACGAACAGCGGGCCCGTGGTGGGATAATGGAGACCAAGCGCGACCGTTGCGGAGACTTCACCGATGAATAATAAGGGGCAGGAAATGACTGGATCTGGGATGGCTCCATCGTGACGCGTCGCCGTGACGGCTCGCTCAGTTTACGGTATTGCTTTCTAGAGAACTGCAACCCCGGAATGATAACATCTGATACATTGTGTTTCGCAGAGCATATATTTTTAAAATCACATGTTTCAACAGGCAACTCGACTAAAATGGTCAGTGCATTCAATCTTTTCTTTGACGGGGTACTTGGTATAACAGGGATAACGGTAGATGAGCGATTTGGTGTGGCGTAACACAATTCTTCCATACTCTCGTTGAAGAAGACACTCTCGTCACCGGTGATGATAACTCGCTATGGCTCAGCAGTAGCCGCCGCAGTAGCAGTCGTCCCCCGGGATCCGCGCCGGCCCGACCTTCACCTCGATGGCGCGCAGCAGACCGTTCTTGCGCGCCGCCTCGGGACCGTCCTTCCAGATCAGGTGGTCGTACGACGTGGCTGCCTCCATGAAGAAGAGCTGGTGCTTGCCCTCAGCGTCCGTGCCCAGTTGACAGGCAAACACCGAGTTCGTGATCCCGTTGGCCCCGAAGCCGATCACGTCAAGGATCTCGCCGCCCTCCTTCACGCGCACGAGCCCGCCGCCAGTCTGGTACAGCCCGGACTGCACGATGCTGGCCCACACGCACCCCTCCTCGTCCAAGCAGATGCCGTCCACGAGCGAACCCACGTCCGCCCACAGCCGGCCGTTCGAGAGCTTGCCGTCCTCGCCGATGTCGTACGCGGTCAGTCGTCCCTCAAAGGTCTCGCCAGCGATCAGCGTCTTGCCGTCCGGTGTGATGACCATCCCGTTCGGAAACACTACTCCTGTGGCCTCCACTCGAACAGCTCCGTCCGTCCCGACACTGACGATCGCCGAGCTAGCGATCGACATGATGTCGGCGTGGTGGAAGCCGAAGCTTCCGAGGTAGGCGCGACCGGAAGTCGCCACGACCATATCGTTGGCACGAACCTGGGTCACGTCCTTCACGTCCGCGTAGAGCTCTGTGGCGTGGGTGTCTTCGTTGTGCACGAGCACTTGCCGCTTGTTCATGGACGAGATGAGCATCCGACCGTCCGGCAGCCAGCCCAAGCCGGACAGCATGTCTTCCGGGTCGTCGTACACCAGCGTCCTCTTGCCAGTCGCCAGCGAGTACTTGATCACCTTCTTGTCGTGCATGTCGGTGAAGTACACTTCTCCCGTTGCGATGCGGAAGCGCGGGCCTTCGCCGTAGACGATGTCGTCCAGCAGCGTCCGTGCTTGCGGGGCGTGGGGGTCCTCTGCCCACAGTTTGCGTCCGAGCCAGTATCGGAGGAAGCGGAACGGGAAGACCAGCATTCGGACATTGGGGAACACCTTGGGGAAGAGCTCCTGCTGTTGCGCCGTCTTCTTCACGTTGGAGATCGGCTCGTGCTCCTGTTCCGGTTGCACGGCTGGATCAGCTGTTGTGGACATCTTTGGTAGAGCTTGTTGGACTGAAGGATGTTTTCTCGACGACGCAAATCGGCGAGTGAAGCGAAGGCTGGACCCACACCAAAACAACCAGCATGCTACATGTATGGATCTGCCGCGCATACGACCTCACGTGCGGGAAACTCTGTTTAACAAGAGGTTGATGTTGAAGTTATGGGCGACTTCAACATGACCAGGTTGACGTGAACTATTATAGCTGCGATCTTAGCAATACCCTCCGCAGTAGTTGCTGTTGCCAGGGATTCGCGCCGGGCCAACCGCGACTTCGATGGCCCTGACCTGGCTGTTCTTCCTAGCGGCTTCGGGGCCGTCTTTGAAGATCACGTGGTCGTACGAGGTCACGGACTCCATGAAGAAGAGCTGGTGCTTGCCCTCGGCGCCAGTGCCGAGCTGGCAAGCGAACACGGCGTTGGTGATCCCGTTCGCCCCAAATCCCAGCACTTGCAGGATCTCCCCGCCCTCCTTCACGCGCACAAGGCCGCCTCCGAGCTGGTACAGCCCCGGCTGAACAATACTCGCCCAGACGCACCCTTCAGCGTCGAGGCAAATGCCGTCGATAGGGGAGCCGATATCAGCCCACAAGCGTGCTGAGCTCGCCGTCTTCGCCAACGTCGTATGCCGTCAGTCGGCCTTCGAACGTCTCCCCAACTATCTGCGTCTTGCCGTCTGGAGTGATGACCATGCCGTTGGGGAACACCACCCCGGTGGCCTCGACACGTACTGCTCCGTCCATACCAACGCTGGCGATGGCGGCGCTCGCAACCGCCTTGAAATCGGCATTGTCGAACCCGAAGCTGCCGATATACGCTCGCCCCGATGCGGCGACCACCATGTCATTCGCGCGGACTTTGGTCACGTCCTGCACGTCGGCGTACACCTCGGTCGTCCCGGCAGCTTCGTCGTGTACGAGCACCTGGCGCTTGTTCATGGACGAGATCAGTAGACGCCCGTCGGGTAGCCATCCGAGCCCTGACAGCATGTCCTCGGGGTCGTCGTACACGAGTGTCCGCTCTCCGGAGGACAGAGCGTACTTGATCACCTTCTTGTCGTGCATGTCGGTGAAGTAGAGCTCGCCGGTTGAAATGCGGAAGCGCGGACCTTCGCCGTAGATGACGTCGTCGAGTAGCGTGCGCGCTTTCGGCTCGTTGGGGTCTTCGAACCAAAGTCGGCGCCCAAGCCAATAGCCGAGGAAGCGGAAGGGGAAGAAGAGCATGCGGATGTTCGGTGACACCTTCGGGAAGAGCTCCTGCTGCTGCTTGGTCAAATCGGACGGCGCCAGCGGATCCTGCTCCTGCTCGGGCTGGAACGAAACTTTCTTGGGCGACATTGCGAGCGAGCGTACCGGTAGATGGATCCTTGCGTTGGTGTTGGGGTGGAGGGAAGTTGCTTTGTGAGAACTATTCATGATACATTGATAAAGATCCCTGTATCGGGAGCGCATTGAAGTCTACATCTAAAGTATCAATCAGAACGACGTTGTCCGTCACAGAAATCGTCACGCTTATTCACTAAGTACGAATCTCACTAAGTACGAATAGCTGCCGAGCGCAGCGAAGGCGGCTCCGTCGCCGAAGGCGACCCCCACCATACTGAGGATATTGCGGGGCCGCAGGACCCGCCCCGGCCGCTGTATTACTAACCTAACATTGAGAGTAGTGCAGCGAGCCGACGAGGCGAGCGGAACGGGTCCACTACTGCCGTAGCGAAGCGTAGGCAGCCTGCCCCAATAGCGGAGCGAGTTTAGTGAGCCCAGCGTCTACCAACTCAAATTCCCCGCCGCGTATCGGCTAGTCTAAAGTATCAATCAGAACGACGTTGTCCGTCACAGAAATCGTCACGCTTATTCACTAAGTACGAATCTCACTAAGTACGAATAGCTGCCGAGCGCAGCGAAGGCGGCTCCGTCGCCGAAGGCGACCCCCACCATACTGAGGATATTGCGGGGCCGCAGGACCCGCCCCGGCCGCTGTATTACTAACCTAACATTGAGAGTAGTGCAGCGAGCCGACGAGGCGAGCGGAACGGGTCCACTACTGCCGTAGCGAAGCGTAGGCAGCCTGCCCCAATAGCGGAGCGAGTTTAGTGAGCGCAGCGTCTACCAACTTAAATTCCCCGCCGCGTAGCGGCGGCGCTCGGCTAGTCTAAAGAGTCAATCGGAACGACGTTGTCCGTCACAGAAATCGTCACGCTTATTCACTAAGTACGAATCTCACTAAGTACGAATAGCTGCCGAGCGCAGCGAAGGCGGCTCCGTCGCCGAAGGCGACCCCCACCATACTGAGGATATTGCGGGGCCGCAGGACCCGCCCCGGCCGCTGTATTACTAACCTAACATTGAGAGTAGTGCAGCGAGCCGACGAGGCGAGCGGAACGGGTCCACTACTGCCGTAGCGAAGCGTAGGCAGCCTGCCCCAATAGCGGAGCGAGTTTAGTGAGCGCAGCGTCTACCAACTTAAATTCCCCGCCGCGTAGCGGCGGCGCTCGGCTAGTCTAAAGAGTCAATCGGAACGACGTTGTCCGTCACAGAAATCGTCACGCTTATTCACTAAGTACGAATCTCACTAAGTACGAATAGCTGCCGAGCGCAGCGAAGGCGACCCCCACCATACTGAGGATATTGCGGGGCCGCAGGACCCGCCCCGGCCGCTGTATTACTAACCTGACATTGAGAGTAGTGCAGCGAGCCGACAAGGCGAGCGGAACGGGTCCGTCATTGCCGTAGCGAAGCGTAGGCAGCCTGCCCCAATAGCGGAGCGAGTTTAGCGAGCCCAGCGTCTACCAACTCAAATTCCCCGCCGCGTAGCGGCGGCGCTCGGCTAGTACTACTTCAACGTGACTTCAACTTGACCAGGTTGACGTGAGGCTAACGTTAGCACATTCCTCCGCAGTAGTTGGCGTCCCCGGGAATCCGTGCTGGTCCGACGCTCACTTCGATGGCTCTCACCTGTCCGTTCTTCTTGGCGGTCTCGCGACCGTCTTTGAAGATGAGATGGTCGAAGCTTGTGACGGCCTCCATGAAGAAGAGCTCATGCTTGCCGTCCTCGCCAGTCCCTAACTGGCACGCGAAGACCGAGTTTTTGATCCCATTCGCGCCAAAGCCCAATACTTCCAGCACCTGTCCACCTTCCTGCACGCGCAGCAGACCCCCTGCAGTCGGGTAGAAGCCTGACTGGGGGATGCTAGCCCACACGCAGCCTTCAGCATCGAGGCAGATGCCGTCTACGAAGGATCCGACGTTGGCCCACACGCGACGGTTGCTCAGTCTTCCATCCTCGCCGATATCGAACGCTGTTAGGAGTCCCACGAAGGTCTCGGCAACGATGAGCGTCTTCCCGTCTGGGGTGATCACCATGCCGTTGGGGAAGATCATGTCCGGGGCCTCCACGCGGATGTCGCCGTTGATGCCAACGCTGATGACAGCGGACCTTGAGTAAGCCGCCACGTTGGCCATGTCGAAGCCGAAGCTGCCGACGTACGCGCGACCTGACCGCGCCACCACCATGTCGTTCGCTCTGAACGCGGTCACGTCCCTCACGTCCGCGTACACTTCCGTTGCGCTGGTTTTCTCGTTGTGCACGAGTATGCGGCGGTAGTTCATGGACACGATCAACATCCGCCCGTCCGGGAGCCAGCCCAGACCCGACAGCATGTCGTCCGGGTCTTCGTACACCAGCTCCGTCTTGCGCGTTGACAGCGAGTACTTGAGCACCTTCCGGCCGTGCATGTCGACGAAGTAGAGCTCGTGCGACGCCACGCGGAAGCGCGGGTCTTCGCCGTAAATGACGTTGTCCACGAGGGTCTGGGCCTGCTTGGCAGTCGGGTCGGGCGTCCAGATCTTCCACTGCAGCCAGTAGCCCACGAAGCGCAGCGGCAGGAAGAGTACACGCAGGTTGGGGATCGCCCACGAGAAGAGGTTCGCCTTCACGACGAGCTCCTGGTGCTCGGGCGCCGGCGTCATGGCGGACGTAGCTTCTTTCACTTTATGCGTGGGAGGATTTGTCGATCCGTGGAATGTGGTCGGAAGGGAGGGAGGGCTACACTGAATGCCCACCAACGGGGCGCGTGGCTCACGCCCTCGCTGCGTCCAAGTGTCTCGACGAAAGCACTCGACTGCGTTTGCTGCAGTTCCAGTCTCGACTGTCGAGCGACGCGGTGGATACGGTTGACAACGCCGATGAGAACAGCGTTTTGCTGCGCTTTGCAGGCTTCGGCGGCTGGAGGACGACGCTCTCGTCCGCCTTGCGCACACACCGACGACAAACGGTCTGCCGCTTCTTGGCCACTTGGCGCTTGTGGGGGAAGTACGCGCTCAGCTTCTTGGAGTCTGCGCAGCGCCAGCAAATGACGCGCTGGCAGATCGAGCAGCTCTTGTGGACTGTGAAGCAGCCGCCTACACAGCGTCTGCAGAGACTGCAGCAGCTCGGGTCGATCTCGCTGTCCAGACTGCGGCTGCTGTCGCTAAGTTGCGCGAGTTTCTTCATCTGCGAGCACTTGCGGATGCGGGCGACGGCGATTGTTGCTTCGATGGCTAAGTAGCTCTGGATGGCTGGGTGCATGCGGCCGTTGAGCTGCCAGAACGCGCGGACGTGCACCTCGACGGTGTTTGGGCTCTTCTGGCGGTAGACGTGGTAGAGGGAGACGTTGCCCCGGACAAGCTCGCGATCCTCCATCTTCTGGGTGGCGGGGACGACCACTGAGTGGACGATGTGGTATCCGACTCGCTCTCCGTCGATGGTTGTCGTCGTGCCAGTGGACTCGACGTACGTGAAGTCGCGAGCTCGGACGAATGGACGGACAGCGACTGGGCCTGCGTTCACGGCCCACTTGAGTGTGAGACTACGCCACGGGTCTTGAGGTGTGGGCGTGACGATGGAGGCCAGCACGCAGCAGTCGACGAGGTTGTCTCCGATGCAGGAGCTCTTGAGCATCGTGTCTTCTGCAGTGGGGCTTACGACGCCGTGCATGACGACGTCCAGGGTCCCGGGAATGGTTCCGGTACAGAGGAGAGCTTGAATTTGACCCGGCACTGGCGGCTCGAAGCTGGAGACTCGGCCGTTCTCCTCAACCATGGTCACGCTGTTGTCGTGGCGGATAGTGTCGACTGCATGGTCGTGATAGACGTTCAAGCCTCCTCGACGCTTGACCAGTTTCCAGGCGTGCCGAGTGTCGTTGGTAACGTCTCCGTGGCAGTCTTTCACGAAGCAGTCGTAATCGTGGAGCGCAGCTGCAGTGAGTGAGTTGGTGAAGCGTCGAAGGAGGTTGGACTCCCTGACGTCGAGGGTTCGCGTGGGGTATGGCTGGTGAGGAAGTGGGAACGTCATGGTGGGGTCCTGCTCACGGGGATGTTAAACGAGAAGTGATGCGAGCTGGGGGCGGGGCATTTGACCGACAAAGCCTGGCAGTGGAAGGCCTGACCGGTCTTGGGATGCGCCATTGGTTTGTGCGGGCGAAGCGCCATCACCAGGTCTGACGAGCAGCTAATTAGCGTGGGCGGAAGATCAATCAGATGCAGCGAGCCCCTCACCGTCGGATGCTGAGAGATCGAGAGTGGATCGCTGTTGCTAGCTCTATATAGTGAAGCTAACGGGCATTGGGCCGCGCTTATGGACAGCCCCAAGCCTTGGGCCAAGGTGGTGAAGTGGAGGTGCAGCCCACGGACCAGGTGCACCCTATTGATGTGAGTCTAGCGGCATCAAGTCCGGTATATAGAACGGTCCGCATCATGTGGACCATCGCGTTAGTGCTTGAAGCTTGGCTTGCATCGAAAGTTAAACCACAGCGCTGCGCACTTGAAGCGTCGACTTTACTTGTCTGCCCGCCTCGCAGCTCTACAGCTGCAATGCTGTTCGCCTTGTTTCGCGGCGGCACCGCTGAAGATATGCTCTTTATGCATGGGTACTTTGGATTTGTAAGTTGAAGCGGACTTCAACATGCGGTGTGCATAAGCTGTTAAGCGACCCCCCCACCGCAGATTTGCCCAGACAGCCCTGCTTTCTGTTTAACAGTCCTGTCCTGTGCAGCAAACTTTCATCTGAATGAAGAGCTAGCACTTGGCCGCTTGAATCAACTCGCTAGTGGAAACCTCGCCTCGAGATCTGCTCCAGGGTCGACATCTCGTGGCGCGAAGCCAAGCTCGCCCATTAACGACGCCTTCCGCAGAGCAACAGCTTCAGACTGGGTGAACCGACTACACGTGCTCCATTGTCGAAACGCAATCGGGCCCATACTCGGCGGATGCCGGCTCGCTTGA
The DNA here is from genome assembly GCA_016169955.1 of Phytophthora vignae f. sp. vignae. Lineage (NCBI taxonomy): Eukaryota > Oomycota > Peronosporomycetes > Peronosporales > Peronosporaceae > Phytophthora > Phytophthora vignae. Next base: position 1,959,800 of record JABJUM010000006.1, read on the forward strand.
ATCAGACAGACGCTCGATTTCGAGTTGTTGAACACCCCGTCCATCTGGACAAACTAAAGCTGCGAGCCCAGCGACCGAAGCCATATCCAAAGTTGAAGTCGCTTGATCATGACCAAGTTTCCGCTCGAGCGCACCCCGTTCCCGCCTATTCGCCTGAGCGACACCGACCGGAAGAACGTCGTCGAGCTCGCCGACGTCTTTGTATCCCACACGATCGAGGACTACGAGGCGCACCTCACCAACAGCAGCGGCATCGTGGACGCAACCAAGTGGGTGCGCGTCAAGCAGTTCGAGGACGTCGTGGTCTTCCAGGACCGAGAAGCGCTCAAGGAGCGGCGACTGTCCCGCGTCAACCTCTCGCGAGACCGCACGCCCGCCAACGAGCCGCTGAAGCTGCTCTGGTTCGGCACCGTGCGCGGTAACCTCGACGACGTCATGTATGCCGTGGCCAACCGTTCCGCCGAGGAGGCCAAGGTCAAAGCCGCCTACGTCGAGAGCACGATCCTCGACTTCGCGCTGCTCGACACGCTGGTGCACCCGACCGTGGGCGACCCGTTCTGCGGGGTGCAGATCAAGTGGGCGGTGAACGGCGGCCCCGTGCTCATGCGCTCGATGGTGCGGTACCGAGACTTCGTCTACGTCGAGGCGACGGGCACGACCACCATCTCGACGGGCGAGCGCATTGGCTTCCACCTCCTGCACTCCATCGTCATCCCCGGCGCGCCGGAGCTCCACGAGCACAAACTCGTTCGAGGTGACCTCACGCTGTTCCATTTCTACCGCCAGCGGAGCGAGGAGGTCGTCGAGACGTACGCCAAGGCGTTCGTGGACCTCAAGGGCGACATGCCGCTCGGGGTCGCGACCAAACTGGCGACCAACGGCCTGGTGTCGGTGTGGAAGCTCGGGGAGTACGCGCTGATGAAGAAGCTCAACTGGCATCTGGCCCAGCGACGGTCGACGCTGCCGACGCCCATAGTCGAGTTCTGCCGCGTGTGCAAGAAGATCATCCGAGGCAGCATGGTGCGTCGACGGACGTGCAAGATCTGCGCCAGCCACTGCTGCGTGCGCTGCTGCGTGCCCAAGAAAATGTTCTTCGTGCCGGCAAGCAGTCGAGCGGTGGCGCACAAGACCGCGCACTTCTGCACCGAGTGCATCAAGCTGGCGTCGTACGCGAACGGCGCGGACATTGCGCTGGGCGAGCTGTCCGAGGCCAGCGGCCAGATCAAGGCGTACACGTACTGGGCCACCATCTCGCCGACGTCGTCCACGTCCTCCATGATGCTGTAGGCCGATAGGCGATTTGTTAAGTGTGTTGCAGTTGTAGCTGTAGCGTTGGATGGTAATAAGAGGCACGCGCCCCGCTTGCTTGCTAACGTGTGGAGTGGGGAGTTCAACAACCGGCGTCTGTCACGTCAAGGCCACGGTGGACTTGGCTCGGACGGGTGGTGCTAACGGGCCAGCTGTCATTACGAGGCCAGGCATCGACCTCGAAGCGTTGAAGACACCTTTACCCCGTCAGAAGCTCCTAGCACACCGGCTGCCGGTCCGGCATTTCGTTGGCATTGCGCAGCAACACGTTGGTCGGACAGACAGAGCGTGTGCGCTGGCAGTAGCATGAAGCTGTATCAATCTCCTCGCGCTGCCGGTGGATTTTTAAACTGCGCCCCGCTAAGCTTCCGCCTCTGAAGCAGTCAACCGCGCCTTGGCTGCTGTCGCCTTGGCGCGAGTCGAAATGGTCGAAGGTGTCGGGCGGCGTAGCGAACGTTACCATCGATGACTGCTATTTGGAACTGGCAAAAGACCTGCCACTCTGCTTATACAGTCAAAACCCATATATGTAGGAATAACACAGGTACTCCAATATAAAGAATCGTTTTGTTGCATTTCTTTGCTGACAATATGTAGCATGTACTGGGGTTTATATAGTATCAAAGGATCTCAGAATATTGGATATCGTCATATGGAGTCAACACTCTTCAAGGATACGACGATGACTGCCGCGATGGCCGCATCTGTTCCCTCGTCGCATGAGACCCTGTCAGCAGCTCTACAGCTTGTCATCGTCGTCAGCGCTGTCATCGCTGGTGTTGACGATCGCTCGGTGCTGCATGGGATCATTCATTTCCAAATTGACCGCCAACAGCGCACGCCTCGACTTCCAATCATGAAGTTCCCGTTGGCACATGCGCCGTTCGCGCCGCTGCACCTCAGCGACTGCGATAAGAGGGAGGCGGTGGAGCTGGCCGACATCTTCGTGCAGCAGACGCTGGCCGACTACGAGACGCACCTGGACGTGCAGCGCGGCGTCGTGGACGAGGTCCGCTGGAAGATGGTCAAGCGCTTCGAGGACGTCGTCGTGTACCAGGACCGCGAGGCGCTGCGGCCCCGACGCCTGACTCGCTCCGGCTCGGGCTACGAGCACCAGGAGACGCCCCGCGAGATGCAGAAACTGCTGTGGTTCGGCTCGGTGCAGGGCAGTCTGGACGATATCATGTATGGGGTCGTGAACCCCACGGCCGAGGAGGCCAAGGTGAAAGCGTCCTACGTCGGCAACAACGTACTGGACTTTGCCGTGCTCGAGACGATCGTGCGCCCGACAGTGGACGACCCGTTCCGCGGCCTCCAGATCAAGTGGGCGGTGAACGGCGGGCCGTCGGTCATGCGCTCCATGGTGCGGTGTCGAGACTTTGTGTACCTCGAGTCCACGGGCATGACGACGAGCTCCACGGGCGAGCGCATCGGCTACCACATCCTGCACTCCATTGCAGTGCCCGGGGCCCCGGAGCTGCACGAGCGCAAGATCATTCGCGGCAACATGACGCTGTACCATTTGTACCGACAGAAGAGTCCCGGCGTGGTGGAGACGTACGTCAAGGCCTTCATCGACGTGATGGGGGACATGCCCTCGAGCATCGCCACGCTCGTGTCGGCCAAGGGGGTCGTGTCCGTCTGGAAGCTGGGCGACTACGCCGAGATGAAGAAGCTCATGTGGCTCCTGAAGCAGCACAAGGCCGTGCCGCCGCTGCTTCAGGACTACAGCTCGGGTTTCTGTCGCGTGTGCAACAAGGACGTCAGTGGCCCGCTCACGCGCCGTCAGAGCTGCTGCATTTGCTCGAGCTGCGTCTGCACACGCTGCAACGTGCCGAAGAAGCTGCATCACATGTCGCCGCTCACTCGGACGGTCCTGCAGACGTCCGTGGCGGTTTGCACCCCGTGCATGCGGACAGTGCTGACGACCAGTTGCCTGGACGTTGCGCTGGCCGAGGTGGCCAGCAGCTGCAATAGCCGTGAGGACTTCCACGACGGCGGCTCCCTCAAAGGAACGTCTTCGCCCTCCTCGTCGTCCACCTCCTCGCACGCGTGGTGAATTACCAGCGTAATTAATGTACACAAACTTGTGAATGAACGAGATAGTTCAGCGTAGTGAACAGCCAACATGCAGATAAGTAGAGTCAAATAATACACGAATACTCAGGACAGCCAACGGAAGCTGTCCGTCAATACATGTAGAGCAGAGCCAAAGTGGTCCGAGTTCAAGTGAGACCGTCGAGAGTCGGCGCGGTCCCAAGGGATCCGCTACACGAGTCCCGCATGCGTCAGCGTGGTATGCGTGGCGTGTCCGGCCAGTTGATTCTTGCCGCTCCATAGCGATGGACATCGCTTTCTGCTTGGTGAGTCGACGCTTGTCTGGTGCGTGTTCGATTAAGGGGACCGTGAGCATTCGACCCCCTCGTCTGAACGCGGGGCCTGCCTCAATGAGTGAGCAACAAACACCAGCGCACTTTTCGATTCCCCTCGTCAGTCGGTCGCTTCAAGCCGCAGTACAGTTAATGTTGTCGGCCTCCTCGAAGCGCTTCCCGCTGTGCGCGTCCCCATTTGCACCGCTGAGGCTGTCGCAGCCTGACAAGACGGCAATCGCCAACATTGCCAATGATCTTCTCGTCTCGACGCTCGTGGACTACGAAATGCTGCAGCTCTGCGATGGCGCCGTCATGAACCCAGCGAGGTGGAAGGCTGTGAAGCGCTTCGACAGTCTTGTCGGGTACCAGGACAGGCCACACCGGCGACAGCTCAGCGACGCCGATTTGGATGCGGATCGCTGTCCCAGACTTGTCTGGCGTGGCATGTTGGGTGGCAGCCTGGACGACATCATGTACGGTGTCATCAACCAAAGCGACGGCGACGCGCAGGCCAAAGCCGCGTACGTACGAAGCAACATCGTCGACTCGAAGGTACTGGCCTCGGTCGCGAAGGCGACTCCTTCGGACCCGTTCAAGGGGCTGCAGGTCAAGTGGATGGTGTCTGCTTCCGGCCCGGGGTTGAAGCGGCTGGTTCGACTGCGCGACTTCGTGTTCCTCGAGGCCACGGGCGTCACGCAGCGCCCTTCGGGTGAGCGCGTGGGCTACCACCTGATCCACTCCATCTCGATTCCGTCGCTGCGTCCGCTGTATGAGTACAACCTCGTGCGCGGCAGCATTTCGCTCCTGCATCTCTTTCGAGAGATCTCGTCAAACACTGTGGAGCTTTACAGCAAAGCGTCGCTCGATCTGATGGGGAATATGCCGTCGAGACTGGCCATGTACGCTGCCTGCAAGACGATGGAGGCCATGGAGCGGCTCCCAGTCTGCTCACAGATGAAGAAGCTCGCGTGGATGGTTCGAACCACGTCGAGACCGCGTCCTCCGTCGGCGAAGCTGTCGCACGATTACTCGTCTTGCCGACTGTGTCAAAAGGACTTGCATGGAGAGCACAGTCTTTGCGGTCGTATGAGGCACTGCCGGATCTGCGCGGCCAATGTCTGCTCCAAGTGCTGCCCCTTGAAGATGTTGAGGCTTGTGGACCGGGCCACGGGCGAACTCAGAAAACAAAACGTGCGCTACTGCACCGAGTGCATTCGCAGAGCCACCAGCTCCAGCGGCCTGCAAGTCCAGATTGACGAGCTGACCCAAGCAACGTGGGCGACCACCTGCACTGACACACGCTCGACGTTGTCGCTGTCGTCGTCCGAGAGCGCGCGCGACTCGTTCAGAGGAGCCGAAGAGGTCTGGTCCGATTCGTACGTGGACGCTTACTCGACGCTGTCCATCTCGTCCTCGGGAACTTCGCGAGACTCGTTCCGAGGAGTGCACGTGTGATCTCAGGAGAGGGAAAGCTGTATGTGTTGGTATCGCTTTTATTTAGTGTCGATAAAAAAGACTTGATCGCTATAGCGTCTTCAACGTCCACGCACCTGAGATGGTTTGTCTCCTTCCTATTGTAAAGCATGACCGGTGTCGCTCCAAACATCCTGGAGCTCCTGTTGAAGGATCGGTCGGTCGTTGCCAACGTCACGCACGCACATGTGCGCGCAACCGGCAGCTGCATTTGGCTTCAGCTGGTGATAGAGTAAGAGGAGGTGATATCAAGGGACACACACGCTTACGAAATTACACTGACAACGACTGTAAAGCACACACGTCAACCGGCTGCGTCTATCAGCCCTGCACAGCACTGCTATTAGGCTTGGGCGTAGAGAGCGCGGGTCTTCGTCCAGCTTCGGCCAGTTGCCGACCTGAGCTGCCAATTGTTGTGTCCGTTCCTTGAGCCCGAGTTCTTATCGCTGATCAGGTTCAGGGGTCTTCAGCCGATTCTCGCCTCTTATGAATATCATTGAACGCCTGTGGTACCCCGGCAAGGACATTGGTCGGAAGAGGAGTCGACATCAGGACGAGTATCTATCAATTTAGTCACTTTGCTTTTCGCCCCACCCGCCCCACTCCGCAGCAGTCCAGCAGCCATGAAGTTCCCGCTGTCGGCGTGTCCGTTCCAGGCGCTGGAGCTCACCGACAATGAGAAGAACAGCCTCAAGTCCCTCTCGGATAGAATTCTGTCCGAGACCATGGCCGAGTACGAGCGGATGCTGGTGCAGGGCAACGGCGTCTTGGACACCGAGCGGTGGAAGCTCATCAAGCGCAAGGAGAACATCGCGGCCTACCAGGACCGATGCGCACTCGCGGTGACGCTCCAAGCTTCGAGCAGCATGGTCAAGCTGACCACCGAGAGTACGGACGACCCGGTCGCGCCTCCCCCGGCCCCCACCGGAAAGACCCCGATGCAGCGAGTTCTGTGGCACGGCACCATCAACTGCGACCTGGACGATCTGATGCTGGGCGTGGTGAACCAGAACGCAGACATGTGGAAAGTCAAGTCTTCGTACGTGGAGGACAATGGGCTGGACTACTTCCTCCTGGCGTCGATCAACGAGCGCAGCATCGAGAAGCCGTTTGAAGGCCTGCAAGTTAGGTGGACGGTGAACGACATGGGTCCTCTCGTAGCTAAGCCCATCATGCGCCCTCGAGACTTCGTGTACCTCGAGAGCACGGGTATCACTCAGTCACCGACCACCGGAGAGCGGATGGGCTACCACATTTGCCACTCGCTCGAGATGCCTGGCGTCCCCGAGCTCCCCGAGTACAAGTTAGTGCGTGGCAAACTCGAGCTCTACCACATCTTCAGGCAGAAGAGCAAGGGCGTCGTTGAAGTTTACGCGCGTGCGCTGTGCGATTTGCAGGGCGAGATGCCGTCGACTAGCGTGACGCTGTTCACAGCTGAAGCCATGTCAACTTTGTCGCTCACCGCCTTCTGTGCCGAGCGACACAAGGTCATGTGGCTGCTGCACACGATGCAGCCGTGCGAGAGCGGCAAGCCGTCGCTGGATCTGTGCAGCGTGTGTACCAAGGACCTGAGCAAGAGTCTGCTCCCGTTCATGAACAAGGCCTGCCGGATCTGCTCCGGGCGCATATGCGCGCGCTGCCGGATCCCCAAGCGGTTGAGCTTCCTCAACCGACGCACGCGCGGAGTGATCAAGAAGACCATAGACGTCTGCACTCGGTGCGTGCACACAGCCGCCCACATGAACGCGCTCTCGGTCGCGCAGGGCGAGTTGTCCCTCGAGAACCCCAACTCCATCTTCTACGAATCCGCCACCAATCGAAGTGCGTCCTCCGTCTCCTCGGTGTCGTCGGTGTCGTCGGGCTAAGACGTGTTGGTTGATATGTTGACGACCGATTTGCAAGCAGATCGAAGTGCTCAGTAAGTTTGAACACCCCCATCGGTCAGTTGATGAGAACTTGTAGTGTGTATACATGGCCATAATCTGATAATGCATCCATCCAAGAAACTGCACACCGAAGTAGTATTCATGCGAAGGTGTTAGTTACTGGTACGATCGACCCAGCCATCTTTTCGCGTCGAGGCAGGATTGATTTCGTCCACTGCGTACATCCAAACAACAGACAAAGCCCGCATCTGGAATACACGAAGAGTTTGTCGCGTGAAATGGCTCCGGCCCTGCTTGCACTGGGCGTTATGTATGAGCTGTACGATACATTGTGCCCGTAGACCATTTCCTTTTCCATGGACCAACAGTTCCAGTTTGCGGTCGTGTTAAACATACGGCTATAGGATGTTTTAGATGAAGCCTTGAATTTACCACGAACGCCAGACAACACGGTGCGTTCATATGATCGCTTTGCCCGTGTACACGTCGCAGCTCCGCATCATTTTCAACACCTGTAACGAGCCTTCGACTACCATCCGATGGAAGACTTGTGGGCTCAAAGTTCACTTCACAAGTCGACCAAGGTCCATTCACTAAACTTCTCTGCGCTCCAACAAGCGCACAGATTTATACAATACTGTATCGCTTTCGGGTAGTCAGTGGTGATGATGAATTGTCCGTTCGAGGTGCCCCTCTCGCTGTCGGCGCGCGATCGTCGAGCAATGAGCAACATCGTTCAGCGCTGCCTCGATGAAACAATGGCCGACTACGAGCACGTCCTGGCCAGCAAGAGCGGACTGCCCGTTTCGACTCGGTGGAAGCCTGTCAAACGGAAACAGAACATCACAGTGTACCAGGACCAACTCATCATCGAGGAGATCAAGTGCCAAAAGCGTAAGGCCAAGTCGCTTGGACAACTGAACGAGCCGCCTCGAACTGCAGAGGAGTTATCCAAGAGCATGGGCCCAGGAACTTGCCTCCCTCCTGCCGAGGAGGAGGTGAGCGAGTCCACGGAGCTGCCAAAAATGACTTGGATGGGGACGGTCGAGTGCGACCTGGACGACGTCATGTACGGCATCGTCAGCCAGAGCGACGAGGTCACGCGCGTCAAGGCCTCGTACTCGGGGGGCGACATCCAGGAATTTGCCACGTTGGCGTCTTTGGAGACGGCGACGCCCAGCGACCCGTTCCACGGGCTCCAGCTCAAGTGGGAGGCCCGCAGTCCTCTTTCCAAGACGAAACCATTCTGGAATCGCCGCGACTTCGTGTATCTCGAAGCTACAGGCATCACCAAGTGCCGGTCTACGGGGCAACGCATCGGGTACCAGATCCTGCACTCGCTGGATGTCCGAGGCGTTCCCGAACTCCCTGGACGCAAATTAACTCGTGGCAAGATGACCATCTACCAGCTCTTCCGTCAGAAGTCCAAGGGCACCGTGGAGGTCTACGCCAAGGCGTCGATCGACCTCGCAGGGGACGTCCCAGCCAGCATGGCGTCCTTCGCAACGATCGAGGCCGCGAACTCGGTCAACAAGGCGGCTAAGTGCGCGCGTAAGCGCAAGCTCAACTGGCTGCTGGCCACAGCCGAAACAAACGCGACAAACTATGGGGCGGACCTCAACGGTTCGTACTGCAGCGTGTGCAGTCGAGAGCTGCGCTCGACCTTCGGCCACAAGAGCTACTTCGACTGCCAGATCTGCATCAACCACGTGTGCCACCGCTGCCACGTCCGTCAGAAGCTCAGCTTCGTCGACCCAGACAAGAGCGCGTTCGCCGTCAAGCAGAAGACGCTCGACTTGTGCACTCGCTGCGTGCACACGTCTACACAAATGAACGCTCGACGAGTGGCGCTCGAGGAGCGCGCGTGGAAAGACCCAGCGGCGATGTACAAGTACATTGATCGCCCGAGGAAGCCGACGTTGCTGGACGAGAGCGAGTGCGCGAAGGAGATCGAGATCTCGAGAAGAACCACGGAGCAAGACATGGATTGCCCGACACCACAGAAGGTCGATCTCCTGGAACGCGCTACACAAGTGCTCCATCGCTTCTTCTAAGCTGAAACGCTAGCTCATCCATCGGAAGATGAGCAGCAATACAATGTAGTTATGTAGTAAGGTGATGTAAATTAAATACTATCGAGTGAGTGAGCGAGTGACGTTCACTGTAGACATTCTGGTAACTTGGTACAGTAGCCTTCCCGTCAATATCCTCCGCAGTAGTTTGGGTTCGATGGCATGAGTGCAGGGCCCACTGCCACTCGCGTCCGCTTGAGTGTACTGTTCTTATGTGCTGTTCGTCGCCCGTGCATGAACACGGTCGCCTCCTTGGACGCCACCGACTCGACGAAATACAGGTGCGGCACCTTGCCTGTGGCATCCAACCCCAGCGTACACGCGTGCACTCTGCGCGAGATGCCGTTGCGCCGGAAGCCCAGCAAGTCCGTGACTTTGCCGCCTTCTCGCACTCGCACTAGCGCTCCCCCTCGTGACTCGTACGCGCCCATCTGCGGAACACTGACCCAGACGCAGCCTTCCGCGTCGAGGCTGATGCCTCCGAGCAACGTGCCCATCTTGGCCCACACGCGGCGGCCAGTCAACGTGCCGTCCTCGTTGATAGTGAAGGCGGTGAGTCTTCCGGCCAGCGCCTCGCCCACTATGAGCGTCCTGCCGTCCGGGGTGATGACCATCCCGTTCGGCAGCAGCAGGTCTGTGGCCTCCACGCGCACCTTCCTGTCCACGGGGTCGATGCTCACGAGTGTCGTGGAGCAGCAGCTCTTCATCTTGGTCAGGTCGAAGCCGGCGTTGCTCAGATACACGCGGCCCGACGCGGCCACCACCAGCTCGTTGGCGCGGAACTGCGTGACGCTCGACACGTCCGCGTAGAGCTGCACGCAGCTGGCCGCTTGGTCCAGCACCAAGACCTGTCGACTCTTCATGCGCACGATGAGCATCCTCCCGTCAGGCAGCCACCCGATGGCCGACACGAAGTCCTCGATGTCCTCGTACACGACGCCCACGCTCTCGGTGGCCAGCGAGTAGCGCAGCACCTTCTTGCCGAACATGTCGACAAAGTACAGCGTCTGCTCCTCGCGACGGAAGCGCGGGCTGTTGCCCTGCATGAGGCCGCTCACCATGAGCGACGCCACGCGCTCCTCGTCCCGGCCGCTGAGTCGATTGCGCGGCACGAGGTGAAGTCGGCGCGCGGCCCATTGCCACAGCAGCTTCCGGGGGAAAACGAGCCGGAACACGTTGGGCACGCGCTTCTTGAACAGCTCCGGGTCATGCTCGATGGCCTCGGCGGCCGAGCTGGGCCCGCACAGCGCGAGGTGCTCGAAGGCCATGGAAGTGGTTTGAAGTGAAGTATCCGGCGGCCTACCGGTAGTGTGCCACGCGGGGCAAGTTGAAAACTGAAGCGCTCGTCACGCGCGCGCGCGCAAAAGCTTGAGGTCAACTCGGTGGAGCTCATATCCCACATCACAGCGCAGCCGGCTTCCTGCCTGGCTCCGAAATCAGTATGGACGATCTTCCGTCCAGCAAGCTTGACAGCTCCATGACAACGGACACCGGACCACGCATCTTATCGAGCGCGGCAATAGAGCACGATGCTGGGCAGCAAGGGCGTCGCGACAACGTTATCGCGGTCCCAGCCGCTCCGAGTAGACTTGTACTTTACGGATCTGCGTCTTGACGCTTGGGATGGAGAGATGTCGCTCCATCCTCCTACGCCTTGTCCACATCAGCGGCGATCGACTGCAACAAGAATGCGACTGCATTTGTCAAACCGCTCCATGACGAGCACATCGGCGACTTCAACTGAATAAAAAAAATATTGGACACACGCAAATATGGGGGGGGGGGCATCACCTCGGATGAAGTCGGTTAGTAGCTATGCGGCAGTCAGTTCCTGGCAAGATTCTAGGTGAGTTGAGCCCCACAATATAATAGATAAGAATGCGTACCAGACACTTTGGGTGGCTTTTTATCGGCAAAGCCCAGGAAGAGCATCGATTGAGTGCTCGCTCGGACTGCGCTGTACTCAACGACCTTGTCGGGCGCTGGACTCTCACCTAGCAGGCACATTGCCAGGACTGCAAGCAAAACTGTGGACGGTGGAGGTGGAGAAACGGAGAAAGCAAATACTTTACTGACCTAGATAATGTTTACGTGCAAGTGTACAATGGGTGCCTGGTATGCAGCAGTTAGGACGCATTCTTGAGCGGGAGCACGGCCGCCAGCTCGTGGCAATGCAGCTTGGCGTCCTCATACCCCATAGCGAAACGCTCCTCGTGTGTGGCCACATCCACCGACAGGTGGAATGCCGCCACCGACTGCGAGCGCCAATTCCACGGCTTGATGATGAGCCGCTTCACTTGCGCGTCGGGCGTCGGGGCGATGGTATCGTGTGGGCTTGTCAGCACCGGCATCGCGTTGAACATCTTATTGGCGACGTTCTTGCCCCAGGCACCGGGGATGAGGTACCCGGCTATCGCAGTCGAGGCCGAGCGCGTGTGGTCGAGAATGGTCTGCGCCGTGTGGAAGGAGAGGTCGGCCCACGTCGAGTACTCGTCGCAGGCGACCCCTTTGAAGTTGGTGAAGGCGCCGTCGACGTACCATTGGCCGCGGTGCGAGATGCACGGCTTGCCTGAGAGCGCGAACGGCACGAGCGACGAGGCCATGATGGAGCGCGTGAGGTCCTCCAGACTCTCCCAGGACGTGAGCTTCTCGGCCGTCATAGACGGGAACCTGGTCACCGCGATCGTCAGGTGGCGCTGCTCCACGCGCTTGTGGACGTCCTTGTCGTCGCGCCAGAGCTCGAGCAGCGTCTGCTCCACGATGGAGGCGTAGCGCCCATAGCCCGAGTACCATCTCGGCGTCGTGATGACTTTGGCTTGGGTCTCTTTGATCACGCGCCAGGCCTCGCGGACGGGCGTCTCGGACGCCAGCAGCGCTGCGGCCCATGAGCCGCCCGAGCACCCGGAGAAGCTGCAGTTGGACAGGTCGAATGTGTCCTGGATGAACGCAGCTATGCCCATCTGGTAAACAAACACGCCCGCGGATGCCGAGAAGGCGATCTCAACAGGAGGCGACGACGCGGCCTCTTCCTGTTGCGCCGACACCTCGACGTCCAGCTCTTCGTGCCTGCAGCAGTCCGTCCCAACCGCCGACACGTCCAGGGCGCGGAGCTTCTCCTCGACGTCGGTGCTGTGCATGATTGCTGGCTTGCTTTTGGTTGTTCCGGTGGTGAGGATTTGAGTCGCCTGCCGAGTTGGCCGTGAATGCGAGAATGAGGTCTTGGTCGCGCATTACACGGCGACTGTAGCCCTGCAGCAGAAAGCATGGCGATCGTCTACAGCTCATCGCAACGGATCCGCTGACGAAATGTGGCGCTGCTGCGCACCACTCGTGAGTAAATCCGCACATAGCGTTTTGTATAGTCTAACACTTGCTGTAGAGATAGACCCCGATAATTCGAGATTACATCACGGACTCGCGCTCACTCCGTCGTCAACAACTCTTCGACCGAAGATGGCTACATCAGTAAAGCTGCCTTTTATTGCTCAAGTCTCAATTGCACTTTAGGTTTACCGCTTGACTACTGTAGCTACTGGGCAGCCCCACCTTAGCTGCAGCCCGGGCAGTTGTGCAGCGAGTCGTGCACGTACATATCGCACTCGGAGCAGAAGACGTTCTGGCAGGTGGTGCACTCGTACGCGGTGCCCTCTCCATCCAGCCCGAGCGGCAGCAGACAGCCGAAGCACTTCTTCTGGACCAGCGAGGGCGTGACCTTGGCTCCCTTTTCGCCGGTCACTCCGGAGCGCAGCAGGTGCTGTGTGAACTTGGCCACTGGGAACAAGTGGTGGTACGAGCGCGCGAGGTGGGGCGACGACACTAGGGGCAAGTTGCACACTTGGCAGGTCGTCGGCAAGTCGCAGCTCTTGGACTTGCAGCGCGGACACAGATACCCCACCGTCGTGAACGCTTGGTGGCAGGTGCAGAGCGACAGCGCGCCGCTGCGACGCTGTGGGAATCCCATCTCCACCAGCGTCGCGAAGCGCGAGGCTGCGGTCGCAACTGTAGGCGACGGGAAGGTGAACGCCGTCATGAGCCTCTTCATGTGCTCGGCGTCCACTGCAACATGGTACGTGCCGTCCGTTCCGTCGGCGATGCGACGCAACAGGTGCATCTCGGCTCCGATGCCGATGAACGACACGCGGATGTTCTCCCGCTTGAGCGACGCCAGCGTCTGGAAGATGTCGCCCGGGTCGGCCGTCACGAGGTTGCCGTAGACCACCACGACCTCTCGACTGCCGTAGGCGGGCACGGTCTTAAGCGAGCTCTTGGCGATCTCCAGCGCGTTCTGCAGCGACGGCTCCTTGTCCACGGCCAGTGCGGACGCGATGCGCTCCATGTGCGTCTTGGGGTTGCCCGACAGCTCGCTGAGCTTCTCGGCCGTCATGCCCTTGATACCGATGACCCCGAGCTGGGAGATGGGGTTCTGGTCGAAGTAGTCTTTGACGAACTGCTGCAGCACGTCGCTGGCGCAGGCCAGGCGGTGCGGTTTCCAGTCCTTGGTGGCCATGCCGCGAGACAGGTCCATCACCACGTACGTGTAGCGGATCAGGCCCTTGCGCACATTGCGCGCGATCTCCAGTCGACTGCAGGGATACGGTACAGAATAAGCGAGGTAAGTACAGGCTAGTGCAACACGATGAGCGACCAGTTTAGTGCGGACCGCTGCCGCTGCTGCTTCTTGACCGCCTGGTCGATCTTGAGGTTGCCCGAGTCGTCCTCCTCGATCACGTCCCAGCTGCGCTCCAGGGCGCCCTCCCACGAGTATCCGGTCGACGCTGAGGCAGAACAAGGCAGCAACAGACCAGTTTAGTGTATCGCAGTCGGACAGAGCGAGCCTAGAGATGAACTGCCGCGGCTTACCTTCCTCCTCCATATTTTCCTGCAGATTCTACTGCCAAAAGTGATGCGATAGAATATGTGTGTACCATAATTGTGGTACGATTTTACGATTGTAGCCATATGATACGATGGCTGGCAAGTTGAAGTGAACTGCAGGTCGGTGTTAATACTCGATAAGTTACTGCAAAAGAGTGTAGGAGAATGAGAGGTTCTCCCATAAATCAACGGGCGATAGACTCGTCCCCACGAGCTTAGACAAAGAACGTGGTGGTCTTGCGCGTCTCCGGTGCGGCCTCCACGGGGCTTTCACACACTGACGAGTACGCGACCGACGGAGACGAGTACGAGGACGACGGCTCGATGCCTGTGGTGCCCAACGAACTGGCCGAGAAGACCGACAAGTGCTGCATCTCGATGGACCGGCGGTCGCTGGGCTCCAGGACGCCCACGCTGAACGACGTCTGCGGCGTCGACGAGAAGCTCCGACTCTGGGATGAGTCACTGCTGAAGCCGCTCTCGCCCGTGCGACCGCTCCCCAAGTGGCTGCTACGGCCGTGGCGGAAGCTCAGGTCGTCGCTGTTGCCGCACATGTCGAACATCCTGTCGCGCACAAAGTCCGCTAGTCTCGTCGCGTACTCGTCGGGAGGCACGGCGCTCACGTCGTGGGTGTCCTTGCACAGCAGCAAGCCCAAGAACCACCGCTGAAGCGTCCAGCGCCAGTTGTAGCGCTGCAACATGTCCACGATGCCGAGGTAGTAGACGTCGCTCCGATCGTGAGAAGTGACTCCGTTCCGGTACGTCCGGTGCGGGTAGCGTTCGGCATAGCAGACTCCGAGCAGGATGCTGTAGTCGATGATGCCGCGACTGGCGAGGAACACGAAGTCGCTGCAGAGTTGGTCCTGCTGCAGGCGCGTGTTCGCGTCCGAGAGCGTGAGGCCCGAGCTGATCTTGAGGAAGTCGATGTCCATTAGCAGCTGCTTGATGGGCTTCCTCTCTTTGGCCAGCTCAATGAGTCGCTCCATCTCCGTGGCGCTTACGGCTTGTCGTCGATCTCGGTTGCCCTTGAGATCGAATCGCTGCTGCACAGGCCCCTCGTTGAAGAGGTTCTGCATCACGACAAAGTACATTCGACGCGTGCCGATGGGCAGCGAGATGGAGTGGCAGCCGAAGTAGCGACACAACATCGATTTCGGGTTCGACTGAAGGTACTCGTGATAGTGAGGTCTGCCAGTTCACAGCAAGGAGCAAGTTAGTAGTGGGTCACTAGAATGGCAAGAAAAATAATGTTATAAACGCACAAAATAGCTCGTAGCGTGTCGAACTCCTCCTTGGGCACACTTTTCACCATGAACTGCATATTTGCTGGACGAAACAAGTGAGTAAGCGTCGTGAGTTTTTTTTTTTCCTATAGTGAAGATGTAGGGGGGAATCGTACCAGTGAAGTAGAAAATGTTGCCGCTCTTGCCCTCCGATCCGTGCTCGCTGAGGATCTGCTGTGGGTCGAACGATTCCCTGTAAAAGTCCTGGTCGATGTTGAACTGCGCGCGAATGCGGTGGAAGATCTTCGGCGCGCAGTCCTTGAAGTTGAGCATCGTGCTGTTCTTCTTGCCGTAGACGACCACGCCCATGTTTTCAACGTGGTTGTAGTCGTTGTAGCTGACCCCCGAGTAGCAGTCGCCAAGGTCCATCGCGAACGCTTCCGTGTCCGACCCCGTGACCTCAGCACTGACGCTCCCGCCGGCAGCGTTCTTCTCGCGCTTTTGTGCCGTCTCGATGGAGCTCATGATCCCCATCGACATGTACCTCATCACGTCCATGCGTAGCTTGTTCGACACGTCGATCTTGTCCTGTGTGGGGATCGCTGGGGACCCCCCGGACGTGGACGTTAGCGTCGCGCCTCCAGCCTCGATCTGCGTGATGGTTGTCCGGGACTGGTTGCTAGCGTTTCCGATGTCTGGGCTACTCTCGGCCGCGCCCTGGGACTTCACCGGTGCCTTGAATACGCCCGCGTCTCGACAGAAGAGCGCGAAGAGCGCCAGCGTTTCGAGCACGAGCGAGAGCTGATCCAGCGCGTTGGGCGTCATCCGGCCGAACTCCGTGCCGAGCTGCACTAAGTAAATAACAAACATGACGATGGTGTGGATCGCAAACACCCCGAGATACGGCAGAATGCGCTTGGTCATGCGTAGCGTCGTCGCGTGCGCGAGGTTTTCCAGGATCCGGATGCGGCGCCAGCACTGGACGAGCGCGAACACGATGTAGAGCAGCACGAAGTACGCCGGCAGGTCGAAGTAGAGCATGACGTTGGCCGTGAGGTCCGTCTGGAAGGCGCCGAGGATGTAGCGGAACACAAAGCAGTAGACGAGCGACACGGGCCACGCGTAGATGTGGTGCATGACGTTGTCGGCGTTGAAGGGCAGGAACGGGTTGGACAGCGAGAAGATGAGGTCGAGCGCCAGCATGAGGAACCACAGCGTCGAGGCCGTGCTGAAGAAGAAGTAGCACCAGAAGAAGAGAGGCACGTAGTTCTCGAGCACGCCGGCGTCGTGGCCCAGCTCCTCGTTGGCGATGCGGCTGAGCGTGGCCGGCAGCGGGCCGCCCACGTCGTCCGGGTCCAGCAAGATGTACCACGCGTGCAGCCCCACGCGCATGATGCTGGCGATGCTGACGCTGAGGAAGATGCTCATAAGCACCAGGCCCGGGTGCACTCTGGTGCTTGGATACTTGACGAAGAAGTAGATCATGGCCCCGCTGGAGAGCAGCCCCGACAGCAGCGCCGTGAGCTGCCAGGCGATGAAGAGGTGGTCCATCGCTGCAAGTTATCCGTTACTGGGCCCCGTTCTGACTGACTGGCGAACGACTTGAGCTCCGGGCCGGCGATCGCGCTCGACTCGAGTGCCACGCGCGACCAGAGCAAAGTGTCGGCGGCGTTTTTATCCGAACTCCACAGACGCGATGAGGAGCTCCGGCAGCGAGGAAAACGCTTAATGAACATGCCAGCGAGCGTTGCACTGGCTCAATGGGCTCGCGGACTGTTTCGTCCAGCAGCAGCAAGCAGGCGTTCGTTCTCTTTTCTATTTTTTTCTTATTTGAGAGAGAGCTCCAGCCTTTTGGGGTCCCAGCTATAGAAGGGAGCAGCATGAGTTAATGCTCACGTGGGGCTGGGAAAGAACTCGACCCGAGCATTCTGCTGCTCAACGCAATCCCCCGACGTTCAAGAGGCTGGCGTTGGCGGGCGCTGGACCGACCGAATCCATCGAATCTGCACACGACGGCCCGAGCCAAGACCATCAGGTCGACTGCGTTGCACGATGCCGACGCGGGGCTGGACCATGTTCCTCGGCACGGGCGTAGGCTGGTTGCTGGACTTAAATGCCGCATGGAAGACCGTAGAAGACCGAAGGCAGGCGAGCAAGCGGTGCGCAGTGAGCGAGCGGTGCTGCTGTGATGCCGGGGCGGCCAGTTACAGCGAACCGCCCCTCGTGCGCTCTAAATTAACGCAGAAGAGCCCAAACGCCTTCTGATTAGGGTATCAACAGTGGCGCCGAGCATCGAGGACCGAAAGTCTTCGGGCTAGCTGCTAGCTAGCTAGCTAGCATTGTTGGTAGTGGTGTGGCAGAAGCGGCCTTCAACTCGCGTCCACCGCCGCCCTCATAGTAGACGCAGCAGCTGCGTTTACTGGACGAGAAGCGAGAATAATGGTAGTGCTGCCCCACAAGCTCCGCTGTCAGCTCTGGGCCGTGGACCCACGCGCTGACTCGCCACCAGCTCCATTACCCAGGCGGCGTGCGTCCAGCAGCTTCAACTTCAACTTCTGAAGTGAAGAAGTGCATAGCCGTGCGCTGGTCGTGTCAGACTCATTGTGTGCGCTACACAACAATCGATGATCTTCAAACGACACGAAAGGATACTTTTTGGTGCTCGAGCCGTCATCGCATTGCTGCTAAGCCTAGACCCGTTCTGAGGGTCCTTTATGCTGCTATGGGCGCTGCCAACGGCACTCAGTTCCGCCTCGTAGACGCAGAGGTGGAGTTGCGTCGAGAGACGAGGGACTTTGCGCGCTGTGAGTGGCGCGGATCTTGATGCTGGGGCGTTAGTGATGGCACTAAAGTGTTCTGACGCTAGAGTTTTGTGCCACGCCAGGGACGCTCGCGGACGTGGAGGAGCTGCATCGCCGCTTTAAGAAAACCTTCGGCTTCGCCGTCACCGCGAGTCAGTTCGAGAGCTTGTTGTTGCTCAAGGCGCCCGACAGTGTGGGGATCGAGGAGATTTTCGAGGTGCTGGACGCCAATCGCGACGGCCGCGTCGACGGCTTGGAGCTGCTCGCGGCGCTGGCCTGTGTTTGTCGCGCGTCGTTCGAGGACAAGGCTCGCTGTATGTATTTGCTGTGGAGGAAGAAAGGGTTGGTCGGTCACTTACCTGATGGTTTTGCGCTTGCTCTGATGATGCCTCGTAGTCGCCTTTGACCTGTTCGACTTCAACCACAATGGATCGCTGTCGCTAGCCGAACTGGTTAGTGAACAGTGTACGTACCATCCATTCACTGCTGTAATGGTTAAGCTGACGGCTTGCGGTGTGTTGATAGTCTCTGCTGATGAAGTCCGTGTTGATCGGCATGACGCTTTTGACCGGCGGCGGGCCTGAAAGCTCCCCGCAATCTGCACCGGACGCCAATAGCTCCATGGAGGCAATGCTTCTGTGCCTCGGACTAGCAGAGAATGCATTTGCTCGCGTAGACAAATCATCAGCTGTGCTGGGCTTCGAGGACTTTATCGCTTGGGCTCGAAGCAACCGCGAGTTCATGCTTCAAGTGGAGAGGTTCCGCCTCATTGCGGAGAAGGCCATCGGCTTTGAAGACGCTCTGTCGCTCCCAGACGGCAGCGACGACGACTCGGATCTGGACGTCGAGGAGCTCGCGCTGTCTGACAAGGCTCAAGAGTCAAACCAACAGAACCAAGCTGCTATCAACCGAAGGAGAGCAGAAATCCCGCGGCCGTGGATGATCGAACCTACAGCCCAGCCACTGCAAAACTCCAGCGTCTGTGCGTGCAAGAAGAACGGAATGCCGCCGCCTGCAAACCTCGAGCTAGAGTGGGTGTACGGTACGAGTGGACCATCAGCTCGGAACGCGTGCCGCTTGCTCGCAACAGGCGAGGCGGTGTACTTTGTGGGGAGCTACGTCGTGTTGTATTCCTCCGAGCGCCACGAGCAGCGCTACTACTGCGGCCACAGACGCGCCATCGGCTGCTTGGATGTGAATGCTACCGGGGAAATCGTCGCTACAGGCGACGCCTGCTCCTCCAATACACCAACCAACAAGGGAGGGGCTGAAATTCACGTGTGGAATGCTCGCACGCTTCAATGCCTCGCAGTACTGCGCAACTTTCACCCTGCAGGCGTCGCTCATCTCAGTTTCCCTGCTGCCGCGTCAGCAGCCACGGCCACACTTCGACAAACGCAGGCGCTTTCACTCGGAGATCGCAGTGGCGCTGGGGGAAACTCGTCGTCTGTGCTGAGCAGCAACTTGATGAAGAAGAAGCCGCAAGAGACTGAAGCGCTGATCGCCTCCATCGGCAGCGACGCGAGCGCCTCCATGGCCTTGTGGAACTGGCAGAAGGAAGCAGTCGTGGCATCAGGTCGAGCGCATCCAGCAGCGTCTGGACGAGGGACGCGAGCCTCTGGCAGTGCCAAGCGGCCTCTAGCTCTGGATCTGAACGAAGACGGCGACGAGATCGTCGTCGTTGGGGCTCATTTCGTCGTGTTCCACCACGTCGCTGGCCGGTTCTTCAAGCACAAGAAGCCTCACTGGCACGGTACGATCGATCCGCCACTACGCACCGTACCGGTGTGTCTGAGCGTCGTGTACTACGGCATCCAGACTGCCGTTATCGGCACAGCGCGCGGTGAGCTGCTGCTCTTCGAGCGGCACACGCTCACGCGGTGTGTTCAAGCGCATGATACGCAGACGAGCGTCAACGTGTGTCTGCTATCGTGTCAGTCGATGGTTCTCTTCTCCGCGGGGAAGGACGGCCAGATCAAGCAATGGGACTCCACGCTGCGACCGATCGGGCAGTCGCTGGATCTCCACGCTCTGGTGCGCGTGCCTGAGGTGAAACCCTCGTCGGTGGCGTCGTCCAGACCCGAGAGCGTCCTCGAAGGCGACGACTTCCGCATCTGCTCGCTCGACTACGACGCTCAGAGGAAGAAGTTCCTCGTCGCTACGAGGACTGGGAACATCTTCGAGATGGATGACGAAGTATCGGACGCCTCTGTCGGCACGTTTAGATGGCGTATAGTGGCCTCGGGACATACAGGACAACCCACGCGCAGCATCGCGACGGCTAGTACCGTTGGTGGGTGTTTTGCCTCGTGTGGTGTCGGTGAGCGCTTCGTGAAGCTCTGGAGTCTTCGTCGACGGGCATTTGTACAGCATTTACGCTTCCCAGGCGCCACTGCTGCCCCCAGCGCGCTGGAATTCAGTAGCGACGGAGAGCGCTTAGCTGTGGGCAGCAAGGACGGGACGTTAATGCTGGCGCGACGAGCTGGAGCAGCGTCAAGCGGTGTCATGACGATCGAGACGACGATGAAGAACACGAGTTCGGGTGTGGTCGCAATGCGATTCGGGCCCTTGACAACGACAACGGAGCTTTTGCTGGCTGTGACGCGCGAGAACGGCTTCATCTACCTCTACAGACTCGAGCCTGGAGGCCGTCGATTGTCTCGGCACATGCTGCTAAAGCCCCAAGCAGGCGAGAGTTCCGCAGGGAGTTCACACGACCTAACACCTGCTCACGCCCTGGACTTCAGTGTCGACGGCTCGTTCCTTCGGACGCAGCATGGGAGCTCGTCGCTGTACTTCTGGGATCTCCGACAGCGTGCGGGCACCCGCGTGACATCGATGACCACGCTCCGTGACGTTCAATGGCACACAAACAGCACGTCTATCGGGTGGAGTGTCGGCGGTCTGCCGCTCGGGCCTCAAGATCTGGACGGGGGAGTGAGCGTTGACGCCAATTCCACTCGAGGCCTAACTCTCCTCCTCAACAGCGACGGTGACATCAATTTGACGCCATTCCCGTGCCCACCTCCGTCTTCAGTAGCCGAGGACAGCTCGGAGCATTGCTGGCTATCGCGAATGGTACCTCAAGCTCACCTGACGAAGCCAAACTCTCTGTTCTGCTCGTCCACGTGCCAGCCGCCAGTGTGTGGGAGTTTTGCATTGCGTGGCAGTCTCACCGTCACTGGGAGTCAATTCGACCCTGCGATCTGCCAGTGGCGCGTGCTGAAGGAGCTCGCAGACGTCCAGCCTCGACCCGATTGCGTCTACGATCGAGACCTTCGTAGACGCCTGCACGTCTTGGGCTTGAAAGACGTCTACTTCGACTACGGCAGACTGGACGACGATGAAGAAGACGACCAAGACGTGAACGGGCGACAGCGTATTCTACCGCGAAAAGCTGTGGGCGGTGGTGACGTCTCCCATGCGGTTGTTGTGCGAGGGTCCGACGGCCCAACGCAGCGCTCCGAAGCGCCTGATCTAGCTCTGACATTATCCTACGTGTACGGATTCAACCACCGCGGCATGAGCTTGAACCAGTCGCTCGCGTGTCTTGGGAATGGCTCCTACGCGTATGGAGCGGGGTCTCTGCTGGTTGTGCGGCACCTTCACTCTTTCGGTACTAGACAACGCATCCAAACTCCAGGCCTCCAGCACTCCGTGTCATGTCTGGTAAAGCATCCTTCTGAGTCGGTTCTAGCTGTCGGGAGCCGAAGAGATAACCGCGTTGTGCTCTTACGAACCGAGAAAGCCGCAGCGTCCAGTAATTCCTCAGGCGAAACCTTCCAGCAAGTCGGGACGCTCAAGGCCAGCGTCATCCCCACCAATAACCTCAAGTCCGAGAAGAAGACGCTCATCGTCGTGGCCTTCTGCAACTCCAGCGACAGCAATACCCGAACGGTCCAAAGCGACTTGGCCGCTGTCATCTGGAAACAAGCCCGCAGCCACGTCCACACGCTCGTCTTTTACGCCTGGAAGCGCCAGCTCAAGTTGGCGCATGCGTCCATGACGCGGTTGCCGGTGCTCTTTGGGGAATTTGCAGGGTCGTCGGATGCAGGAGCGAACTTTGTGAGCGGAGGTGTCGACCACGTCACGTTTTGGCTCTTAAATCCGGCGACCGGACACGTGACAGCGCAACAAGGAGTGTTCGGTCGCCACGCACTGGTCCAGACCATGCTGTGCTGCGTTCACGTCGCTCCCTTTGTACTGGCGGGAGGCGAAGACGGTTCTGTGGTGCTTTGGGAGAGTGGAGTGGCAGCGCACACCATTCACGCGTCAAGTGCGTCCAGGCACAGCTCGGGTGGAGACGGAGTGGTGGCGTTAGAGCACTTACCAACGTCTCAAGTGGTGCTGGGAGCTCTACGCAATGGCTCACTTGCGGTTTGGACGTACGCGACTGCACGTAGCCCTACTCGTGGTACCAGATCGGCTGGAAGTCGAGCTCAAGCGAGCACATTCCTGCAGCAAGTCCAAGTGATCACAGTCTATGATCCGGCCAAGACAATCGCTTCCCGCGCAATGTCGCCGTTGTTTAACGCCACGGGCTTTACGATTTCACCCCCGAGTGACGACGTTCACGTCCAAGGCATGGCTCTGTTGGATGATGCAGCGGTGGCTGCCGTGATACTAAGCAACGGTGAAGTGCTTTCGGTCGATCTGGAGTCGATTCTCGAAGCCTCGGCTGGAACAAACCAGAGTAATCCTTCAGTCACAACGGAAGCGGGGGACAAAGCGCGAGCTCTTTTGAACTTCAGCAGCGAGATTAACGACGTTGCGCTGCATCCCAGAGACTTGCGATGGGCTTCTGCAAGTGCTGACGGCCACGTTTACGTCTGGAATCTTCACACAAACCTGCTCACCCAGCAGCAACTGATGCCCAGCACACCGCGGGCGTTGGCGTGGAGCGCAACGGGCGAGCACCTGGCCGTGTCTCTCTACAACGGCAGTGTTGCGATTCTGAATGGAACGACACTCGAGCCATTGGTGCAGTTTGCTTGTGGGGACACGGAGAGTTTTGCGAGTGGACAAGCGAGAATGACCCCGTTTCCGAAGTGGTGCAGTATGGCCAAGTACTCACCATTATGCAGTCCATCAGGGTCGAATGTTGCTCGCAACTGGCTGGCGCTAGCGTGTCGAGACTACAATATCTACGTGTACGCCTGGGATGGCTCGGAGGCCGATAGTTCGCCTCCAGTTTACACACTTCAACACACGTTTGTGGGTCACACGGCGCCAATCGAAGCCTTGGACTTCTCTTTGCATGGCGAGTGGCTCCAGTCCGCGACCTCGAGCAATGACCGTCAACTGTTGCGGTGGGCGCTACAGAAGGACCCTCCTTCAAATGAGAATAACTCCCCCAACCGAGACGCAGCCGCTGAATGGGAGCTACTTGATGATGCATGGGCCTCATGGACAGCGACATTCGCCGGTCCAGTCGAGGGACTCGCAGAGTGTTGTGGAGTGGGCAAGACCACAACGTTAGCGCGCATCAACAGTGAGGCTGCAAGCGCAAAAGACTCGGAGATTTCTTCCGTCGTTAGCAACTGGAGCTCGCCGCTGCCCGTGGCAGTCGTGGGCCTTGACAACGGCCACCTGATGCTCGCGTGGTACCCGCTCACTCGTGGAGATGTCGCCACCCCCGCGTTTTCGACCGAGTCCGAGCGCTTCAACGACCCCGCGGTTGTGACGAAGGAATACGTGGGCTGCTTTTCACGCGGGTCTTTGATACGACGCGTGGGCTTCAGCTTCGCAAACGCGTTCGTCTTTGCACTAGCGCGGAATGCGAGCGGGAGCACGCAGGTGCTGATCTGGAAGACCGACTACGACGACGAGCTGCGTCTGCGCCAGCGGTTTGCTCTGAAATCCACCGTGTCTTTAGACACAGATCCAGACTGGTACGTGAGCCCCGTGGACCGGACGCTCTATGAGGAATGCATTCGGCTTTCACGCAGCAATGAACCGACCCCCAAGACCGCCCAACAGGCCGAAGAGAGCGACGACAAGTGGGCAGCGGTTGATGGTGAGCTCGATAGTCGTGTCACCGACGAGGGGCTCAACTTGGAGTTCGTCTACGGCATCAATCCTGGCGCCACGAGCAGCCGCAATGTGTTTTACGCCGACGATGCGTGGGAGATCGTGTACGCTGCTGGAGCCTGCGGGGTTGTGTACAACACGAAGACGCAGACGCAGCTACTGAATTACCGAGCGGAGTCTGGACGCCACACCGTCATCTCAGCCTTGGCCGTGCATCCGAAGGGGGATCTGGTTGCCTCGGGTGAATGCCTCGTTACTCGCCACCACAAGCCGCCTGAGATCATCATTTGGGACGCCAACAGCGGCAGTACAGTCGTTCGGATCGCTACCAAGCATCGACCTGGAGTTTTGCTGCTGGAGTTCAGTCCTGATGGCCATCGCCTTGCATCGATTGGCATGGGAGTGGACCATAGGCTGGCGATCTACGCCATTTCAGGCGGGGAGAGCGAAGGCGGTCGACTGCGCGCGACGTTGCTCGTGACTTGCAAGACCTCCACGCGACGGGTCTGGGGCTTGAGCTTTGGCGACGACGGCGAGCTCGTGACGTGCGGGGATCAGCACATTCTCTTCTGGCAGCAGAGCTCGACGAACTCTGGGCGAGGTGGGGACGAGGACAGTCGACCTACAGGCTTGAAGAGCGGCCTCTTAACGAGTCACAAGGAGTGCAACCCTCAAGCAACGCTGCTGCAGGTCGTCCACATGTCTGGACGAGCGCGCGTGGTGGTTTCCAGCCAAGCGGACGGCAGTTTGTACCTCTGGAAAGACCGCGTTTGTGTGGGCGTCCGACGTGACGCGCACGGAGACGCTCCTATTCCAGCTCTGGCGGTGGATCGCAAGCACTCGTTGCTCTACTCAGCAGGAGCCGATTCTCGCATCTGCTGCTGGAACGCACAGCTCGAGCTCGTCCGTGTCGTGGCCGATATCTCTCAACTCAATGCGGGGATCCCTCTAACCAGCACAAAGCTCCAGTCGCTGGCCGTTCGAGACGGTCACGTGCTAATCTCCACCGCAGGAAGTGAAGTGTGTGAGCTCGTGGAAGGAATTTCCTCCAGATCTCAGGAGAAAGACTGGCGACTCCACGCCTACATTCGGGGTCACGCTCACGGTCAACTCTGTGGCCTTGCGGTTCACCCTTGCAAGCGCGCGCAGTTCGCGTCTGCGGGAGACGATGGCGTCGTCCGCCTTTGGGACGCAGCTACTCGCTCACTGTTGGCCTTCCACTGCTGGGAGTCGGCGTCGGAGTTTGCAACCGGTGGCAGCGATGAGCTGCGAGCGTTGGCGTTCTCTGCTGATGGCAAGCACCTGGCAGTGGGGACCATCGACGGCGTTGTTCGAGTGCTCACCACTGCACTTGACGCCGTCGTGACGCAGTGGAGCTGCTGGCAGGACCAGCAACAAGCCCATGCTGTGTTGTCACTGCAGTACTCGGCCGACGGGAAGTTGCTGGCCGTCGGGTGCCAGGACGGCGCTGTGCACATGTACAACGCGGCTAGTTACCGCAAGATGACGATTCTAAGGGGGTCGATGCAAACTGCAGACTCGATTCGCCTCGACTTTGCTCGGGATCGAGCAGTGCTCCGCGTGCAGTGCAGCGGTGGGGCTGGAGAGCAGGAACTTTGCTTCTGGGAGCTTGGTTCGTGGCGGGCGTTGCCAGCCACTCAAATGCATGATGTCCACTGGGATTCCAAGCGATACCCGTCCCTCGTGAGCGGCTCGAAGCAGTGCGAAGACTTCAACGGTGCAGCGATGGCAACGGATGGACACGCGACGACCGTCACGAACTGGGCCGTCACCAAGAACGAACACTTCCTGCTGTCCACGGGAGGCGCCGATCGCGTCGTCTGCCAGTTCCGTCTTCCACCTCGCTCATGTCCACCAAGTGCAGCATAATCCTTGATTGTCAAATAATGTCCACCTGGACGTCCACAATGCTCAAAATAGTATTTGCTGGTCGATTGAGTTTGTCAGGATGTAGTAGTAGTAGGAGGAGTGCCATGTATCGAACCGAAGAGCGCAGCAAGTCGAACGTGAAAAGTGGAAGAGGCCAGGGATTTAGCACAAGATGGCCCGTTCAGGCGTCCTCTGTCCCCTGCAAGCAGACTGCTCCGAGTGCGAGAGCAGCTTAGCTGGGAAATAATTAATACCTGTTGTTCTACCCCTGCTGGCCTGTTGTGTGTTCACAGCCCCTGTGCCACCCTGTTTAGCTGTTGCACATCGGGAACAGGGAAGCAGCGTCGATCTGAAAATGCTTGCAATTAGGTGTATTTCCGAGTGTAGCGGGGAAATGATGTTTTCCGATGGAAGGATAAAGCCACGTTGAAGAAGGACGAGGTGACCGTGGACGGCGAGCCGCACGCGGGCACCAAGGCGCACGTGGACACCAAGACGCACACGCACACCAAGCCGCGCACGGTCACCAGGAGGTTTGCCATTCAAGCGGGCGGTTTTCTTGGACCGGGCGACCGGTACATGTTTTGTCCCCAGCCGAACGTGGCAGTAGTATAGATTGAGCAGTTCGTTCTGGGCCAGTCAAGAGTTCGCACCGTCGGGCGCAGGGCCCCAGCAGCCCGACACGCCACCACGGCACGCTCGACCGCACGCCCGGCGGCACGCACCCGACTCTTCGACACCCACCACAACCACTCCCTAAGGGGGCAGCCCCAACTCGCACTCACTCCATGAGCTTGATGGGGCTCGCCTTCAATAATCCAGAACGACTGCTGACCCCCCAACGTGCTTTAGTATGCTCAAAGGAAAAGAGGGAGAGATGCATAAAACAAATTGACATCAACTGGGACAGCATAGGCAGTTTGAAACACGGCACAGGGGTTAGATATTAATCGGGTCGTCTGCGGGTCTGGCAAGGCCGAGGGTCGGGCATGTATATTTCGCTGGTCTTTCTCTGGTCAGTCTGATCAGCAGCCCAACCCGTAAAGTACTCGTAAATTGCTATGCATAGTAAACTGCAGTAAGGAGACCCCCGTGAGTGCCAGCGACTGTCATCTGGCAATATTATACAGCAAGTTCACCAGAGAAGGAACGGATTGCTTGATCGAGTACTAGTAGGACACTCGCCCGTTGGCTCTCGCCTGCGGACTTAGCGACGGCATTCGGGGGCCCGCCCCTCTCTCGCTTCGCTCGGGGAGCGCCGCTCCGCGGCCTGCCCCACCCCCTCGTGCCTTACGTTAAGTCCTCGGCTCGGCCAGGCGCGGTGTCGAGGAAAAAAAATATCGGGTTGCAGCGCTCGCCTTCGCTCGCTCGCACAGACACGCCCCCGCCTGATCGGCGGGTGTTGGTGACCGGTGAGCGCATTGAGTGAGCCTCGCGCTCGCCTTCGCTCGCTCTCGGCCGTTTTCCCCACATTTTGGCCTCTAAATGAGTGCACATTTGCCTGAGCTGCGCCCACTGGGGATAGTTGATACACGACAGTTCATCTACTGCTAGAGCAATGTATTTTAAGTCACTAAGGCTGACTAATCCATATTTCCCTGCTATGGGTATGGGTCGGGCATGAAAGAAATAATATATTCGCTGTAAGATATTCACGGATCTGGATATGGGTCACACTGACCCTCGGCCTTACCAGACCCGCAGACGACCCGATTAATAATCTACCGGCACAGGGCTGCAGTAGGAGTCGCATAGAGACGAAGACAAAGCTCAACTGTAGAAGTAGCCATAAGATGTTTCGTGCTAGTAATACCTGCGAACCTCGTAATTACGCGCCTGCGTTCCTCACCTTGTTGTTGATTGCCAAAGATTGACGAGCCAGTGGACATGGCTCGCGAGCCTCACACGTACGTGTGCGTCTAGAAGCCCCCGTCAAGTATGCCTGGGTCATGTAGACCTTTTACAAAGTTAGGTAGGCAGCAGCGAAGCGGCCGAATGCATGGACAATCTTCAGCAGGCTGTGGGTATTAATATCGTACTTCTGTGTATTCTGTTTGTTTTCGTGTCGATCCGATTCTGACGTATCCTGTAGGTTACAGATGAACGGTACTGACAACACGCGAGTAGGGGCTACAGGTACTTAACAGGGGGCTAGTGCTAGCACAACAGATAATAATTATCACCCAGCTTAGCCATCCGGTAGCAAGTGCGCACCCAACTAACCCCGGACTTGGTCAATGAACCTGGAATGCCCCCCGTGACGCCCAAAGTATCGAGCCAGCAGAATGAGACAGCGAGGAGGAAAACGTGAACGAGTCATGGTAGAAGATCGAGCCCCTACCTAGGTAGCAGACATCTTAGCAGTGAAAAGTAGTAACTCAATAGACGATCTGACCTCTCTCTAGTAAAGTTAGTAGGAGTTTGGCTAGTACCGATAGTAATATTTATGATAAGCGTTGTCTTAAGAGGAAACCTCATGAAAGAACCGGTTAGAACACGCTTGCAGCGTTTAAGCACGGATAAGCTCTTGGTGACCTCCGTGACCCGTTAGGATACCTCAATGCTGCTCAACATTCCAAACATGTACATTGTGGTTTCCATCTCGTCTGATCTATTTTACCGGGAGAAGGTCATCGGCATACATTTCAGGAGGATTTCAGCGCAGCATGCTGTCCCAGCAGCAGCTTTATCTCATTTAGAAGGAAGCCCTACAAAACCCCGTCGACGCGCAAACGATCGGAATACGCAGTATGGCTTCGAAGCCCGCGGGCCCAGCAGCTTCCACCATCGCGTACAACGCACACACGTACGCTTCCTTCACCGCGGGCAGCAACTTCAGCAATGGCTGTGCTCGCCGATTGAACATTTTTTAGCCAATGAAAAGAGCTATTGCCAAACACGGTCGCTTTCACAAAATCGTGATGCAAACCCGGTCGCTTTCAATAAATATCCTACCGATGTAAACGGCTGACAGGGGATGGTAATTTTTCATGCATAGAGAGCGTAGCGTTGGAGCAAGGCGGAATTAGTGAAGCGGACGGAGCTGGGGAAAATATGTTTTGAAGCAGAAGGAAGACGCACGATCACCAAGAACGCTGCTGTGCAGATCCAAGCATTGATCCAAGCATTGATGAGCCAAGATTTGGTACAGTGTACCAGAAGGCATATCGTGATGGCCATGAGTCTCCCCCCCCTGCTGCTGCGGTTCATTTGGAGTTCGTCGCCACGGACAGAAAACAAGGCCTCGCGACCGCGCCGCCGTACAAGTCACGCCGATAACTACAAGCTCGGCGTACTGCCCCCCGTGGACCAGGCCAAGGTAGTTGCGGAAATTCCGTGATGCGTTGCCGGCTGCAGCTAGACGGCGAGTGTGTCCTCCGTCGCAGACGACGAAGCTGACGACCTCCGCCGGGTGCAAGGTGGCACATGCTCCCCGCCGCAGCTCTACCAGCCCTAGCTCCACCTGCAGTATTATCGCATCTGCTGGAACGCTTGCCGCTATGCCGACGGCTGTGGCGCAGCTACTGCCGCTGCCGCGAGGGTGATCTGCCCATCATCGCTCACGGCAAGAAGCCAACGCGCCTGGGTTATGAGAAGTTCGTGCGGCTGCTCCTCGAGTTCATGGTGCCGCAGCTCCGCTCGTTGCTGCCGGTACCCGAGAAACAGCGCGGCGTCTCGCAGGCCACGACCGTGGAGCCCCCATCCTCGCGACCGCCCGTGTGCAGACACCACTGGCGACACGGCCTCTTCCGTCAGCAGCAGTGCCGCACGCGCCCGCTTCGTGGCCGACAGCGCGCTTGCACTCACCACATTGAGGCGCGATCCGAGCGCGTGGACCTTCACGCCTCGGCCATCTTGGCCGTGGACCACCGGCCAAGGCCGCGTGGGCATGCTGCCACCGTTGCAGTCGCGCAGTACCACGCTGACGATGTTGAGCTGAGTGTGCGCAGTTTGCGGCTCGCGCGACGTGGACGCCGCTTTCCCGGCCATTTTGTGGCGTAACACTGGAAGGGTGAAGCCGCAGCTCCAGCCAAGAGTATCAAGCTTCTCGTCGTTTCACGCTGGTGGCAGCGGCGACGACCCCGCAGCCGCCGTACGCTCAAGCCTGGCGTCCAAGTTGGCACCCTCTGCGAACCTCGACTTTCTCTACTTCGGGGGGCTTCTCGCTTCCCATCGGGCTCAGGCCCTTCGGAGCCTTCAAGCCAAGAAATGCAGACCCAGCAGTCTACAATGTTTCAAGGGAAGGAGAGGCGTCAGGGAAAGCGCTGAATCAAAACTTGGCAAGTGGGTTTGAGCCGATTTGAGCGTTTCTTCGGTAGCGACACGAGCAAGTCAACAACTTTCGCTGTTGCCAAGGCTACTATCCACTACAAGGACGAAGCTCGACTCCTGTTGGCCTTCAGATGGAAGAAGCGAACTCTGTTGCTCTACCGTATTGATGGCCACGACTCGCTTCGCTTCACGGCATGACCCGACTGCGCTACGCACGCTACGCGTCTCGAGCTTACGCTCCGCCGGACCATACAGTCAGGCATCGGCCATACAGCCACCGAGCTTACGCTCCGCCGGACCATACAGTCAGGCATCGGCCATGCAGCCACCGAGCTTACGCTCCGCCGGACCATACAGTCAGGCATCGGCCATACAGCCACCGAGCTTACGCTTCGCCTGAAAATTCAGTTAGGCTTCCGGCCAAGCCCGGTCAGCTTGGTCTGGCCGTGCTGCTACTGGGCTGACGCTATCCAGGCTTTCAACTCTATAGACCGGGTCCAAGCCTATGATGTTCATGGTTCGACAATGGTTGTACTAGCTCCCTGGGCCACGTCCTACGCGTCAAGTGCTGTTCATTTGGTTTTGCCCAGCTGGGGGGTTGCCACTCGGCACCTTGCCTTTCCAGCAAGGCACCTTCGTGCCTCTGGCCTAAACCAAATGAACCGCATTTGACCCCCATGTCTGAATGCTTGATGCAAAGGTAATTTTCCATGCATAGAGAGCGTAGCGTTGGAGCAAGGCGGAATTAGTGAAGCGGACGGAGCTGGGGAAAATATGTTTTGAAGCAGAAGGAAGACGCACGATCACCAAGAACGCTGCTGTGCAGATCCAAGCATTGATCCAAGCATTGATGAGCCAAGATTTGGTACAGTGTACCAGAAGGCATATCGTGATGGCCATGAGTCTCCCCCCCCTGCTGCTGCGGTTCATTTGGAGTTCGTCGCCACGGACAGAAAACAAGGCCTCGCGACCGCGCCGCCGTACAAGTCACGCCGATAACTACAAGCTCGGCGTACTGCCCCCCGTGGACCAGGCCAAGGTAGTTGCGGAAATTCCGTGATGCGTTGCCGGCTGCAGCTAGACGGCGAGTGTGTCCTCCGTCGCAGACGACGAAGCTGACGACCTCCGCCGGGTGCAAGGTGGCACATGCTCCCCGCCGCAGCTCCAGCCCTAGCTCCACCTGCAGTATTATCGCATCTGCTGGAACGCTTGCCGCTATGCCGACGGCTGTGGCGCAGCTACTGCCGCTGCCGCGAGGGTGATCTGCCCATCATCGCTCACGGCAAGAAGCCAACGCGCCTGGGTTATGAGAAGTTCGTGCGGCTGCTCCTCGAGTTCATGGTGCCGCAGCTCCGCTCGTTGCTGCCGGTACCCGAGAAACAGCGCGGCGTCTCGCAGGCCACGACCGTGGAGCCCCCATCCTCGCGACCGCCCGTGTGCAGACACCACTGGCGACACGGCCTCTTCCGTCAGCAGCAGTGCCGCACGCGCCCGCTTCGTGGCCGACAGCGCGCTTGCACTCACCACATTGAGGCGCGATCCGAGCGCGTGGACCTTCACGCCTCGGCCATCTTGGCCGTGGACCACCGGCCAAGGCCGCGTGGGCATGCTGCCACCGTTGCAGTCGCGCAGTACCACGCTGACGATGTTGAGCTGAGTGTGCGCAGTTTGCGGCTCGCGCGACGTGGACGCCGCTTTCCCGGCCATTTTGTGGCGTAACACTGGAAGGGTGAAGCCGCAGCTCCAGCCAAGAGTATCAAGCTTCTCGTCGTTTCACGCTGGTGGCAGCGGCGACGACCCCGCAGCCGCCGTACGCTCAAGCCTGGCGTCCAAGTTGGCACCCTCTGCGAACCTCGACTTTCTCTACTTCGGGGGGCTTCTCGCTTCCCATCGGGCTCAGGCCCTTCGGAGCCTTCAAGCCAAGAAATGCAGACCCAGCAGTCTACAATGTTTCAAGGGAAGGAGAGGCGTCAGGGAAAGCGCTGAATCAAAACTTGGCAAGTGGGTTTGAGCCGATTTGAGCGTTTCTTCGGTAGCGACACGAGCAAGTCAACAACTTTCGCTGTTGCCAAGGCTACTATCCACTACAAGGACGAAGCTCGACTCCTGTTGGCCTTCAGATGGAAGAAGCGAACTCTGTTGCTCTACCGTATTGATGGCCACGACTCGCTTCGCTTCACGGCATGACCCGACTGCGCTACGCACGCTACGCGTCTCGAGCTTACGCTCCGCCGGACCATACAGTCAGGCATCGGCCATACAGCCACCGAGCTTACGCTCCGCCGGACCATACAGTCAGGCATCGGCCATGCAGCCACCGAGCTTACGCTCCGCCGGACCATACAGTCAGGCATCGGCCATACAGCCACCGAGCTTACGCTTCGCCTGAAAATTCAGTTAGGCTTCCGGCCAAGCCCGGTCAGCTTGGTCTGGCCGTGCTGCTACTGGGCTGACGCTATCCAGGCTTTCAACTCTATAGACCGGGTCCAAGCCTATGATGTTCATGGTTCGACAATGGTTGTACTAGCTCCCTGGGCCACGTCCTACGCGTCAAGTGCTGTTCATTTGGTTTTGCCCAGCTGGGGGGTTGCCACTCGGCACCTTGCCTTTCCAGCAAGGCACCTTCGTGCCTCTGGCCTAAACCAAATGAACCGCATTTGACCCCCATGTCTGAATGCTTGATGCAAAGGTAATTTTCCATGCATAGAGAGCGTAGCGTTGGAGCAAGGCGGAATTAGTGAAGCGGACGGAGCTGGGGAAAATATGTTTTGAAGCAGAAGGAAGACGCACGATCACCAAGAACGCTGCTGTGCAGATCCAAGCATTGATCCAAGCATTGATGAGCCAAGATTTGGTACAGTGTACCAGAAGGCATATCGTGATGGCCATGAGTCTCCCCCCCCTGCTGCTGCGGTTCATTTGGAGTTCGTCGCCACGGACAGAAAACAAGGCCTCGCGACCGCGCCGCCGTACAAGTCACGCCGATAACTACAAGCTCGGCGTACTGCCCCCCGTGGACCAGACCAAGGTAGTTGCGGAAATTCCGTGATGCGTTGCCGGCTGCAGCTAGACGGCGAGTGTGTCCTCCGTCGCAGACGACGAAGCTGACGACCTCCGCCGGGTGCAAGGTGGCACATGCTCCCCGCCGCAGCTCTACCAGCCCTAGCTCCACCTGCAGTATTATCGCATCTGCTGGAACGCTTGCCGCTATGCCGACGGCTGTGGCGCAGCTACTGCCGCTGCCGCGAGGGTGATCTGCCCATCATCGCTCACGGCAAGAAGCCAACGCGCCTGGGTTATGAGAAGTTCGTGCGGCTGCTCCTCGAGTTCATGGTGCCGCAGCTCCGCTCGTTGCTGCCGGTACCCGAGAAACAGCGCGGCGTCTCGCAGGCCACGACCGTGGAGCCCCCATCCTCGCGACCGCCCGTGTGCAGACACCACTGGCGACACGGCCTCTTCCGTCAGCAGCAGTGCCGCACGCGCCCGCTTCGTGGCCGACAGCGCGCTTGCACTCACCACATTGAGGCGCGATCCGAGCGCGTGGACCTTCACGCCTCGGCCATCTTGGCCGTGGACCACCGGCCAAGGCCGCGTGGGCATGCTGCCACCGTTGCAGTCGCGCAGTACCACGCTGACGATGTTGAGCTGAGTGTGCGCAGTTTGCGGCTCGCGCGACGTGGACGCCGCTTTCCCGGCCATTTTGTGGCGTAACACTGGAAGGGTGAAGCCGCAGCTCCAGCCAAGAGTATCAAGCTTCTCGTCGTTTCACGCTGGTGGCAGCGGCGACGACCCCGCAGCCGCCGTACGCTCAAGCCTGGCGTCCAAGTTGGCACCCTCTGCGAACCTCGACTTTCTCTACTTCGGGGGGCTTCTCGCTTCCCATCGGGCTCAGGCCCTTCGGAGCCTTCAAGCCAAGAAATGCAGACCCAGCAGTCTACAATGTTTCAAGGGAAGGAGAGGCGTCAGGGAAAGCGCTGAATCAAAACTTGGCAAGTGGGTTTGAGCCGATTTGAGCGTTTCTTCGGTAGCGACACGAGCAAGTCAACAACTTTCGCTGTTGCCAAGGCTACTATCCACTACAAGGACGAAGCTCGACTCCTGTTGGCCTTCAGATGGAAGAAGCGAACTCTGTTGCTCTACCGTATTGATGGCCACGACTCGCTTCGCTTCACGGCATGACCCGACTGCGCTACGCACGCTACGCGTCTCGAGCTTACGCTCCGCCGGACCATACAGTCAGGCATCGGCCATACAGCCACCGAGCTTACGCTCCGCCGGACCATACAGTCAGGCATCGGCCATGCAGCCACCGAGCTTACGCTCCGCCGGACCATACAGTCAGGCATCGGCCATACAGCCACCGAGCTTACGCTTCGCCTGAAAATTCAGTTAGGCTTCCGGCCAAGCCCGGTCAGCTTGGTCTGGCCGTGCTGCTACTGGGCTGACGCTATCCAGGCTTTCAACTCTATAGACCGGGTCCAAGCCTATGATGTTCATGGTTCGACAATGGTTGTACTAGCTCCCTGGGCCACGTCCTACGCGTCAAGTGCTGTTCATTTGGTTTTGCCCAGCTGGGGGGTTGCCACTCGGCACCTTGCCTTTCCAGCAAGGCACCTTCGTGCCTCTGGCCTAAACCAAATGAACCGCATTTGACCCCCATGTCTGAATGCTTGATGCAAAGGTAATTTTCCATGCATAGAGAGCGTAGCGTTGGAGCAAGGCGGAATTAGTGAAGCGGACGGAGCTGGGGAAAATATGTTTTGAAGCAGAAGGAAGACGCACGATCACCAAGAACGCTGCTGTGCAGATCCAAGCATTGATCCAAGCATTGATGAGCCAAGATTTGGTACAGTGTACCAGAAGGCATATCGTGATGGCCATGAGTCTCCCCCCCCTGCTGCTGCGGTTCATTTGGAGTTCGTCGCCACGGACAGAAAACAAGGCCTCGCGACCGCGCCGCCGTACAAGTCACGCCGATAACTACAAGCTCGGCGTACTGCCCCCCGTGGACCAGGCCAAGGTAGTTGCGGAAATTCCGTGATGCGTTGCCGGCTGCAGCTAGACGGCGAGTGTGTCCTCCGTCGCAGACGACGAAGCTGACGACCTCCGCCGGGTGCAAGGTGGCACATGCTCCCCGCCGCAGCTCTACCAGCCCTAGCTCCACCTGCAGTATTATCGCATCTGCTGGAACGCTTGCCGCTATGCCGACGGCTGTGGCGCAGCTACTGCCGCTGCCGCGAGGGTGATCTGCCCATCATCGCTCACGGCAAGAAGCCAACGCGCCTGGGTTATGAGAAGTTCGTGCGGCTGCTCCTCGAGTTCATGGTGCCGCAGCTCCGCTCGTTGCTGCCGGTACCCGAGAAACAGCGCGGCGTCTCGCAGGCCACGACCGTGGAGCCCCCATCCTCGCGACCGCCCGTGTGCAGACACCACTGGCGACACGGCCTCTTCCGTCAGCAGCAGTGCCGCACGCGCCCGCTTCGTGGCCGACAGCGCGCTTGCACTCACCACATTGAGGCGCGATCCGAGCGCGTGGACCTTCACGCCTCGGCCATCTTGGCCGTGGACCACCGGCCAAGGCCGCGTGGGCATGCTGCCACCGTTGCAGTCGCGCAGTACCACGCTGACGATGTTGAGCTGAGTGTGCGCAGTTTGCGGCTCGCGCGACGTGGACGCCGCTTTCCCGGCCATTTTGTGGCGTAACACTGGAAGGGTGAAGCCGCAGCTCCAGCCAAGAGTATCAAGCTTCTCGTCGTTTCACGCTGGTGGCAGCGGCGACGACCCCGCAGCCGCCGTACGCTCAAGCCTGGCGTCCAAGTTGGCACCCTCTGCGAACCTCGACTTTCTCTACTTCGGGGGGCTTCTCGCTTCCCATCGGGCTCAGGCCCTTCGGAGCCTTCAAGCCAAGAAATGCAGACCCAGCAGTCTACAATGTTTCAAGGGAAGGAGAGGCGTCAGGGAAAGCGCTGAATCAAAACTTGGCAAGTGGGTTTGAGCCGATTTGAGCGTTTCTTCGGTAGCGACACGAGCAAGTCAACAACTTTCGCTGTTGCCAAGGCTACTATCCACTACAAGGACGAAGCTCGACTCCTGTTGGCCTTCAGATGGAAGAAGCGAACTCTGTTGCTCTACCGTATTGATGGCCACGACTCGCTTCGCTTCACGGCATGACCCGACTGCGCTACGCACGCTACGCGTCTCGAGCTTACGCTCCGCCGGACCATACAGTCAGGCATCGGCCATACAGCCACCGAGCTTACGCTCCGCCGGACCATACAGTCAGGCATCGGCCATGCAGCCACCGAGCTTACGCTCCGCCGGACCATACAGTCAGGCATCGGCCATACAGCCACCGAGCTTACGCTTCGCCTGAAAATTCAGTTAGGCTTCCGGCCAAGCCCGGTCAGCTTGGTCTGGCCGTGCTGCTACTGGGCTGACGCTATCCAGGCTTTCAACTCTATAGACCGGGTCCAAGCCTATGATGTTCATGGTTCGACAATGGTTGTACTAGCTCCCTGGGCCACGTCCTACGCGTCAAGTGCTGTTCATTTGGTTTTGCCCAGCTGGGGGGTTGCCACTCGGCACCTTGCCTTTCCAGCAAGGCACCTTCGTGCCTCTGGCCTAAACCAAATGAACCGCATTTGACCCCCATGTCTGAATGCTTGATGCAAAGGTAATTTTCCATGCATAGAGAGCGTAGCGTTGGAGCAAGGCGGAATTAGTGAAGCGGACGGAGCTGGGGAAAATATGTTTTGAAGCAGAAGGAAGACGCACGATCACCAAGAACGCTGCTGTGCAGATCCAAGCATTGATCCAAGCATTGATGAGCCAAGATTTGGTACAGTGTACCAGAAGGCATATCGTGATGGCCATGAGTCTCCCCCCCCTGCTGCTGCGGTTCATTTGGAGTTCGTCGCCACGGACAGAAAACAAGGCCTCGCGACCGCGCCGCCGTACAAGTCACGCCGATAACTACAAGCTCGGCGTACTGCCCCCCGTGGACCAGGCCAAGGTAGTTGCGGAAATTCCGTGATGCGTTGCCGGCTGCAGCTAGACGGCGAGTGTGTCCTCCGTCGCAGACGACGAAGCTGACGACCTCCGCCGGGTGCAAGGTGGCACATGCTCCCCGCCGCAGCTCTACCAGCCCTAGCTCCACCTGCAGTATTATCGCATCTGCTGGAACGCTTGCCGCTATGCCGACGGCTGTGGCGCAGCTACTGCCGCTGCCGCGAGGGTGATCTGCCCATCATCGCTCACGGCAAGAAGCCAACGCGCCTGGGTTATGAGAAGTTCGTGCGGCTGCTCCTCGAGTTCATGGTGCCGCAGCTCCGCTCGTTGCTGCCGGTACCCGAGAAACAGCGCGGCGTCTCGCAGGCCACGACCGTGGAGCCCCCATCCTCGCGACCGCCCGTGTGCAGACACCACTGGCGACACGGCCTCTTCCGTCAGCAGCAGTGCCGCACGCGCCCGCTTCGTGGCCGACAGCGCGCTTGCACTCACCACATTGAGGCGCGATCCGAGCGCGTGGACCTTCACGCCTCGGCCATCTTGGCCGTGGACCACCGGCCAAGGCCGCGTGGGCATGCTGCCACCGTTGCAGTCGCGCAGTACCACGCTGACGATGTTGAGCTGAGTGTGCGCAGTTTGCGGCTCGCGCGACGTGGACGCCGCTTTCCCGGCCATTTTGTGGCGTAACACTGGAAGGGTGAAGCCGCAGCTCCAGCCAAGAGTATCAAGCTTCTCGTCGTTTCACGCTGGTGGCAGCGGCGACGACCCCGCAGCCGCCGTACGCTCAAGCCTGGCGTCCAAGTTGGCACCCTCTGCGAACCTCGACTTTCTCTACTTCGGGGGGCTTCTCGCTTCCCATCGGGCTCAGGCCCTTCGGAGCCTTCAAGCCAAGAAATGCAGACCCAGCAGTCTACAATGTTTCAAGGGAAGGAGAGGCGTCAGGGAAAGCGCTGAATCAAAACTTGGCAAGTGGGTTTGAGCCGATTTGAGCGTTTCTTCGGTAGCGACACGAGCAAGTCAACAACTTTCGCTGTTGCCAAGGCTACTATCCACTACAAGGACGAAGCTCGACTCCTGTTGGCCTTCAGATGGAAGAAGCGAACTCTGTTGCTCTACCGTATTGATGGCCACGACTCGCTTCGCTTCACGGCATGACCCGACTGCGCTACGCACGCTACGCGTCTCGAGCTTACGCTCCGCCGGACCATACAGTCAGGCATCGGCCATACAGCCACCGAGCTTACGCTCCGCCGGACCATACAGTCAGGCATCGGCCATGCAGCCACCGAGCTTACGCTCCGCTGGACCATACAGTCAGGCATCGGCCATACAGCCACCGAGCTTACGCTTCGCCTGAAAATTCAGTTAGGCTTCCGGCCAAGCCCGGTCAGCTTGGTCTGGCCGTGCTGCTACTGGGCTGACGCTATCCAGGCTTTCAACTCTATAGACCGGGTCCAAGCCTATGATGTTCATGGTTCGACAATGGTTGTACTAGCTCCCTGGGCCACGTCCTACGCGTCAAGTGCTGTTCATTTGGTTTTGCCCAGCTGGGGGGTTGCCACTCGGCACCTTGCCTTTCCAGCAAGGCACCTTCGTGCCTCTGGCCTAAACCAAATGAACCGCATTTGACCCCCATGTCTGAATGCTTGATGCAAAGGTAATTTTCCATGCATAGAGAGCGTAGCGTTGGAGCAAGGCGGAATTAGTGAAGCGGACGGAGCTGGGGAAAATATGTTTTGAAGCAGAAGGAAGACGCACGATCACCAAGAACGCTGCTGTGCAGATCCAAGCATTGATCCAAGCATTGATGAGCCAAGATTTGGTACAGTGTACCAGAAGGCATATCGTGATGGCCATGAGTCTCCCCCCCCTGCTGCTGCGGTTCATTTGGAGTTCGTCGCCACGGACAGAAAACAAGGCCTCGCGACCGCGCCGCCGTACAAGTCACGCCGATAACTACAAGCTCGGCGTACTGCCCCCCGTGGACCAGGCCAAGGTAGTTGCGGAAATTCCGTGATGCGTTGCCGGCTGCAGCTAGACGGCGAGTGTGTCCTCCGTCGCAGACGACGAAGCTGACGACCTCCGCCGGGTGCAAGGTGGCACATGCTCCCCGCCGCAGCTCTACCAGCCCTAGCTCCACCTGCAGTATTATCGCATCTGCTGGAACGCTTGCCGCTATGCCGACGGCTGTGGCGCAGCTACTGCCGCTGCCGCGAGGGTGATCTGCCCATCATCGCTCACGGCAAGAAGCCAACGCGCCTGGGTTATGAGAAGTTCGTGCGGCTGCTCCTCGAGTTCATGGTGCCGCAGCTCCGCTCGTTGCTGCCGGTACCCGAGAAACAGCGCGGCGTCTCGCAGGCCACGACCGTGGAGCCCCCATCCTCGCGACCGCCCGTGTGCAGACACCACTGGCGACACGGCCTCTTCCGTCAGCAGCAGTGCCGCACGCGCCCGCTTCGTGGCCGACAGCGCGCTTGCACTCACCACATTGAGGCGCGATCCGAGCGCGTGGACCTTCACGCCTCGGCCATCTTGGCCGTGGACCACCGGCCAAGGCCGCGTGGGCATGCTGCCACCGTTGCAGTCGCGCAGTACCACGCTGACGATGTTGAGCTGAGTGTGCGCAGTTTGCGGCTCGCGCGACGTGGACGCCGCTTTCCCGGCCATTTTGTGGCGTAACACTGGAAGGGTGAAGCCGCAGCTCCAGCCAAGAGTATCAAGCTTCTCGTCGTTTCACGCTGGTGGCAGCGGCGACGACCCCGCAGCCGCCGTACGCTCAAGCCTGGCGTCCAAGTTGGCACCCTCTGCGAACCTCGACTTTCTCTACTTCGGGGGGCTTCTCGCTTCCCATCGGGCTCAGGCCCTTCGGAGCCTTCAAGCCAAGAAATGCAGACCCAGCAGTCTACAATGTTTCAAGGGAAGGAGAGGCGTCAGGGAAAGCGCTGAATCAAAACTTGGCAAGTGGGTTTGAGCCGATTTGAGCGTTTCTTCGGTAGCGACACGAGCAAGTCAACAACTTTCGCTGTTGCCAAGGCTACTATCCACTACAAGGACGAAGCTCGACTCCTGTTGGCCTTCAGATGGAAGAAGCGAACTCTGTTGCTCTACCGTATTGATGGCCACGACTCGCTTCGCTTCACGGCATGACCCGACTGCGCTACGCACGCTACG
This sequence comes from Phytophthora vignae f. sp. vignae, assembly GCA_016169955.1. Classification (NCBI taxonomy): domain Eukaryota; phylum Oomycota; class Peronosporomycetes; order Peronosporales; family Peronosporaceae; genus Phytophthora; species Phytophthora vignae. Next base: position 2,000,181 of record JABJUM010000006.1, read on the forward strand.
CGTCTCGAGCTTACGCTCCGCCGGACCATACAGTCAGGCATCGGCCATACAGCCACCGAGCTTACGCTCCGCCGGACCATACAGTCAGGCATCGGCCATGCAGCCACCGAGCTTACGCTCCGCTGGACCATACAGTCAGGCATCGGCCATACAGCCACCGAGCTTACGCTTCGCCTGAAAATTCAGTTAGGCTTCCGGCCAAGCCCGGTCAGCTTGGTCTGGCCGTGCTGCTACTGGGCTGACGCTATCCAGGCTTTCAACTCTATAGACCGGGTCCAAGCCTATGATGTTCATGGTTCGACAATGGTTGTACTAGCTCCCTGGGCCACGTCCTACGCGTCAAGTGCTGTTCATTTGGTTTTGCCCAGCTGGGGGGTTGCCACTCGGCACCTTGCCTTTCCAGCAAGGCACCTTCGTGCCTCTGGCCTAAACCAAATGAACCGCATTTGACCCCCATGTCTGAATGCTTGATGCAAAGGTAATTTTCCATGCATAGAGAGCGTAGCGTTGGAGCAAGGCGGAATTAGTGAAGCGGACGGAGCTGGGGAAAATATGTTTTGAAGCAGAAGGAAGACGCACGATCACCAAGAACGCTGCTGTGCAGATCCAAGCATTGATCCAAGCATTGATGAGCCAAGATTTGGTACAGTGTACCAGAAGGCATATCGTGATGGCCATGAGTCTCCCCCCCCTGCTGCTGCGGTTCATTTGGAGTTCGTCGCCACGGACAGAAAACAAGGCCTCGCGACCGCGCCGCCGTACAAGTCACGCCGATAACTACAAGCTCGGCGTACTGCCCCCCGTGGACCAGGCCAAGGTAGTTGCGGAAATTCCGTGATGCGTTGCCGGCTGCAGCTAGACGGCGAGTGTGTCCTCCGTCGCAGACGACGAAGCTGACGACCTCCGCCGGGTGCAAGGTGGCACATGCTCCCCGCCGCAGCTCTACCAGCCCTAGCTCCACCTGCAGTATTATCGCATCTGCTGGAACGCTTGCCGCTATGCCGACGGCTGTGGCGCAGCTACTGCCGCTGCCGCGAGGGTGATCTGCCCATCATCGCTCACGGCAAGAAGCCAACGCGCCTGGGTTATGAGAAGTTCGTGCGGCTGCTCCTCGAGTTCATGGTGCCGCAGCTCCGCTCGTTGCTGCCGGTACCCGAGAAACAGCGCGGCGTCTCGCAGGCCACGACCGTGGAGCCCCCATCCTCGCGACCGCCCGTGTGCAGACACCACTGGCGACACGGCCTCTTCCGTCAGCAGCAGTGCCGCACGCGCCCGCTTCGTGGCCGACAGCGCGCTTGCACTCACCACATTGAGGCGCGATCCGAGCGCGTGGACCTTCACGCCTCGGCCATCTTGGCCGTGGACCACCGGCCAAGGCCGCGTGGGCATGCTGCCACCGTTGCAGTCGCGCAGTACCACGCTGACGATGTTGAGCTGAGTGTGCGCAGTTTGCGGCTCGCGCGACGTGGACGCCGCTTTCCCGGCCATTTTGTGGCGTAACACTGGAAGGGTGAAGCCGCAGCTCCAGCCAAGAGTATCAAGCTTCTCGTCGTTTCACGCTGGTGGCAGCGGCGACGACCCCGCAGCCGCCGTACGCTCAAGCCTGGCGTCCAAGTTGGCACCCTCTGCGAACCTCGACTTTCTCTACTTCGGGGGGCTTCTCGCTTCCCATCGGGCTCAGGCCCTTCGGAGCCTTCAAGCCAAGAAATGCAGACCCAGCAGTCTACAATGTTTCAAGGGAAGGAGAGGCGTCAGGGAAAGCGCTGAATCAAAACTTGGCAAGTGGGTTTGAGCCGATTTGAGCGTTTCTTCGGTAGCGACACGAGCAAGTCAACAACTTTCGCTGTTGCCAAGGCTACTATCCACTACAAGGACGAAGCTCGACTCCTGTTGGCCTTCAGATGGAAGAAGCGAACTCTGTTGCTCTACCGTATTGATGGCCACGACTCGCTTCGCTTCACGGCATGACCCGACTGCGCTACGCACGCTACGCGTCTCGAGCTTACGCTCCGCCGGACCATACAGTCAGGCATCGGCCATACAGCCACCGAGCTTACGCTCCGCCGGACCATACAGTCAGGCATCGGCCATGCAGCCACCGAGCTTACGCTCCGCTGGACCATACAGTCAGGCATCGGCCATACAGCCACCGAGCTTACGCTTCGCCTGAAAATTCAGTTAGGCTTCCGGCCAAGCCCGGTCAGCTTGGTCTGGCCGTGCTGCTACTGGGCTGACGCTATCCAGGCTTTCAACTCTATAGACCGGGTCCAAGCCTATGATGTTCATGGTTCGACAATGGTTGTACTAGCTCCCTGGGCCACGTCCTACGCGTCAAGTGCTGTTCATTTGGTTTTGCCCAGCTGGGGGGTTGCCACTCGGCACCTTGCCTTTCCAGCAAGGCACCTTCGTGCCTCTGGCCTAAACCAAATGAACCGCATTTGACCCCCATGTCTGAATGCTTGATGCAAAGGTAATTTTCCATGCATAGAGAGCGTAGCGTTGGAGCAAGGCGGAATTAGTGAAGCGGACGGAGCTGGGGAAAATATGTTTTGAAGCAGAAGGAAGACGCACGATCACCAAGAACGCTGCTGTGCAGATCCAAGCATTGATCCAAGCATTGATGAGCCAAGATTTGGTACAGTGTACCAGAAGGCATATCGTGATGGCCATGAGTCTCCCCCCCCTGCTGCTGCGGTTCATTTGGAGTTCGTCGCCACGGACAGAAAACAAGGCCTCGCGACCGCGCCGCCGTACAAGTCACGCCGATAACTACAAGCTCGGCGTACTGCCCCCCGTGGACCAGGCCAAGGTAGTTGCGGAAATTCCGTGATGCGTTGCCGGCTGCAGCTAGACGGCGAGTGTGTCCTCCGTCGCAGACGACGAAGCTGACGACCTCCGCCGGGTGCAAGGTGGCACATGCTCCCCGCCGCAGCTCTACCAGCCCTAGCTCCACCTGCAGTATTATCGCATCTGCTGGAACGCTTGCCGCTATGCCGACGGCTGTGGCGCAGCTACTGCCGCTGCCGCGAGGGTGATCTGCCCATCATCGCTCACGGCAAGAAGCCAACGCGCCTGGGTTATGAGAAGTTCGTGCGGCTGCTCCTCGAGTTCATGGTGCCGCAGCTCCGCTCGTTGCTGCCGGTACCCGAGAAACAGCGCGGCGTCTCGCAGGCCACGACCGTGGAGCCCCCATCCTCGCGACCGCCCGTGTGCAGACACCACTGGCGACACGGCCTCTTCCGTCAGCAGCAGTGCCGCACGCGCCCGCTTCGTGGCCGACAGCGCGCTTGCACTCACCACATTGAGGCGCGATCCGAGCGCGTGGACCTTCACGCCTCGGCCATCTTGGCCGTGGACCACCGGCCAAGGCCGCGTGGGCATGCTGCCACCGTTGCAGTCGCGCAGTACCACGCTGACGATGTTGAGCTGAGTGTGCGCAGTTTGCGGCTCGCGCGACGTGGACGCCGCTTTCCCGGCCATTTTGTGGCGTAACACTGGAAGGGTGAAGCCGCAGCTCCAGCCAAGAGTATCAAGCTTCTCGTCGTTTCACGCTGGTGGCAGCGGCGACGACCCCGCAGCCGCCGTACGCTCAAGCCTGGCGTCCAAGTTGGCACCCTCTGCGAACCTCGACTTTCTCTACTTCGGGGGGCTTCTCGCTTCCCATCGGGCTCAGGCCCTTCGGAGCCTTCAAGCCAAGAAATGCAGACCCAGCAGTCTACAATGTTTCAAGGGAAGGAGAGGCGTCAGGGAAAGCGCTGAATCAAAACTTGGCAAGTGGGTTTGAGCCGATTTGAGCGTTTCTTCGGTAGCGACACGAGCAAGTCAACAACTTTCGCTGTTGCCAAGGCTACTATCCACTACAAGGACGAAGCTCGACTCCTGTTGGCCTTCAGATGGAAGAAGCGAACTCTGTTGCTCTACCGTATTGATGGCCACGACTCGCTTCGCTTCACGGCATGACCCGACTGCGCTACGCACGCTACGCGTCTCGAGCTTACGCTCCGCCGGACCATACAGTCAGGCATCGGCCATACAGCCACCGAGCTTACGCTCCGCCGGACCATACAGTCAGGCATCGGCCATGCAGCCACCGAGCTTACGCTCCGCTGGACCATACAGTCAGGCATCGGCCATACAGCCACCGAGCTTACGCTTCGCCTGAAAATTCAGTTAGGCTTCCGGCCAAGCCCGGTCAGCTTGGTCTGGCCGTGCTGCTACTGGGCTGACGCTATCCAGGCTTTCAACTCTATAGACCGGGTCCAAGCCTATGATGTTCATGGTTCGACAATGGTTGTACTAGCTCCCTGGGCCACGTCCTACGCGTCAAGTGCTGTTCATTTGGTTTTGCCCAGCTGGGGGGTTGCCACTCGGCACCTTGCCTTTCCAGCAAGGCACCTTCGTGCCTCTGGCCTAAACCAAATGAACCGCATTTGACCCCCATGTCTGAATGCTTGATGCAAAGGTAATTTTCCATGCATAGAGAGCGTAGCGTTGGAGCAAGGCGGAATTAGTGAAGCGGACGGAGCTGGGGAAAATATGTTTTGAAGCAGAAGGAAGACGCACGATCACCAAGAACGCTGCTGTGCAGATCCAAGCATTGATCCAAGCATTGATGAGCCAAGATTTGGTACAGTGTACCAGAAGGCATATCGTGATGGCCATGAGTCTCCCCCCCCTGCTGCTGCGGTTCATTTGGAGTTCGTCGCCACGGACAGAAAACAAGGCCTCGCGACCGCGCCGCCGTACAAGTCACGCCGATAACTACAAGCTCGGCGTACTGCCCCCCGTGGACCAGGCCAAGGTAGTTGCGGAAATTCCGTGATGCGTTGCCGGCTGCAGCTAGACGGCGAGTGTGTCCTCCGTCGCAGACGACGAAGCTGACGACCTCCGCCGGGTGCAAGGTGGCACATGCTCCCCGCCGCAGCTCTACCAGCCCTAGCTCCACCTGCAGTATTATCGCATCTGCTGGAACGCTTGCCGCTATGCCGACGGCTGTGGCGCAGCTACTGCCGCTGCCGCGAGGGTGATCTGCCCATCATCGCTCACGGCAAGAAGCCAACGCGCCTGGGTTATGAGAAGTTCGTGCGGCTGCTCCTCGAGTTCATGGTGCCGCAGCTCCGCTCGTTGCTGCCGGTACCCGAGAAACAGCGCGGCGTCTCGCAGGCCACGACCGTGGAGCCCCCATCCTCGCGACCGCCCGTGTGCAGACACCACTGGCGACACGGCCTCTTCCGTCAGCAGCAGTGCCGCACGCGCCCGCTTCGTGGCCGACAGCGCGCTTGCACTCACCACATTGAGGCGCGATCCGAGCGCGTGGACCTTCACGCCTCGGCCATCTTGGCCGTGGACCACCGGCCAAGGCCGCGTGGGCATGCTGCCACCGTTGCAGTCGCGCAGTACCACGCTGACGATGTTGAGCTGAGTGTGCGCAGTTTGCGGCTCGCGCGACGTGGACGCCGCTTTCCCGGCCATTTTGTGGCGTAACACTGGAAGGGTGAAGCCGCAGCTCCAGCCAAGAGTATCAAGCTTCTCGTCGTTTCACGCTGGTGGCAGCGGCGACGACCCCGCAGCCGCCGTACGCTCAAGCCTGGCGTCCAAGTTGGCACCCTCTGCGAACCTCGACTTTCTCTACTTCGGGGGGCTTCTCGCTTCCCATCGGGCTCAGGCCCTTCGGAGCCTTCAAGCCAAGAAATGCAGACCCAGCAGTCTACAATGTTTCAAGGGAAGGAGAGGCGTCAGGGAAAGCGCTGAATCAAAACTTGGCAAGTGGGTTTGAGCCGATTTGAGCGTTTCTTCGGTAGCGACACGAGCAAGTCAACAACTTTCGCTGTTGCCAAGGCTACTATCCACTACAAGGACGAAGCTCGACTCCTGTTGGCCTTCAGATGGAAGAAGCGAACTCTGTTGCTCTACCGTATTGATGGCCACGACTCGCTTCGCTTCACGGCATGACCCGACTGCGCTACGCACGCTACGCGTCTCGAGCTTACGCTCCGCCGGACCATACAGTCAGGCATCGGCCATACAGCCACCGAGCTTACGCTCCGCCGGACCATACAGTCAGGCATCGGCCATGCAGCCACCGAGCTTACGCTCCGCTGGACCATACAGTCAGGCATCGGCCATACAGCCACCGAGCTTACGCTTCGCCTGAAAATTCAGTTAGGCTTCCGGCCAAGCCCGGTCAGCTTGGTCTGGCCGTGCTGCTACTGGGCTGACGCTATCCAGGCTTTCAACTCTATAGACCGGGTCCAAGCCTATGATGTTCATGGTTCGACAATGGTTGTACTAGCTCCCTGGGCCACGTCCTACGCGTCAAGTGCTGTTCATTTGGTTTTGCCCAGCTGGGGGGTTGCCACTCGGCACCTTGCCTTTCCAGCAAGGCACCTTCGTGCCTCTGGCCTAAACCAAATGAACCGCATTTGACCCCCATGTCTGAATGCTTGATGCAAAGGTAATTTTCCATGCATAGAGAGCGTAGCGTTGGAGCAAGGCGGAATTAGTGAAGCGGACGGAGCTGGGGAAAATATGTTTTGAAGCAGAAGGAAGACGCACGATCACCAAGAACGCTGCTGTGCAGATCCAAGCATTGATCCAAGCATTGATGAGCCAAGATTTGGTACAGTGTACCAGAAGGCATATCGTGATGGCCATGAGTCTCCCCCCCCTGCTGCTGCGGTTCACTAGCCGAGCGCCGCCGCTACGCGGCGGGGAATTTAAGTTGGTAGACGCTGCGCTCACTAAACTCGCTCCGCTATTGGGGCAGGCTGCCTACGCTTCGCTACGGCAGTAGTGGACCCGTTCCGCTCGCCTCGTCGGCTCGCTGCACTACTCTCAATGTTAGGTTAGTAATACAGCGGCCGGGGCGGGTCCTGCGGCCCCGCAATATCCTCAGTATGGTGGGGGTCGCCTTCGGCGACGGAGCCGCCTTCGCTGCGCTCGGCAGCTATTCGTACTTAGTGAGATTCGTACTTAGTGAATAAGCGTGACGATTTCTGTGACGGACAACGTCGTTCTGATTGATACTTTAGATTTGGAGTTCGTCGCCACGGACAGAAAACAAGGCCTCGCGACCGCGCCGCCGTACAAGTCACGCCGATAACTACAAGCTCGGCGTACTGCCCCCCGTGGACCAGGCCAAGGTAGTTGCGGAAATTAACCCACCCACCATCCCTGATAGGGGTTGCCACTCGGCACCTTGCCTTTCCAGCAAGGCACCTTCGTGCCTCTGGCCTAAACCAAATGAACCGCATTTGACCCCCATGTCTGACTGCTTGATGCAAATTAAACATCACCTAGCCGAAAACAATAAAATAGAACCCATCCGCAAACTGCTAGTAGCATAATACGCCGTGAAGGCCAGCACAATAACCTACGCCTTGCGTTGAGGCGAACAGGTTCTAGCTAATACAGGACATTATGTCCTAGGCACTATGTACTAAAAAGTTTAAACACACTACTCACTTGTTGGGAGTCAGTGTGTTGTATACGATGTTGGGAACTTAATGATGAATTCTGGGCCACTTGCCGTCAGTTGACGCATTGATGCATTAGTAGTTTGTTTTCAATAATAATATCAATAATAATAATAATAATAATAGTTATTGTTCATTTGCGCTTCTTGATATATTTTCAAATAATGTATGTAATAGTATCCAAAATACTAATTTAGGAGTGCTATAAAATAGAACTGTTTCAGTTTTCACTTTGAGATTATCACCGACCTGATGGAGACCGAGAGTGTCCAGGCGCCTACGACGCCACCGGCGCGTGATCTCAACGCGCCCATTGCCGAGGACGAAGAAGAGATGCCGCTCTTGTTCATGGACGACCTCCCGTCCAATTTCCAGCAGAACGCGCAGCTGGCCGCTATCGCGACGTTCATGGCCGACAGCGACGACGACGACGCAGCAGAAGACGAAGAAGACGCATCAGGGGCGGGTAACGGCGGTAAACAGCGCCGTCAAAGGCAGCAGAAGTCTGCACGATCAAGACGGCGACAAGAGCCCTATGCCAAGCCTTTGGCCAAGGGTAAAGAACCCACAAGCAAGAGAAATAGGGACAGTTCTAAAGCCGCAGCAGACACCAAGGAGCTGCAGCTCTTCCTGTCCATGTTTCACGTGAGCTAAGCAGGTTAAGAAGCTTCTTCGTGGACGTCACGCTGCGTTTGATACTGTTGCTAGATTCTATGGACCAAAACTTATAGTATAATGGGGGGTGCTACTGCTCGACAGTTGGTTGGTACAGCTCGCTGATGCGCGCAGCCCACGCGAGGTGCTGGTCGTTGTCGAGCTGTCGACGCGGAGGGGGAGACGGTGGGGCTTTCCGGTTAGTTGCTCGAGAGGAACGGGGCTGGTGGTTGGGCTTCGTGGAAGCTGACATAGGTCGGGACTTTGACGCAGAGGGAGCTCGTCGCTGCCTCTGCAGCAGCTTCTCGATGCCTGGAGAGACTTCGCTCGTGGCCCAGTACGGCTTGGACCTGGATCTGGAGCGTTGATTGTTGTCGGTGTTGGAGGGCTTGACTCGGGGGACGAAGTGAGACGGCGAGTCTTGGTTCGAGACCACCTGCTGCACGAACTCGCTCATGAAAAGCTGCTGCTGCAGACGCAGCGCTCGGTCCATTTCAGTCTCAACGCTCAGGTCTTGGAGGGCGCCACCATCGAATCTCTCGTCGGGGGCTTCATTTGCGTCTTCTGCACCGTAGTGAGGAGGGAGGTCGTGTAACAAGTCCTCGCTGCGACTGGTCTGGAGACGGCTGTCGTCGCATTGGGACGCTACATGAACGCGGACTGATTCGTGGTCTTCCTCCTCATCCCCCTCCTCCTCCTCTTCTGGCGGTCGAAGCATTGGAGGCGCGAACGCCAACGAGGATTTCATTCGATGACGTAGCGTTGGGCGAGCACTTGGCTTTCGAGCGCTACCGTTTGCTGTCGCGGCGTTTGTGTCGGGACGTGGAGCTGCTTGCCCTTTGCTTGGGGTTTCTCCAGTTGACCCGAATGAATAACTCGGTCTTTGCTCGAACGTGAGTCTCTCGCCTCGCTGAATGTTGTACGCACCCACACCTACGAGTCGAGAGTTGAAGAGTTAGTTAGTTAGGCTATCATCGTGCTGTTGCAAGATTGGAGCTTCTTACCCGGCGAGTCCCTCGACATGAAATGGCTGCGGAGGTCGGCGGATTTGTTGCTTGGAGACTTACTCGCGAGTTTGGCGATGCTCGACTTGGGCTCAGGAATGGACGGAGCGAAGGTCCAGTATGATGGCGCTGTTATAGCGTACGGAGGGGGAAACTGAGTCTGAATGGTGCCGCTCTCGCTGTGGTCGTCGATTTCTTCTGCTGGAACAGTCGACTCTGGGTATGGCGGTGGGAACTTCGGCGCGTCTTGTGGATGATCGTTCTCCTGTTCATCTCCCAATGGTGGTGGAAGAATTTGACTTGGGCTAACTTGATCACCAGATTGAAGCTGGATCGCTGCCAACGCTTCGACGAAATGCCTCAGCTTGTCCGACATCGCGGAGTCAACATCAATGTTGTTTTCGAGCTAAGCACAAGCAAGTCGCGCATCAGATCAGGTGGTGCGGTTCAAAACAGGACAAGTGTACTTTGTACGCACCATGATATGCACGCTTTGTTGACAAGCGACAGCGGCGAGGTATGTGGCTCGAATTGCCGGGTTTACGGCATAAATCTTTGCGTCTTGGTCCAGCTCCGAGTCGATGGTCGGCAGAGTTTGTTGGAGTTGCGTTATTGCTGCTTCGAGCTGTTGCTGCAACTGGCTTGCGGGTTTCTCGCCCTCGTCCCCAACCTGTTCAATGGACGGCTCAAATGGATCGCTGTCTCCTGAAGCTTCGTGAACTTCCGCCTCAGATGTACTGGGTACACTTCCGTGAGCTGCGTGGATCGACGTGACTTCTTCGCCACCTGGGGGGTTGTCGGTTGGCTCGGCAGCGTCCTGAGGGGTATCGTCGGATCCGGAAGCTCGTTTTGTAGTTGATCTCGAGGAACTTCTTCTCTTAACCATCGTCTTCCGCCTCGCATGTGTTGAGCTCGAAGTACGGTCGCTCATTGCAGGAGGCAGCGATTCTGTTGATGATTCCGAATGGAGTTTTGATCTCTCAGCTGCTATGATGTCGATCAGGAATCGAAAAAATACAAGTCGCTGCGCACACACCACACTGGAAAGCTGCGTCTTCGCGACAAGCTCGACCTGACCATGGGAAAACGATACACATTAGCGATAAATTCTATCGCCCTAGTATAATTGACAAGCGTACCGGTAAGAAGAGCAAGAAGTTTTGGTAATCCTCCGTTTGACGCTCCATCGACATGACTTCACTTACAGCAATACACGTCAGTAACTCTTGAGCAAGATTGACTGAAGACCGCAGACGCTGCTTCAGCGGCACATCAGGGGGTTCTTTCATCTGGTAATTCGAGAGCTGTAGAACCAAATCCTGCACCTTTGCAGAAAGAGGCAACAGTGTAAGTTGCTTCTGGAGATGTCGGTTCACAATGGCCAGCTTGTCCTCGTTCAGATGCCTCTTCGTGATCTTCATGACCAAGCTTCGCAACTGCGGGAGCTGTCCGAAAGGGATGAACCAGCTCGCTTGCAACTGCGTATTCATCGGGATCCCTTCGGCAGATCCAGCATCGTGGGTACTCGTGAAACCTAGAGGTCCAGCTACTGTCCCTCTTCGAGTATTAGAGTTTGAAAGCGCTGGTTCCTGAGGATCGAAGAGCTCGCGGAGCAGAATCTCGAGCTCCCCCTGCGTTATGAAGACGCCTTGGGTTGGTGGCTTTACAGGCTCTTCGGGCTCTTCCATTGCCGTCGCGTAAAGATATCGGAAACATTTACACGTTTCATCGAGAGCCTTCTCGGTACAAAAGCGAACTTGGGTCAATGACAATCCGGCCCGTTCGAATGGAGAGAGGGTCGGAATCTGGGTTTGTGGTCGACGAGAAGCTTTGCTTCGGTCCCGCTTAGCTGACGCATTATTCGCAGCGGTATTGCGTAAAACTCGCTCTCGATACCGCCTCTGACTCGCTTGGATCTGTTGGTCTAGCTTCCGCTCTCGGGCCAACTTTGCCTTGAACGAAATCCGTGACGACACGGAAACTGCCGTGGAGTCTGCGACGGATTGATTGTCCGCCTGCGAGTCCGCGTCTTCGTCGCCTTCTTCGTAGCGTGGGCCAAAGATCTGCGCCCACGCAGCTTTTGTATCGGCAGCAAACTCTGCGGTTAGTGAATCCAAGAAGCCCGATGGTTTTGCAGCAGGCAAGGAGGCAGAGCTTTGGTGAGATGACAGCTCCGCTTTGGCTTGTTCCACACTGCCGGAATCTTCGGGGGCTGCAATATCATCTTGTGATCTAGCTTCTTCGGTAGTACATGTAGATTGCTGTTCCGTATTTGCTTCCGTTGAGGCAGGAGGGTCAGTGGCCGATTCAGGCTTTTCAACTGGGGGTGATTGGTCTTCGTTTGATACGACAGTGGCAGCTTCACTAACTTCGGCCACACCGTTCACAACCTCTAGTTCTGCTGCTGGCCCCGATGGCAACACGTCCAGTGTTACCGTCACCGCGGGGCTATCAGAAGTACCCAAGGCTGACGATTCATCTTGGTGGACTACTGCACTGACATTGTTGCAATCGGCTGCTTCGACTGTTTCGGGGTCAGCAATGGACAATGAATCAAGAAGCGGTTGAGACGGAACTTCATCGCTTTGCTCGGTCGAAGGAAATTCTAGTTGAACGATATCTGTCGTTGTCGGCGGCGATTCGGTTGATGGCGTTGGAGGGTCACCTTCAACGCTTTGATTCGGTGAAGGGGCTGCAGCTTCACCTGCTTCATCGATAGTTGGAGTGATCTCATCTGGTTTCGACATGGTTTGCTCAGCCTCCGAGGCTGGCAATGCTCCCGAATTGCCTTCTCCACTTGTAGAAGTTGGCGTCTCCACCTCAACTCCATTGGCGTTGTCGGCATCGACGCCGGCCTCGCCCTCGTTGTTGTCAGCCTCAGCGCTGGTCATCCATTCCTCGTTATGGGTCGCGGTTCTGCTGCTGTTCGGCGCGCACACAGGAATCGCGCCAGACACTAAGGATAGAAGAGAGACCCCACTCCACTGAGCCGACCCGAAATACGTGAAGCCGTTTCGCGAAAACCACGAGGCCGAATGCTCATGATCGTAGATGTATCGTCCTGTTGGCTAAACAATTACTTTGCGCTCACACGTCGAGATGGTTCACTTACTGCTACACCATAGCTTCGTCACGGTTTATAGTTGTCGAATGATATTCATTGCAATGATAATTTTTTTTTCACTCCATCGGGGGCTCCGGGAACGGCTCGTTCGTGAGCAGGTAGCGCCAGATCAGCCAGCCGAAGCACTCGACGTGGAGCGTCACGCGGTGGCCGTTACCGAACATGATCACCATGGACCCCGCGAGCGGCGGCGTCGACTTCGTGGTCCACGAAATAAAGTAGAGGTTGGAGGTCGGCGAGAAGGGCTGGATGTCGAACTCCGAGAAGCGGTCGCCCGGTGGCAGGCGGAACAGCCACGCCCAGAACGATCGGATCTTGCCCTTGTTGCGCATCCGCAGCGAAGTGCGCCAGAAGTCCTTGATGCTCTCGATGCCGTAGTAGCAGCGGGACGGCATCGACACGGCCAGCACCGAGTTCAGGTCCCAAATCGAGTCGGCGTCCAGGACGAAGTCCTTGGGCAGACTCTGAGTGAAAATCTCTTTGATCTTGAGCAAGATGTCCATCTGAATACCACGCGTCAACGACGCGCGCTGCTCCTCGTCCAGCTCCGTGTTCTTCACGAGCATCTCGGACAGTGCCTGGTTCTCCGCAGCCAGCGACTCGGCCTTGTGCTGCAGATACTCGAGCTTTAGAGCTTGACGCTGCCGGCACTTCTTCACGGCTGCACGGTTGCGCTCGCGCTTCTGCTCGGACGAGTAGTTCATGCTCTTGCGGCCACAGCGGCGCTTGGGCTGCGAGTCCGAATCCTTTCCTTCCGAAGGCGACGCGACGGCGGCAGCCTCCACTACGGCTTTCTTCTTGGCTCGAGCCTTGGTCGTCTGCGCCGCTGCTGCCGGTGTTTCGGTCGTTAACGTACCTCCAGCAGGAGCAGCAACAGCAGGCGACGGCGTCTCATCCGATCGTGCTCGCTTGGCCTTCTGCGGACGCTCGACCGGCAGACTCGGTCGCGGTCGGCCAACCTGGGCACTGGCACTCTGCTGCAGGCCACTTACTGCGTCCGTGTCGTTACTTCTTCCGTTGGGCGATAGGTTGGCGTAGTCGTTGTTCTGGGAGATGGCGGATCCTGTGGGGGTCGGCACCAGCTCCTCATACAACGCGCGACTCTCAGGCCCACGGCGATCACGCGGTAGGTCTGCATCATGGAATGGCCGTCTAACAGCCAGCAAGGCGTCACTGTCACTGATGCGGTCGGCCGACTGCGGTCTCCTCGGCATCATCTGGTGGGGACGCTGGCGCTGCTGGGGCGGCGGCTGCGCGTACTCGCGGCGTCGTGCCATCATCGCGGCTGAGGTGGGCGGCGTGTCCACTTCATCCGGATACATGTCCAGCATAGCTGACTCCAGCGGCAACTCGTCCATCCTGGCTCCAAACCCGGGGCTGTGGGTCGCTGGCGCCTGCGCGTTGAAGCGTCGGTTCTGCATGAGTCTCGAGGCGTGAGGGTCCTTCATGCCGCCGCCCGCGCGCATACCAAAGGACGCGAGCGGTGACGACGTGGACGCGCCCGGCGGCGGAGTGCTGCGCGGGATCCGGCGCGGCGGGTCGAAGGGCAGGTCGTCCATGGGGTCGCGGCCTCTCACGTCTCTCGTGTAGAGCTCGTGCTCCGGGTGGCTGGTCGCGCGTCGGTACATGTGCGTGGGGTCTCCGAACTCGCGCTGCATGGCTCTCTGGTACTGGCGCTGCTGGTGGTAGCGCTGCAGCTGGGCCTGGCTGTGGCGCGGCAGCTCCAGGTCGTAGCCCATCTGGAAGGCCCGCGCGCGCGCGGCCTCGTAGTCGTCGGTCGAGTCCTGCAGCACGTCCAGGTCGAGCGGGGGGTCTCCCTGGAAGGAGCGCGGCCCGCGCATGACGCCGCCGGCCTTGGGCGTTCTGGAGCGGAAGGCGCTTGAGCCTTCGTGGGCGGGCGACCCGTCGAAGGGCCAGTCGTTGAAGCCCAGCGGTGTCTGCGTCTCCAGCGCTGCGCCAACGTCAATAACAATAAATAGTTAGTAAATTTACGAAACGACATCGAAACTATTAATTTCTCTCTCTCTCGATGAACGTACGAGGCGGCCAGCGGCGCGGGGCGGAGGGCGCGTGTGGAGGCGGGTCTCGGCCGGCCATGAGGGGGCGGCGGCTCTGGCCGGGGCGGCGCGGCACGGGCTGCAGCGTCTTGACCAGGTCGCTGGCGGACAAGAAGGCGTCGCCCGCGTCTTCGTCCGCGTCCGGGTCCGCGTCCCAGCGCGGCAGGTGGCGGCCCGTTGGTGCTGGGGCGGCGCGCGACGCGGCGCGGAAGCGGCCGGGCGAGTGCATCGGCGGGAGGAAGCGAGGGCGATATGGAGCTGCGGCTGCGGCTGTGGCTGGGATCCGAAGCGAAAATGGCGCGCTGGCGAGGAGTTACACCATTTCAAGGCCAAATTGAGAGAAGTCGTGCTTCAAATTGAGAACCGTCAAAAGCAAATTGAGAAAACCTCCAATCATGAATATGCATATCATCTAATCACCTTCAAGACCGAATATATTGAACAGAGCAACTGACTTGCCCACTCTATGTCGATCAGAAAATTCCCTCCGGAAAATTTTGGCCGGGACAGTGCCCTTTTTCTTGATCTCTCTTGTTTTGATTTTGGTCGTTTTTGTTTTGATTTTGACTTCTCTCAATTTGGCCTTGAAATGGTGGACAAAAGATTACACGCTTGGCGCTTACTCAGCAGAGAGAGGGTGGTTATTCTTGCACCCCATGCGGTCTGGCGGCGGAGACGGCAATAATAACGGAAACCTGAGCAGAGGCATCAGCGATTGTATGGAATAACATAGAGTATTCAAGTGTACCGTCCCTTGTGAAAACTGATATTTTGAGATACTGAATGGATCGAGGATGAGATGGGGAGAATGGGTTCTGGGAAAAGTATGCGTTGACATGGGTAAGTCCAGTTAAAGTGGGCGGATCTCGAAGGGGCAGTAAAGACACGAATTCTAAAGCATCGCCGAAAACGGAGCTGAGCTGTGAGTGAGCACTCGGTTCACTTGGGGCGGATGCGCAGTGCTCTAGCCTAGCGGAGCTTGAGAGGCGACGGCGCTCGGCCGTCGTGGCGCTGTCTTCGCGGCAGTCACTGCTCGTCGTCGCGTGACACGAGACAATCCACCGTGAAATCGCGTGATTCGCTTACACGTACAGCAGCTCTGAGCTGGGGACAAGCTACATACGCATCCATTCCCTGTGGGCGTCTCTGCGAGGCGGCGCTTTCCATTACCTGGGACCGAGGGGGGTCGTCAGCGGCTGTGACAGAATTGCTCTGTTCAAGGGCGAGACTAGCCCCCCCCCCCTCCAGGGCTCATTCATTTCCCCGCCCAGCTCGTGTGAGTCAAAAATACAGGGCGGCATGCTATTGCACCGAGTTCGGCTCAAGTGACGCCGCCGGCTGAAGCGCCGCCGCGAGTGAAAGTGTATGTGTAAAGGGGTTTGGAGCGCGATGCGGTTTGCTGCTGTTCCTGTTATTGGCTGAGTCGTTAGCTAGACTAAATGACTGTAATGTACCTCACCAAAAAACTAAACTAACGCTGTTCCTGCGTCTCGCGCAGAACCTACTACACTGTATTACTTGGGCTTGTATTGTCCTACGGCGGCGTTGCGTGTAGTAGGCCCATATTCTTCCTATTTCGAGGACTAAAGATTGACTCCCGATGCGTACAAACATATCCCGCTACAGTATTGAACCGCATGGGGCCTCGCTTGGTGTCTGCGTGGCTAGCGCGAGCAACAACAGCAATCGAAACCGCCCACCCGCTCATTTACACGCGTAAAGTGCTCTTTGCCAACCTGCGGCTGAACTCAAATTATACGCCGCGTTCCACCTCGTATGGAAATACCAGAAAGGGTTTCTGGGCCAAGGCTCGCGAAAAGTATTGCGTGAAGGAAGTCCCGCGATCGGCACAGAAGCATCTGTGGCGAAGGGCGTGCGGGATTTCAGATAGGTAAAGCATGGGCTGGCCGTCTACAACATTCGTATTCAATACCGACTGCAAGACGAGGAAGTGCGCAGAGCACGAAGCTCACTAACTGTTTCCTGGCAACAAGACTCTCAGCTTCGAGGCTGCGTGGTCATGACAGAGCACCAGGCTTCATGTTGCGACGTTTTCTGACGGCCCAGCATGAGGCTTTGCTGTTGTGTTTTAACATATTGGAGAAAAAAACATTACAATGAAATCGTTTTTCCCAGATTCCACTCAGATTTGCTCTCTTCGCTTTGCCAAGACTTTGCGTTTGAGATTACAAACCTGTGGACATCGGCGACGGTCGCTTCAATTCATGAGTCTCTCTGCGTCTAGTTTACGATGGGTTTGTTAACCTCTTTTCAGCTTCGGCTAGAGCCGTCGGCCTACAGTACGTTGTCCTCCTGTTTGGCGCTTACTCCTTAGCAGCTTGAAGTCGTTGGCTGCACTTCAACCTCGGTTTGAACAAGCCCAAGCTGGCGCTACTGCGACAAGGATTGCAGCGAATTCATTCAGATAAGCTCTTTTCGTTGCACTGTCCCTAACGGCTTCGCGTCGCTCCCATCCGCATCATCCAGTGTTACTTGGGTTTCGCGCTGGCCCCAGCATTTGGTCTTTTGGACAATCTCAAACGCAGTTCTTGGCAAAGTTGTAGACCACTATCCTATATGTGGTCCCTTTTGAATCGCCTGAAAATAGGCAGCCACGTCCACACGGCCGACTGGAATAGCTTACAGCTATGTAGCTGCTCCTCTTACCGTCTTATCCACCTTCGCCGCGGCATCACGACCAGACCAAACGTTCGGGTCAAAGCTCGAGGACGACCGCCGGCAGATAAATATAAGCGCCAAGTGGTAGCACGCACAACTCGACAGATCGTCCGGGTCTCAGAAACCTTGGGGCTTTTGTTGGTCGAGAGCGCCGAGCTATCTGCACTAGTGCTGCGTGCATGGCGTCCAGCATCCCGAAGCCGCGGGCGTCTCTGACGGCAGCGCAAGGCTTGTCGCCTGTGATGCGCGTTCCCTTGGGCAGTCGAGTCGTTCTCTCTCGTAGACGCAATGGCACCGTCCGGTATGTCGGTAAACTAGTCAACGAATCGGGCGAGTGGTACGGCGTGGCTCTGGACGAGCCCAAAGGCGACACCGACGGCACCCGGGGCAAGGAGCGATACTTCTACTGTCCGACAAACCACGGCGTCTTCGTGCGACGGAAGGAGATCTACTGCGTCAAAGAGCCCGGCAACATCCTCAAGGGCCCTCCGTCCCCCATCACCGACGACAGCAGCAGTTGCAGCAGCAGTGCCTCAGCGGACCAGCATGGAGAAGGGCAAGTGGCGCCTCCAAACTCCGACGGGTCGGCGTCGCCGTTGATGAAAACCTTCAAGGGCTTCCGTAAGCAGCTCGACTTTATTTCTTTACGGACGATTGGGCCAGGCAGAAGCAGAGAGGCGAGTCCAGCGACGTCGCCAGCTTCGTCCCCTTCAGCGAAATCGGGTTTGAGGCCGCCGTCGCCGTTCCGACGCTTTTCATCGTTCACTCAGGAGCTGCCACAACCGCTGAGCCCTGGAAGCAAACTAGCCCCTGACGATCGACGGAGGCAGTCAGCCCTCCCGTTGTCTCCCAAGCCGTCCCCCGTCCGACGGACCAGCAGCTTCAGGGAACCAAGCTCGCACCCCGTCGACGACTCCGTTCGACCGGCTGAAAGCACGTCATCGATGCGCTTCAGCAGCTTCCAGCAGCCAGCGACCACAGGCCATTCAGTAAGCGAGGATACGCCAACTCTGTTGCCAGGCGATAGTGAGCCATCGCTGCCATCTCTTATCGATGGATCGATGAATGAGATCTGGCCCGCAGGCCTTGGACCTGAACGTTTGCTTCACTCGATGCAGACTACGACTGCAATGGCGGCAGATGGCCAGAGTGGCGATCTTCAAGTAATAAGCGAGGACGTTTCCTCCCCCAGTCCAGCTAGCAGCTTCATCGCAGCGCTGACCGAAGGAAACGCATCAGAAGACAGCGGTGTCAGCAGTGCAGAGACATCCACAACTTCCTCCTCTTGTCAAACTGACAGCGCCACCGAAGAGATGATCATCATTGCTACAACGCTGGAGCAATCCGCACTACCCCAGGAGCAGCCGGACGCCGTCCCTGAACCGGTTTGCCACAATGGAAGCCAAACCAGCGAGACATGGGCAACCGAAGTCACGTCCCACCTCGTCTCGGTCGGGCGTACCAGTGCGTCTCACGTTCCACCGATCGATATCAGCACGATTCCAAGACCCAGCGACTTAGTCGTTGCAAGACGCTCACCTCCAGCATCTCCTCGCGAGTTATTCTCCGGCTGCGCTCGCTGTTCCCGTCACAACAGTCCTACCGACGCGCAGCTCGACGAATCTCAAACAACTTCGCCCGAAAGGACCCGTTCCTTCCGCTTGGGGCGTTCAAGTAGTTTTCGGGCTCTTGCCAGCCCGGACGGATCACCTCGACGCTCTCCGACGTCATCCTCTGAAAATTCGCCCTCTCGACGTTCTAACAGCCTCTCGAAGTTATCCTTCGACCATGTTGATGCATTCGACGATGATAGCGACGACGGCCAGGGCTCGCCTGTTGAGAGCATCATGCCGAGTCCTCGTGACGATATCAGCGAGGCTTCCGCAGCGTCTGCGCCTGAACCGCGCGTGAAAGGCTTTTCGCTACAGAGAAGTCCGCGCGGTCGACAGGAACTCACTGCAGTGGAGTCTCTCTCTCCGGACAAGAAGCTGGTCGAGGCCGACTCCGGGTCTGGAGAGCGGCCGCTGTTTTTCCGGCGTACGAACGTCGGGCGATCCACGATGGAGCGTCGATCAAGCTACAGCTCCTTCTCGACGTCGCCGTCGTCGTCACCGCCCAAGGCGCCGACGTCGAACAGCTCCACGAACGCAGCGTCGAGGTCATCTCGTGTGGCGGATTTGGAGAGGGAGATCGCGGCGATGCGGTCGAGCCACGAAAACATCGTGGCCGTGCTCCGAGCGACGAACAAGCAGCACGCAGCCAACGTGCTGGAGCTGCGCGCGCAGGTGGCGGCACTCACCGAAGGGAATCTCTGGCTCGAGCGCCAACTCACCGCCAAGGGGGAACTGGTCCGGGAGCTGCGCGAGATGGAGAAGCAGCAGCAGCGCGACACGGTCAGCGTGAGTGAAGTGCAGAAGATCCTCGAGATCAAGGACACGCAGATCCAGACGCTCGAGCGCGAAATGGCCCAACTGCGGCAGCGGCTGGCCCGCCTCGAATCGGACAAGGACAGCCAGCTCTACCAGCAGTTCCAGCACTTCGAGGCGCGGCGGGCACGCGACGAGAAGCGTATCAACGAGCTCCGGAAGGAGGTTTTGGCCATGGTGCGTCCTTGTGTAAACTGTGATAGTGATGCTGCATCACTGATGCATCGCAACTAACCCGTGCCGTGCTCTGTGCCTCGCAGTGCAACGAGAGACTCGAACTGCAGTCCGAAGTCCGCGACCTCAAGGAGATGTCGCTACGATTCTTTTGAATGAAAAACTTTAAGCCTGAAGCCAGTACACCGTGTACTCCAGTCGTTTGCTGTTGTTGTTGCTGCTGAATTGATTGCCTTCAACTTATAAAAACCACACGTAGATCTATCAAGGAGCAGCAGCAAGCGATCGATGTTGAAGTGCTCGCGCCTGCGGCTGCAAGCTGTTTCCACGCCCTAGTGACTCAGGCGTCCGCGCTGGCTGCTCCGCTCGCTGATAGATATCTGACTGACCAAACTACTTGCAACCGCAGCGATGTGCGGTCGCGATACGGTGTTGGGCTGAGCTCACGCACTCAGGCGGCAGGGCCTCTTTACGCCTTCAGGTCCTTGGCGCGGACCTTCTTCTGGTTCTTCTTCCGCTTCTCCTTGCGGCGCTGGTTGCGCGCCTTCTTCTGCGACTCGGACAGCCGCTGCACGCGGCCCACGTCGTCCACGCCATCGGGCGACTCGAAGCCGTCGCTGGACGTCGACGTCGTCGAGACCGGGGCCTGCGAGATGGACTTCCTGCTCTTGCTGCGCTTCTTCTTCTTGGGCTTCTGCTCCGCCGTCGTCTGCTCCTCCATCTGCTTGGCCGCAGTCGTGAGCGTCACCACCGATGCGTTCTTCTCCGTCATCTCGACCTTGAACGAGTGCGAGTCGTCGCCCTTGCTCGTGATCGTCACCGTCTTGCCCACCACCGTCTTGTTCGCCGTCGGTTGGCTCGTCACATTCGTCTCCACAACCGTCGAGCCGCCCGTCGTCGTAGTCGTGGTCGTCGTAGTGGTAGTGGCCGGCTTGGCCTCCTCCTTGATCTCCTCAACCTTCGGCTCCTCGACCTTCACCTCCTCAACCTCCTCGACCTTGACCTCTTCGACCTTCTCGACCTTGACCTCTTCGACCTTCTCGACCTTCATCTCACCGACCTTCTTCTCCTCCACATTCTCCTCCACCTTGGTCGCAACCTTTGCGGCCTTCTTCTCCTCCACCTTGGTCTCAACCTTCTTCACCTCGGCGACGGGAGCCTTGGCCTCCTTCTTGGCGTCCATGGCGTTGTCCTTGATGGCGGACACAACAGCGGCGCCGAACGCGGCATTCACGAGGGCCTTCTTGCCGTCCTGGGCCTTGTCCGAGAGCTTGGTCTTCTTCTCCTCCGCCGTGGGCTCGGGCTCCTGCGCGGGCTCCTCGCTGGCGCTCTCGTCGTTGGCCGTCTGCTCCTGCTCCTCGTCCTTCTTCTGCTTGAGCTGCTGCTTCTTGGCCTCCTTGAAACGCTTGTCCACCTCCAGGTACTCGCGCAGCAGCTTGGCCACCGTCTCCGGCTGCTTCTTCTGCTTGTAGAACTTGAGCACGGCCTGCAGGAAGGCGTCCAGGCGCGGCTGGCGCTCCTCGGGCTTGGGCGAGAAGAAGAAGCCGCCCTTGGGCGGGAAGCCGAACTTGAAGCCGCGCTCGACGGAGCGCAGCTTGTCGTAGAAGGCCAGGTACTTGCTGTAGCGGATGCCCACCGTCCAGGACGCGCCGTCCAGCGTCACCTCCGTCGTGTACGCGTGGAAGGACGTGTAGTCGAAGCCCGTCACACGCGCGGAGAGCGTGGCCAGCGAAGTCGCCATCGTGGTCGTCACTGCAATTACACTCTCGAAGACGTATGCGCCCCAGGCCGAAGAATCTCGAATGGCCAGCCTCGAGCTGAGGTGAGTGGCTTAGCCAAAGGTGTCCGAGACCATGCGCAGGGCACGCCCTCCCTCGCCGGTGCGCAGAAAGTAGCCGGACTTGGATTTGCTGTCGTCGTGATGTGTCAAGCAGCGCTCGCCGCTGGCATTGGCGCTGGGGATAGAAGCCAGGTCTTTGCAGCCCCACGCCTTGTTTGGCCAACTTTTGCGCGCGCGGCACCATCTTCGACACCGCAGGCCCGACGATAGGGCGCGGCGGCCTGTGCAGGGCGAGCTTGGGCTTCCTCGAAGACACGTCACCAAGCTGTGCGGCGGCTGGGCTCGCAGCGCTTCTACCTGGACATCGCCCGCATTATTGCCAGCTTCCAGCATTTGCATTGCCAGAAGGGTCGCCATGTACGTCTTTTGGTGTGTGGCCACAATTGCAACACCAGTTGAATGGGCCTATCCGCGAATGGGTAAGTTGATTTTTTTCTTATCCATGGCTTTGGTGGCGCTTCCTGGCGGCATGGCCCCGACGTCTTCATCATCATCGCCGCCGTCGCCGCCGGAAGAGCTCGATCATGGTTCATGTAGAAGCGATCTGCCCATATTGAAGACGCCCAAGGGTTCTGCGATTCCGGCCGCTGGCATTACTCGCTGCGGTCGTGATGATACCCGTGGCGTGGCGGGCCTGCCACGTATCCAGACCACCTTCAAGCTCTCCTGGCCCCAAGTTCGGAATCGCCTGGATGCAACAGGCGACGGAACGCTAGTGACGGCGCATGTAGCTCATTAGTCCATGCCACTGCAGCCCGAGGTGGGCGCTGGACGTCCGCTTTGGCACCGGGGCAACCAGCACGCTTCTGTGAGCGTTCTGCCCGCGAGAGGCGCCCAGAAATCGGTCTCAGATTGAGACAGACTGGCAGACACCGACGCGGCGACGCTGGCGAGCCCGGGCCGCCATTGACTCGGCCGCGATCCGGCGGTGAAAGCTTCGGCGAACGCTTTCGCGCGCGCACGACAGAGCACAATGTGCTGCAGCGCGGATACCCCGCGAGAGTCGGTGGAGATCGGCTTTGCGTCGCAGCTAGCAGCGCTGAACTTGTATTTGCGATCTTCTGCGGCTAGTGAGTGACTTGGCGGGCATTGGCGCTGGCCTTGTGGGCAGCCTTGATGCTGCTTGCTCACGGTGGTGGGGCCAGCGCTGCGGTGAGATTTCGGTGCAGTAGTGTGTGTATTTGCTGTGAGGGCGTGTGGCCACTTGTCTTCATGACGAACTTACTTACATTATATCTTATATGTTACTGCTGCTGCGCGAGTGGGCACTACACGATGATGCCGTCGCTCTGGCGCTGCGGCAAGGAGTACCGGGACGTGCCGACGTCGCAGTTGAACCCCTGGAAGAAGACTGGGTGGCGGTATCGCTGCAGGCGCAGGTTCAGTTCCTGTTCGGCGCGCAGCAGCTCGGCTTCGGCTTCGGCCGCCTCTGCTTCGGCTTTCGAGCGAGCCTCCGCATCGGCGCGAGCTTGTGCTTCGGCTGCCTCGGCCTTGGCCTTGTCCTCAGCTTCGGTTTGGGCTCGAGCGGCAGCCTCCTTCTCCTCCTTCTGCTCCTTCTTGGCGGCGGCCGCGGCCTCCTGTTCCTCCTTCTCCTTCTCGGCAGCGGACGGGCCGAACGTGCCCATGCGGCGGAACCAGCTCACCACGGGGTTTTCAGACTCGGCTCCCGTCTTGGTTGGTTCAGTGGCTTCTTTATCGCCCTCCTCCTCCTCCGTCGATGAAGACTCGTCATCTTGGACGGACTCCGCTGACGCTGGAGCCTCCGTTTCGGCCGTGGAAGCCGCAGCAGAATTCTCCCGTGTGACGATGTCCTGCTCGGGCTCCGTAACTGGTGCGTCGGCACTGGCCACCACCGGCTCGACCGAAGCCACTTCCTGCGTGGCTGTCGTAACGCTCTCGGTCACCTCCGAAACAGCCAGCATAGTCTCAGCTGGCTCAGCGGGGGGCTCGACCTGTGCGATTGGCTCCATCGGTGTCGCGGGCGTGTCTTCCTCGGTCGGAGCAGCGGGATTCACCTCAATCTCGGTCACAGTGATCTCCTGGGTCTCCACTGCCTGCGTCGCGTCCGCAGCTTGAATTTCCTCCTCCTTGTCATCGACCGGCTTTTGATTGTCGGTAGCGTCCTCCACCTCGGCAACCTCAGCCTTCTCGTTGGCATCGTCGGGCTGTTTCATCTCTTGGGGCTTGTCCTGCTCCTCCTTGGCGGCCTTGGCCTTCTCGACGTTCTCCTTCATCGTCGACACCACCGCGGCCTGGATGGCCCCGTCGACGAGCGTTCGGCGACGCAGCATGGCGATGTAGTTCTTGGCCACTGCACCGCCGGTGAGCTCCCTGTCGTGCTGGGTCGGCGCCAGCGTGGTCTTGCCCGACGGCGACTGGGGCGAGGCAATCACCCTCTCAACTGCAGCAGATTTCTCCTCAAGCTCCAGCTCGACGTCATTCTCCTGAACGGCGGGAGCCTCCTGCTCGGATTTGACTTTGCGGGTCACTTCAGCTTCCTTCACTTCAACTTGGTTGTCCTCTTCCGCAACTTCAGCTTTCTCAGAGTGGCCCTCCTCCGCGTGATCGTGTTCGTCACTCTCGTGGCCACTCTCCAGGAAGTCGTCGTCGTTGTGGCCGGGCAGGGGCGTGTCCAGCAGCAGCTCCTCGGCCACGGAGCTGCCCTCGCTGGCCGTGCGCTCGTCGTCGTCCTTGAGGTCCAGGTGCTCGGGGATCTGCAGCAGCTCGCCCAGCAGCGCCTCCATGCGCTTGGGGTGGCCGCGCATGTCGAAGTAGGCCAGCGTGCTCAGCAGGAAGTCGTCCAGCTGCTCCTGGCGCTCCTCGGGCGGCGGCGAGAAGAAGAGCCCGCCCTTGGGCGGGAAGTCCACGTTGAAGTGCTTCTCGAGCGCCGTGAGCCGCGTGTAAAACTGGTAAAAAGTGTTGTAGCGGATGGCCAGCGTCCACACGCGGCCATCCACCTCCACTTCCGTCGTGTAGGCGTGGAACGTGGTGTAGTCGAAGCCCGTGACGCGCGCGTCGATCTCCCTCATGGCTCGTGCTGCTGCTTGGGTGCGATCGCCCGCTTGACCGAATCAGCGCTTATCGAAAAGTGAGGCTGCCCATAGGAGTTTTGTCGACCCGGAGCGGCTTGCGAAGGCGCCCTTGGAAGGCCTCCCCACATGGCCACAAAGCTCGCTCTGCTGAACAGAGCGGCGATCTTGAAGTTGAAACGATCGTCCATCGGATGATCTTAGCCTGCAGAAAACGGGTCGCTGACAAAACGTGCACCCCTAAGCTGGCTGCCGTAGACTTTTTTTTTCAAGTGACGCTGCAGCGGTGGGAGTGCGCATGCAGGCGGTGTATCTGCCAGTCCCGATCCCGCGATGTGTGTGGACATCGGGCGAAGTGGTTCGCGGCAGCATTGCCCATTGCCAGGGTAAAAATGCTAAGTCGCAATTTGCTGGTATTGCAATCGCAATTTGCTGGTATTGCAAATGTTGCCATCGTTGTGAAACCTACCTGGTACAGTTTGTGTTACATTGTGTGGTAGTTCTGCCAACGCCTTATCTCCGGTGTTGTTTGAAGATAAGCTAAATCCTCATGACTAGCAGACAAACTTCACCGGGGCGAAGTATACTAAGTATGTGAAGTTCACATCTCCTGTTTAACTGAAATATACTTAAGTATATAATACATGTTTAATTAAGTGACTTGTTAGCCAAATGTCACCTCCTTCGGCGCGAATTGAAAGA
Organism: Phytophthora vignae f. sp. vignae; assembly: GCA_016169955.1. NCBI lineage: Eukaryota > Oomycota > Peronosporomycetes > Peronosporales > Peronosporaceae > Phytophthora > Phytophthora vignae. The sequence continues at coordinate 2,025,345 of JABJUM010000006.1, forward strand.
CGCGAGCGCAACCTGTGAGCCGACGAGGGAGGCTGAAGAGAGCGCTTGAGATCTTCTGCGGGTGGACCAAGAGGGAAAAGGTGGAAACCACCAGTTGTTGAAGCGCTTTCGATAAGAGACTGCGGAGCTTCTCAACGTCAACATCTGCGCTGCGACTTAGAACGACAGCCGTCGAAAATGCACGCGCCCTCGTCAACAGGCGAGCAGCGTGTGTTCAGCGGCAGATGTTGCCTTTGGCGACCCAGGTTGGGCTAGCGCCGCCGATACAGTAAGTTCACGTGGCCCGGCACGTAATGGTGCACATTTTGTCACTGGGTGACGATCCGCGTTCTATTATTTTTTAGGTGGAGGGTGTCTAAAATGTCGCTTTTTTGAAAAAATCGCAAATTTGCATACGTCAGGACCCGCAGCTGGGCTAAAAAGCGGGCGGATAATTCGGCGCATCACCGGAGGTAAAAGGCAAGCGAAAAGCCGCATAGAGCTAGCTGTCCCTTGCTCCGACACTTGCGCGAAGATCGCCATCGGCCCGTTTGCCGCGCGACTTAGCTCAGCTAAGTTAGCTACAGTTAGCACTTCCGAGGGGCTTCCGGGGACGTTGCGGTACTCTTCACCAAATTTGCGCGCTCATTTGAGCCCAGCTCTGGGCCAGAATTCACAGGGCTGCCAGAGGCTCTGGCAGCCCTGTGAATTGCGACACTGATGGCTGGTGCGGACACCTCGCGCCGCGCCGTTCCACTCGAGTGGCGCCGCAACTCGGACCCAAGCTCGTTTTTGGCGGAGCACGAAGATTTTCTCGCGGATATTTATCACGAGGGTACCACAACGAAGGGAGAATTTATCACGAGGGGCCACAATCGATATGATTGGTCAAAAACCCTAGGGACTTCACGCTCTTGTATCGCTAATTATACCAGGTAGTAATAGACTCAACAACTAAAGTCAAAGTTCTACTTCACAGACTTCACAACACCATCATGAGTGCCCCCCAAGCAACTGTCAGCAAGCTCGATGTCGTGTCTCGCTTTGGCCATGAAGCACCGGCAGTAGGCATACACTTTGCGAAGCTAGAAACGGCAGGGTCATTTGTCAGATGCTACGCATTCAATATGAACAAGAGTGTTCGGCGCAACAAGGGAGGTGGAGATTACAAGAAGTGGTTGTGTTCCGAGCATGAAAAAGGTTGCTCGTGGTTTGTCGCTCTCACACGTAAACGTAAATCAACCGTTGATGCCGGCACCGCCCCCAAGAAGCGCAAAAAGCCGAAGACAAAGTTTTCCTATATTCCGGAAGGCTCGTGGTACATTTCGAAGATGCAACTTGAGCACTCGCCGTTACGAGGTTGACATGGAACGTGGTTCGTGCACGAGGTGCACTGTGGCGGAACAAATCAAGGTTCCTTGCAGACACATTCAAGCTGTGGCGTTTTGGCGCTCTCGGCAGAAAGACAGTGATCTTCCAAAGTATGACGTGAAGACTTACTTTCACCCCTGTTACTCGGTGCCGAAACTGCATGATGAATTTGAATCGATCGCCGTAAGATTTACCTCTATACGAGAAGCTGGCCGTCACCAATGAAGTCCGGGAACCTCCATTGTATCGCCAAGGAGGTCGCTCCTTGGTGCAAAGGAAGGAGACAACAGATTTCGTGCGAGGCAAGAAGCGAACAAAAAACCGAGGGGAGTGTGCAGGTGTGTCTAGTAGAGCCACGCATTCAACTCCGGCAACAGCATCAGCAACAGCAGCGGCGGGAGATGACGATGAAAGCAAGCAAATTGCAGAGTTCTTTGCCAGTCAGCTCACAGGTCCGCAATCTGTCAAGAGAGACCATTACCACTGCACACGCTGCGGTCAAGAAGGCCACAACACTCGTAGCTACACAACACCGCTGGGTGAAGTAGAAGAGGCTGGAGTAGGAATTGTAGCCGGTGTCTACATCGTAGGTGAATGCCCTTTTGCTTTGCTGGGACATCAAGCCGCCTACGAACAAGAACGAAAGAAATACCTGTAATACCAGCAACCACGGCACCAGGAAGAAGCTTCAATAACTCCATTATGCATGAGAATAATACAATATGCCATTGATATGAGAACACCTTTTTGATATTCTGAATAGGAACGTTTAACAAGACGGAGTATTTGTGAGATGATGGCAACCAGCGTGAATGAATTCAAAGTGTACCTTTCAATGCGAAGAGCTTCATGCAGGAGACTTATGAAACACTCGCGCCGCATTTGTGCCATGAAGGTTAATCGCACAGGTAAGTGTCTGAGTAATAATGAGCGCTTCGCACCTACCAGTATCAGCAGCAGGGTGAGCTTCATCTCCAGTACACGTTCAGTATTGCATCTCCCTCGTCTTCGCAGCACCGGGCTTTATTACCACACCACACACTGCTACTAGCTAGGTGCTAGCGATGCAACAGCGGAGCGCTTTGCTGGAGAATCTTTAAGTGAGTGAATCATTGTAGGTAACGACGCAACAAAATACCTGTCGCACGTTGAATATGTATGTGTGAAGGGTTTAAAACAAGGCTTCTCGTTCAGGGCAAGGATATACCTTCTACTACTTCGACTTGAAAAGCTAGATGAGCTTGGCGATATCCTATCTGTAGTTGTATTGCTTCGTTCAGGGGTTATGTAGTTTCATGTGCAGCGGTCGTACACTTTCGTCCACGATCTCTGAGAGACGAGCAGCACCTCCTTCGGTGCTGGCATCGCCAGCAAAGCCAGATCCGTGACCGTCGTGTACATGTCATTGCACTCCGCCCTGAACTCCTGCTTCAATACCTAATATCACGTCTCGTTCAGGACCACCATAGTCAGCCAGTCGTTGCTGTGCGAGACGCTGTAACCCCGAGCCTACTGTTGCGCCACGCTGCACGTACGGCCCGCAGTAGCCAAGGCCTCATACGGGTACACGCCCAGGACCTTGATGTTCTCACGTACGGCAATCAGTGTTGTGTTGTTCTCCTCGTGCGGCGCCAGGACCTCGGTGCCGTTCCAGCCGCCAGCGTAGTCCAGTGATGGGGGACGTCGACGCACTCTGACGCCACATGCACAAACATCGCACTGTTAAGTCAAAGCGTCCACCGACTTGGTCAGCAGCACCCGGATGTACCTGGCGCACGGCGTCGATGTCCGGCAGCGAAGCGGGCGTCGGCGGCAACGGGTTCTGGAACGGGTGACCGAGCTTCGTTGGGCGCGGTCTGTTTGGTCACGAACACGACCAAGATTTTGTGGTGGCTCTCGTCGTGCAGCAGCGCGATGTCGGCCGTGGGCATGCAATCGGCCAGCGTTGTGTTGGGCACGTTGCGCCACTGCGCGTGAACGTCCAGGAGCCATTGCGTTGTGCGTCTTGCCGAAGGCGTGACCACGAACGAGCAGGGATGAGGTCCACCGCAGCAGCAGCAGAAGCAGTTCTCTTTTTGCTAGTAAGTTGGAGATATTCTGTACTGAAGCACCTAATGTTTTTGACCAATCATATCGATTGTGGCCCCTCGTGATAAATTCTCCCTTCGTTGTGGTACCCTCGTGATAAATATCCATTTTCTCGCCCAGGGCAAATCCAATCGCGGATTGCCGCGCTGCTGTCTCAGAGCCGCATGGTCAAAAGCGCCTCGGTTTTTGACCCGGATGTCTGCACGTTGAAGTGATCCATCTGAGATCGCCGCATTGCGATCTAGACGATCTAGACTGGATCGTCCAGATGCGGATCCACTGGACGGTTACTTGCGTCACTAACTTTGGAGCCATGTGGAAAAACTGAAGATACAGGAGCTAAATGGACAAATAGTATTATGGGCGAGCGATTGCCTTTTCCTTATCTGCGCGCGAGCACCATAGGCAGCAGCAGCGCCACACAGAGCACCACCAGGTTCGTCTTCTTCATGCAGCGGCGCCGCACGAACGCGAGCAGCGACTTGGGCAGGTACGCCGCAAGCCAGGACGATGTGCCGCTGCTACTGCTGCTGCTGCTGACGGTGAGCTCATTCTCCTTGTTGTACTCCACCTCCTGCTTCGGTGCAGCAACGCTCGTGTCAGCCAGGCTACATGTTTTGGCTGTCGTCTGCGACTCTGGTGATACGGGCTCCTCTTTCTGAGCAATCGGCTCGACGACTGGCTGTTGCTCGGGCAGCACCACTTCTGGCTCCTCCGCCCGAGGCCCAGCGGCAGTCTCTGCTGCTACTGCTGGTGCCTCCGGGGCCACGGCCGTCGCTTCTTCGGCACTTGCAACCTCTTCATCGACAGGGGCAGGTTCATCCTCCTGCTTCACTTCAAGTGCCGCCTCCGCTTCCTCCGCAGGAGCGGGCGTCTCCACGTCGTCTTCGTGGGCAAGGGCCGTCTCTACCTCCTCCACAGGACGAGCCTCGTTAGCTACTGGACTGACAGGCTGCACCGGCACAGGGGCCGCAACGACCTCCACCTTCTTGGCAGCAGCAGCCTCTGGCTTCGCATCCTGGACAGGATCTTGTTCAGTCGGTCCAGCAGGAGCTGCGTCTGCTGCGTCCTTGGCCTCGGCCGCGACTGGTTGCGTCTTGTTCTCCACCTGCTCCTGCTCGAGGCTGAAGCTGTCGGAGCTGCTGGGCGGCTCGTGCATGGGCTCGTCCAGCACGCTCTCGGTGCTCGTGGACACGTCGTCGTCCTCGTGCTCGGGCGAGCGCAGGTGGCGCGGCACCTTGAGCAGGTCGCACAGCAGCTCCTCGATCTCCGCGGGGTGGCCGCGCGCGGCGTAGTGGGCCAGCACCTGCTGCAGGAAGGCCTCGAGCTGCTCCTGGCGCTCCTCGGGCTTGGGCGTGAAGAAGAGCGTGCCCTTGGGCGGGAACGCGGCGTGGAAGGCCTTGTCGGCCAGCAGCAGCTGGTCGTAGAACTCGTGGAACTTGCTGTAGCGCAGCCCCAGCCGCCAGCGGTGGCCGTCCACGTTCACCTCCGTCGTGTACGCGTGGAAGGACGAGTGGTAGAAGCCCGTGACGTGCGCCGAGATGGCCTTCATCCTGAGAGCCTGATTACTGCCTGGGCTCGGCTCGGGGGCGGACGCGTGTGCTGCGCGCTACAGCGCAAAAGGGAAAGTGAAAGTGATCTGAGCACCTTTCGTCACTGGAGTCCGCGCCTGCTGTGGACGCGTCAGTCAGGTCAGGGAGCGGCAATTTTTTGCTGCAATGCTTATCTGGCCCTTTTTCTCGCAAATCAGCTCCACTGCGCGTCCTGTTTCCGGCCAGATCATGGACGAGCGGCGCCGCCTTTGCGCCACCTTGAAGGCGGAGGTGACGGGACCGGGGGCAACGCGTTGCTCATGAGGAGACGGCGAGCGCGGCGCTTGACTTACGCGGCGGAAGGAGGCGGAAATCAAGGGGGCAAGGCATTTCGGGGCGTTTGCTGCTTGGGGTCAGATGAATTTTAGGATTGTTGGGATTTTTTTCAGAAATTTACCATATGTGACAGGATTGGGTCATGCTTCGAATACATGTAGTGGCCCCGATCTTGAGCGGGCGTTGACTGCGAGTCAAGTGAGTGGCCAAGGCAACAATGCTGATTGTAGTGCTCAAGGCTGTAATTCTCTGTTTCTTTAGTGAGCGTGCACATTAGAAGTCAATGTCGTAGTCGACGCCTGGCCAGACACGCTCACACCGCACATTATCAGAGGATGAAGCCCTGAAGCAGAGTACGATGAATCCACGGTGACCTTACCGTAATGCATCAGCGGCATGTGCAAGATGAACACGGTCCATATGAACAAGTGACCTTGCAATAAGCGCCACTGCGTCTCCAGCACGAACGCGAGCTGGTAGATAGGGCGGATCCCAAACTGCTTGGTGAGAAGTACAAGCAGGCCGGCGAACCCTGCGAACTCGACTGCTCCGAACAAAAGGATGTTGATGACATCCTGCTCCAGCTTCTCGGGAGTTGATGCCGCTGTTTGCGGGTAATACGACGCCACTGGGAGGTGGAAGAGGATTGATAGATACACAGCGTAGAGCATCGGCAGAATGCACTCAATGTACTCGGTCATGAGAAGGTATTCCGACTGAAAGAGGGCTTGAAGTGCATCCCATACAGCCTGCTCCATCTCAGTTTGGGACGAACGAGTACGGAGACAATTCGTCGAAAGACTGGACGTCAGCGTTGTGGAGCGATAGCACTCAAAGTCTTGACCGGCTTGAAATATCTGAGCTTGTTTCGGGCTAACTCTGGCGCGCGAAGGTAGTGCAGGCAACACAGTATTGACGAGCACATTCTGGCGAGTAGTTCGAAAACTATTCATGAAAGCCGTGCTTTCATCTGATAGAGGTAGAGGGGGGCGAAAACTCGAATACGGCAGCCACGCCACGAATCATCGCAGGAGTTTTGAAAAATTCTCCGTACCATTTCCGGTAAGTCCTCAATGTAGCTCTTTTGACTTGATCGCCGCTTCATCCGAGTCTTCTTAACGGCCTTGGCTTGCTTGAAAATATAACGCAGTGCTACAAGAATGTGGAAACTGTCGAAAGCAATAATGAAGACCGTCGTGGCGATCGATTTCGACATCTGCATGCAAATTGCCACGTAAAAGACGTTGAAAACGTCCACTGAGAAAACCACGGTCGGTCCGAGACCTTCTGCTGCCATTGCAATGATAATCTTGGTGATTTTCTTGAAAAGTGGCAACACAACGACAAATATCGTTTGCTGGATGCCTGAAAGGTGGTAAAGTACTGCGGTAAAAGCCGGATACGCCATCGCCACGGCCCCCTTAGCAAACAGAATAATTGCTTGAGCCTGAAGCTGCTGGCGAAGTACTAGAGACTCGACAAGCAGCTGACGGCCAATTACCAGAAGTGTAAATACCCACCCTAAAACCATGTAATGATAATATATCCAAACGGAATCGGGAAGGCCCACATGGCGGCAACGAACATCGCCACTGATATGTCGGTAGCAGCGGTCCCCAACGCGATGGCGATAGCTCCACAATTTGAAATAGTTCCTGGCAGTATTTGCTCTTGAACTTGTGTGGCAGCGCCTTAGCCGTTGCCAGGAAATATCGAATCCAGAAGGCGTAATTTGCTTGCCATCCTTCCGAAGGGGATCTCAGAGGTATACTGTCGATCATCAGAGTCACGAGTACCGCAGGAATTGGCGAAATGATGCAAATAGCAATGGCGCGTAGCGGCGTAGTTCGCCGATAGTAGTCACGAAATGCCAGCAGCCGCTCGACTGAGTACTCGCTTCGGTGTCCGATGTGGCTTCGATGCCATAATGTCGCTATCCGGTTGTACACTGCAGTGAATGTGCTGCGCATTGCCTTTATACTCCTGCGCTTGGGCCTGGGGCCGGACCTTCGTCGAGTAAAGAATCATAACTTGTGGTCTTTGTCACTTCTACTTAGTATAAACAAAATGGCACGAATAAACAGAGTGTCAGAGGCTGAGTAGAGTGTTCGTTGCTCCTAAAGTGAGGAAGCAATTTCAAGGTTGATGAGTCAAAGCATACAGTCTTCATAGTCTTCAATGAAGACTGATAGTGCATTAAATAGTTTCTTACTTCTATGTGCAGGTAAGTGAAGGAGGAGTGACTTCGACACGAATCAGCTGGAGTCTCCTCCCCCGTCTCGAGTACATTATTGGTGCCAACAGATCGATGCCGTTGCGCTCGATGTACCTGGCTGGATGCCCGAAGCCGACACCATTAAGGGGCCCCGAAACGAGAGGGCGAGTATCGCGCTGCAAGTGTTTTGTGGCCGCTTCAACGCCGCTGGGCATCGTACACCTGGTCATTTCTACGACGGAGGCGAGCAAGACCTTTATCGTCGTCTACTTCCTCCTCGCCGTCTGCGTTCTGCACGCCATGATCGCCTACATTGGACGCTGTGGACATCACCGGCGCCACGTACCTCGCTGAGTGTCTCGGATGCCTCGTGGCCGTCACTTTCCTCGTGCGCCCAACCGCAGACCGACCCAGGCCCTGCAACGCTCGACCCAAGCTGTCGACAGCTCGTGCAGCTGCGATGGCACAGATGCGATCCGCCACCAGCGCGTTCACGCCTCGTTTGAACGTGTACAGCTTGGCCTGGATGAACTCAACGGCGAACACGTAGATGGACACGGGGAGCAGCATTAACTTTGCGGCTACAACAGCCACCGCAAAGTAGTTGCGACTGTCACCGCTGCTCTGTTGCGCTGTCCACGCAATATCTCTCGTGCGCTTCGACGAGTACAAGACAAACCACCGAGCAAGCAGCGAGACGCCCAGCACCTTCGAAAACCCAATGGCGAAACTCACTGCAGTTCTGTCCACTTGGTCCATGAGTTGATTTTCATCGCTAGCATTCGCATCCGCTCCCAACAGACCCGGCATGACTTGTATCTCGGCAGCGTCCGTGGTCTCGTAGAAGTTGAGCACCACTAGCACCGAATACGCGCAGTCAAGCAAGACGTCAATCCACTCCTTGCGTGGAAATCCTTCTAGGACGGCTTTCCTCCAGACCCCAAGGCGTTTAAGCTCAATACACTGCTTCAGGTCAGAGAGCGTCGTGAAGGCTTCACGACGCTCTCTGATCGATCTGGGGGCATGCGATGAGGATCATTTTCAACTTCTCGACACTCGCCTTAGCGACCTCGACACGCTGCTCGGCGGGGCTCGGGAAGAACTCGCTGCTCGGCTAGCATTAGTTGGCGTCAACGTGAGTCTCCGAGCCCTCGCCACTCGTCTCTGTTCGCGGCGCGCGTGACGACCTTCATACAGCCGGAGCGCGGCGTGGGCGAGCTGGACGTGCTGCCAGCGAGGCTCAACCCCGGGGCGTCTGTCGTACCAGCTCCATCGGTACGTGACGTTGATGACGATTGTCATGGGTATGAACGTCGTCGAGGTGTCGCTGAGCTTGGACGACGACACCGCTCTTGGTAACGGACGTCGTGCTCACTATGGAGGGCACTTCGCACATGAGCAGCAGCATCTCGCTCTGGTTCAGGAAGGACGAGACCATGCCGCAATCCTTCCAGCGGTCGAAGAACGTGAGGATCAGCTGCTTGGCCGTCACTTGTCCGTGCGCCTCCTGCTCGCCCCAGTCGTAGATTTTCTCTCCGCGCGCTCGACTCGTCCCCCACCTGTGCGCGATGGCCATGGCGTCTACGAGCTCGCACATGACGAGGATGAGCGCGCTGCAGAGCTCACTCGTCTGCTGCTTCCACTCCAAGCCCACCGACGCGTTGAGCGTCAGCTTCACGTACAGCAGGAAGAAGACTTTGAGCAGCGCGATGACCGGCGGTTTCTATCAAGCATACAGAGATATGGGGGTTCAACGTGGTTCATTTGGCGTAGCCCAAAGCCATTATGGGGTTCTTGCTTGATGAGCAAGATGCCGTATGGCAACCCCTCAGATTGGGCTGTGGGCAAATGAAGAACGGACGAACCCCGTCGTCAGTTGTGATTGCTTGACTGTATGGTTGAAGCGGGGCGTAAGCCCGGGTGGCTGCATCGATGAAGTGTATGCCCGAGCAGGGTGGACGTTCGACATCGCTTGTCGTGAATGTCAGGGAGGCCCGAGTTCATCAGCATGCATTCGTCTCGCTGCCGCCCATCGTCGTTGCTGTCGCTGCCGGTCGGGATGTACAGTAGCGTAGCCAACAGGTCGCTGTAATTGACGTCCGTGTCCATGCTGATCCGCTCCTCGGAAGACCACCAGTACAGCTTCTCGTACAGCGCCTCTATGGGCGGCGGCCGCAGCCTTCTCGTCCGTGCCCGCGCCCTTCATCATGCGCTCGAAGCGTTCGAAGTCGGACTGCATCATGCCCGTAGTTGAACCTCGCGGGGCTTAGAATTATCGCTCCAGCAGCCTATTCAGGAATGGGTTGGGCTGGTCCGTCTTGTGTCCGTTGACGTTCTCGACCCTGTAGCTCTTTAATCCCTTCGTTCAGTATCTCCTCTCGGTACAGCGCGAGCCCTCGCACTGTGGACATTTCGCGCGCCTCCAACCGGCGCGAGATCCATCATGATCTTGAACTTCTTCTCGGACAGCTCCAGCTAGCCGTTCTGGCCAGTCTTCAGCTGGGGTGCTCGCCGGCCAGCCGCGTCTTCATCGTTGCGTCCTCAGCGTCCACAAGTTGTACGACATATTGATGGGGAAGGTGCTCCCGCAGAGAAGCGAGAAGCCCCCCCCCCCCCTTGTTGTAATCGAGATTTGTGGAGAGAGCAGATTACCCGGTAGCATTCTGGTAAGCGATCGAGCCCTCGTCGTGTCTTCTCTTAAACAGCGGACCGAAGAGGAGGGCGGCGTCCTCGAGCGGGTTGTCCATGTCCTGGCCCTGGTCGTGCGGGGTGTGAGCCACGTTCTTGCCCAGCACGGCGGCCCAGATGACCACGTTCGCGTTCTTTTCGTCGTCGTTGAGCATCAGGTGGTCGCTGTGCAGCTCGTCCGCAGGGGACTCCATGGGATGGCCCGGCGACCACGGCGGTACGCGTGCTCTGCGCCTTGCGCTGACTGCACGTCGTTGTCGTCGAGAACCTCGTCGTCCTGTTGCTCAGCGAGGCCAAAAGCGCCTCGGACAGCATCCTGAGCACGATGGGTCATGGCGGCAGCATGGCGGGAATCGGGTGCTGTTCCAGCTACCCCCGGCGCATCTCTCCTAGCTTCGCGTCGCGTGTTGCTACGGCTCGTGGGGGCCGAGCCTTGTCTTGTGGGAAAGAGCTTGGATGGTACAGTGTACCAGTATCATGTCGATCTTTCTAACACTTTTTCCTTCCTTCCTTCTTCTGCTTCACTCGATCGAAAATAACCGTAATCCAACATCGTATTCTCCACGCGTAATCCAAGACGCGGTTCATCCTGTGGATCCGACATGAGACCCGAAATGGATCAAACTCGTTGATGAAGAAAGAAAATAAAGAAATAACGTCAAGTAGAGCCATCTTTGCATTGCGGGTAGAATGAAGCAGCAGCCCCGTCCATTCTCTTCAACGCACCACCAGAGATGTACTTATGTCCTTGTTGCCCTCTCGAGCAGGGCGACACCAATGCTCTACTAGCCTACCTCGAGCCAGACGCCAGCCTTGGTCCTTCTCAATCCCTTCCTGGTGCAGTGCTTCCACGGGGATTTTCCTGGTTGGGCTTCCAAAGTGGAGATTGGAGTGTATCAAGGCTGGGGACCCCCTGTAGAACAACAAGGGCAACAGGGACAAGCTGGTCAAAGACGCGTTGCTACCTTACACGAGAAGGTCGATGCGTGGCGGCAGCGCCCAGGCGTGCAATACGTTCTCTGCGTTCACGTTAGTCCGAGACTGGACGTTCGTGAATAACCGCTTGGACTCCATCGGCGTTCGAGGGCACTTACGGTGCGGGATTAGGGTCTTTTGAGGATCCTGACATGACATCGATGACAACGCCGTTGTGCAGTTTGACGCCAGGCGCTTGCTGGGGATTCTTCACGGTGATGTTCTCCCCCGCTTCAACCTCTGCAACGTTGTGGACTCTATTATTCAGCGGAAGCGAGTAAACATTGCACTAGAGCAGGCTGTAAGCGAGCAATTTGCTGCTGTTGCTGCTGCTGATGATATGTAGAGCTGCTTATCTCGGTGTGGAGAATGGTCATCTAAAAGTATGGATTTATCGGTACACGGCGCTATCTCCTCTCGCTTGCTCTCTTTCTGTAGTCGAAGATCAGTTGGGGTTAGTAGAAACTGCCGGCCACCTTGTTGCACTCCGGATCCACCGGCTTGGTCTCGTGGAAGCCACGGAAGTCGATCACCACACCGCCAGTCACCGGGTCCACGTCCACGCAGTTCACGTGTCGGTGATCGAACAAAATGTCCTCCGCCTTGTACGAGTGCCGCACCAATGCCTTCCAGAAGCACCACCGTTGATAAAACAAGGAAAACTCGTTAGAAGGCAGTAAAAGACCAGATCTTTTTCTTCATACCTCGCTGTTGACTCATTCACCTAAAAGTCTGTTACAGTAGTAGACGCTGCCGTCAATTTCTTGTGCCAAAATGCTTGTTAGCGTTATATCAGATATAGCGCAGATTCTGAGCTGCCAACTGATGGCAGGACGAAGTAATTCCCCGAATCGTTTGTGACGTCGACTCGACTCGAACAAACTATTCCGCCAAGCAGTCCTTTCGTGACACGTCGTCGATGAGAACGTTGTTCGTACCGTCTAACAACCTAGACGAAGCTGACATGGGCATGCTGCGAGTTCATCGCACGGTCTAATGGCATCACATTTGTGTCTTCCTTTTCCATTTCCCGACGGGCGCCTTGCGCTAGCTGACGAATTTCCAGATCGAGCTGAGCTCCACAAGCAGTGGCATAAATCCCATCGTCACAAGAAGTACAAGCGGCAACTGATCGATACCTTTGCACTCAACGTACTCACTGAGTTTTGCACGGGGATCCTAAGAACATTACTCAGTGCAGAACCACACAAAAACAAATGCAAATGGTACTACATACATACGTATACTGTAGGTATAATGTGCTTTTTTTGAATAAGGCGGTAAAATACGAAGTCCAATAGGTATCAAGTGGATAGTGGACTTTGTCCTCTGGGTGGTGGCACAACATTCAATCCTTAAATTTGGTGTGATGAAACGCAAAGTCGCTTTTCAGTAAGAACATGTCTGCAAACCAAACACGGCATACATCGAGAGTGCAACAGTAGAAGTTTATTCTCGTTCACGAACCTATCGTTAGGCCCGCCGATGGCTTGGGGCTTACGTGCATGGACTGAAACTTCATTGTATGTCGCCCATTCACCCCATAGCAATTACAGAAATCTGCCTAAATACCGAACGGGTATACAATACATAACCTCATATAACTAATACTTCAAGGTCCAACGACTGGTCGAACGGAGATGGGCAAAGGTACTGATCTGATGTAAAAATTCACTATACCTTTGTTTGGCCAAAAGTACTTAGCTGTGCAGTTGAAAATTGGCGCGCTTTTGATTGCCTGTGCGGTCTTCTATGCATTACCTTTTCACTTTCACATTTTCAGTCAATGGACCATGGGATAATCTACTTCATCAAAAGGTATGTGCTTTTTGAAAAGATGATGCATGCACTAGATCAATTAGGTGAGGGAGCGGATAGTCCTTTCAAAGTAGAGCTACTAACCGCACTGATGTGGCGCGAACACGTTTGGTCAAAGGTCAGCGCTGAATCAATTCAGCACTTCTGGCTTCGCTTGGGCTTGACTAGCCGAGCGCCGCCGCTACGCGGCGGGGAATTTAAGTTGGTAGACGCTGCGCTCACTAAACTCGCTCCGCTATTGGGGCAGGCTGCCTACGCTTCGCTACGGCAGTAGTGGACCCGTTCCGCTCGCCTCGTCGGCTCGCTGCACTACTCTCAATGTTAGGTTAGTAATACAGCGGCCGGGGCGGGTCCTGCGGCCCCGCAATATCCTCAGCATGGTGGGGTCGCCTTCGCTGCGCTCGGCAGCTATTCGTACTTAGTGAGATTCGTACTTAGTGAATAAGCGTGACGATTTCTGTGACGGACAACGTCGTTCCGATTGACTCTTTAGACTAGCCGAGCGCCGCCGCTACGCGGCGGGGAATTTGAGTTGGTAGACGCTGGGCTCGCTAAACTCGCTCCGCTATTGGGGCAGGCTGCCTACGCTTCGCTACGGCAGTAGTGGACCCGTTCCGCTCGCCTTGTCGGCTCGCTGCACTACTCTCAATGTCAGGTTAGTAATACAGCGGCCGGGGCGGGTCCTGCGGCCCCGCAATATCCTCAGTATGGTGGGGGTCGCCTTCGGCGACGGAGCCGCCTTCGCTGCGCTCGGCAGCTATTCGTACTTCGTGAGATTCGTACTTAGTGAATAAGCGTGACGATTTCTGTGACGGACAACGTCGTTCTGATTGACTCTTTAGATTAACAAAGCAAGCCTCAAAGTCCTTCTAAACTAAACTAATTCAGTACAGTCTTTTCTATGGTAACGCTGAGATCACTTTATAAACCTAGAGCCCTTATATATATCAGGCGTTCGGTACTCAGGCAGAGTTCTGTAATATATCATATTTTGTTGCGCTGAATTTATAGTTATTGAAGGACGTGGCAAGAAATTAAAGTTTTATAGAGTGTCAGGCATGCAATACAATTGTAGGCTACCACATGTAGTAAGCTACCAGTATCTAGTAATTTTTTACTTTGAACTTGTAAGTATAATATAATATACGAGTAGTCTTCACTGCTCGCTCACGTGGCCATCATCAGCCCAGTTGTTGCACCCCTCGCTCCTCGAAGGACGACCAGCGCGATTTCCTCGGTACCAGCAGTAAGGTTTCGCAGACGAGCAAACAGCGCATGTCGTGAAGTTACAGTGTTCAATCACCTTAATTCATTGAAGGATTGGCGCGCTTTGTGCAAGTGCCAACGCAAACTAAAGATTGTGGGCGTGCTGGCAGCAGCATTGTCGGTGGTCTTAAAACGAGGGAACACTGTACAGTAGAACGCCCACTTGGTAGAACGCCGCCTTGTATAGCGTGGATCGATTCAGTTGATTAAAGCAGGTGCATGAAACACTTCCGACCCAGTTGAGTTTTAGTCATAGAGAGTGGTAAGCAGCGTGTGCAAGATCGACTGGCGCGGGCTCACGCAGCCTCTTTCGGCTGTCGGAGTCTGAGTCTAGAGCTGCGAACGTCCCACCGTGAACCCCCTGCGAACACAGACCAACACCTACACCCTGGGGGTTCATGCGAAAACCTTCAAACTCCCTCCAACCCCCCCTGAACCCCCCCTGAACCCCCCCCCCCCTGAACACCCATACTTTAAAATACTATGGTGCATACAGTGCGCGCGGAAATGATAGACGAAAATCCATTTTTTGTCCTATTTTTATCGAATCAACGCCAATGAGACTGTAAGTTTTACCCAATGATCAGCGGCTCCTGGCGGTTCGTTTGCGGTGTCGCTTGCTTGAATCCGACACGTGGGGGCGGAGCAGCAGCCCAAACTTCATTTCCCTCAGTCCCCCCCCAAGCGCGAAAAAGATAGCCGAGGTGCGTACTCCCAGCGATTGCAGCAGCTACGAGACCCGTTGATGCTTGTACGTGCTAAAATAGATACTAGAAGCACTAACCGTGGCTGTTGCAACATTGCTTTCTTAAAATTTACAGATTAACAATGGGGAGAGGCAAGTCGCTGACTGACATCGAGAAGGGTCAGATACTAGCCTACAAGGAGGGAAATCTGTCTACTAATGCGATCGCAAAGCGAGTGAGCTGCTCGTGGAAGGTGGTGGACAGCTTCCTGCGCGATCCGGAGGCGTACGGCACCGCAAAGAGCACCGGAAGGCCCAGGAAGCTAACGCCTACCGCTGAGCGCCGCCTGCTACGCGAGGCATCAAAGACTGGTGTGAGCGCTAGACAACTGAAGGACAATCTGCAGCTTCCAATTTCAGTGCGCAGAGTGCAGGAGGTGCTGCACGACTCGGACAACATGGTGCACGAGAAGCGCCTTGCATGCCCGGTGCTGAAACCGGCCCACATCACGGCCAGGTTGAAGTGGGCCACTCAGTTTGTGGAACATGGGCGCAAATGGAACCGAGTGGTGTTCTCTGACGAAAAGAAATTTAACCTAGACGGCCCTGATGGCTATCAATACTATTGGAGGGATCTGAGGCAGGAGAAACAGATCTACTCTAATCGGCAGTCAGGTGGTGGGAGTGTGTTCGTGTGGGGCGCTTTTAGTGTGAAGGGGAAGTCCGAGTTGGCCTTCCTGGAGGGCAAGCAGAACGCGGAGAAGTACATCATCACGTTGGGTGACTACCTGTTCCCGTTCGCGCACCTGTATCACGGGTTAAACTTCCAGTTTCAGCATGACAACGCCTCCATTCACACTGCAAGGGCTGCCAAGTGGTATCTAGAGGATCAAGGTGTGCGTGTAATGTGGTGGCCTGCTAAGTCTCCGGACTTAAATCCTATCGAAAACTTGTGGAGAATTCTAGCTCGAGCGGTGTACCTGAATGGGAAGCAATACGAGACCAGGGAGGACCTGATCAGGGCCATCAAGAAGGCATGGGAGGAGATTCCGCTATCGACGCTTGAGAACCTCGTTGGGTCGATGAAAAAACGCTGCATGGAGGTCTACCGCGAAGGCCATAAGACGAAGTACTAGAGAAGTCTTAGCCAGCTCATAAACCACTTAAACAGCATTAAAAGATGCATGAAACGGCTACCAAAGTTGTTCGTCTATCATTTTCGCGCTTTACGCTGTCGGCAAAACTCGTGTTTGGTACTGTAGCTCCGCCCCCACGTGTCGGATTCAAGCAAGCGACACCGCAAACGAACCGCCAGGAGCTGCTGATCATTGGGTAAAACTTACAGTCTCATTGGCGTTGATTCGATAAAAATACGACAAAAAATGGATTTTCGTCTATCATTTCCGCGCGCACTGTACAAACTATCAATACAAACTACCTCCGTGATAAAGATACAGGTTGGTGCTGGCGGGCGCAGACGGCAAGATGCAAGGTTGGCACCAAGCCCAGCAGTCACCAAGTACCGGACGTACAGGTCCCCCAGAGCGTCCATCGACACCACGCGGGTGTCATCCTCGAGCTCATGTGTCAGGTCTAGATGGGGCCGCCGAATCTGGGGCTTGGAACGTGAACTTGTTCAGCTGAGCAACGATCAGCAAGCCGAGGCAGCCGTTGAGGTTGTGCACGGCAATAATGCGCACGCTAGCCGTGGACTGGCAGCGGCGTTTTGTGCTGGACAGCGAACACCTCTTGGTACCCGCGGATGGCGTCCGACAGACGAAGTGCACCGAGCTGCGTGTTGGGTAAGGCGTACCACGAGAAGCTCAGATGCAGCAAGCTCGTAACGTTGCTGCTGAGCGAGGACCCAAGCACGAACATGACGTGCTTTTGGGCGATCGGCAGCAGGTCGTGGCGCTTATACCCACCGGCAGAAGCACCTGCACGAAGCTGCCTCCCTCGGGACATCGAACGTCGCTCCCTCAGGGATGTGGTGTTTTAGCGCCTTCATCAGGTCGGCAGCAAGCTTCTAGAGCGTCGGTAGCCGTGAGCAAGAAGTAGCTGCCGTCCACTGGTGGCTCTGTGCGTCTTGAGCGTGATCGCGTCGTTGCTGGAGCCGGTCTTGCCCAGCCAGAAGCTGTCTATCATGTCGAGTCGAGCTGTAGCAGGCACCACGTCCCTGAGTATCCAGCACGCACGCGGTTTTCAACTTCTTGTGCAACGCGTCCTACAGCATTTGGCGCCGACACGTGCCTCTGAATGCCCCACCGCGAAAACCGCCTTCTGCTCGCGCCCGCTCGTCCGCGCTTATCTTGCACTGTAGCTACCTATGTATGTCCGGTAGCGTGTGCGCCACGTTCAGGTCGGTCGTGGGGAGCGCAATGCGATGCTCCGTCGGTCCGCTCTTCCTGCAGCGAGTCGAGCTTCTCCGTTCAAAAAGTCTGTGTAATTCACTTCACTTTAGCATATAGAACTTTCAAGTGTAAATATATGGGTGTTCATAGGGTGTTCAAGGGACGTTCAGCGGTCGAAACGCCCCCACGGGGGGTTCAGAGGGGGGTACACGAACGTTCACAGCTCGAGTCTGACTCAGACTGAGTCAGACTCTTACAGACGCACGACAAGCACATCAGGCAGATGGTTGGGACGAAGAGAACACCAACTTCTCAGCTGGAACGAACTCCTGCAACCCGAAGCGCGAAACGTCTCGATTTCGGTTCGCGGTTACGAATACCCTTTCGTACGAACCTGGAATCGCCGTTTTTCATCTTCGTTTAAAAAACCTTGTGAACTCGAGAAGTTGTTTGGATAGTTCAGGTTTTTCAGCTTCTCTCGGGAGTTGCCCGCGCCAACAAAGTTCACGGCGGTTCAAACGAGGATCGCATTGTAGGCTTGCTATTGGAAGATAATGCAGTAGCGTTGCTTCGCTAAGAGCCGTACCCATCGCCGTTCACTAGGGTGTGAGAGCCTTTCGAGGATATCGGCATGAATGTGCGCCTTTTACTGCTGAAAGGCTTCCGTCCGTGGTCGTTCCTATGTGTGCATAACTGGAAGGTAGCGCAGGGTAAGCACTCGCTCGGCATGTTGCTTCTTACTTCGTGATTTCATCACTGGTACCCACATCTAGCTACACCCGGCCCGATCGCTACGCTACAACGGCTTCCCCGATGCACCACTGGTTCAGTGGCTGTGAAGCTACTTCCGACGACGACGGCGACTTTGAACCATCAACGCCACCGGGATCTCCACCGACTCAAGCTGGGGGGGGGGGGGCTGGTCTGGCAGGACGCGGATTCGTCAAGCCAATGACGGGTGGAATCTATAGTCTCGCCTACATGAGGTTGACAGGCTTGCAGCTGCGCTGCGCCAGAATATTCTTGAGCAGCACAAGCATGGGCATCGTAGCGTTTTAAGGCCGCTTCAAGCTGAGCGTGTGTGCGCGCCCCACTACTGCGAGCCGCATTCGTAGCCGCTGTCATTACCACTGACTGCGTCGTCTTAGCGCATTTTCAAGCTGGTTTTGTAGCCGTGCCTCCACGTCAGCGAGTGTCCCGCAAGTGGAGCTCACGAAGTGCTCCATGCGCCGCTCCATGTCTGCCGCTTGTTGCTGTGCGCGGGCTTCGACATGGGCAAGTGCGCTCTGAACATCTTCAAGCACTGGGTGACCCGCTAGCATGAGCTCCTCCTGCATCATGACGCGTCGACGCTGTACAAGCTGGTGTTCTGAATGATAGTAGTCTGCATTCTGCTCTTGCGACTGTAGGGTTGAATCGTGATGGTCCGACGCCTCCGACGGCAAGCATAGTTGGTCACTTGGGCAACGCATACCCGTCAAAGCTGCCATTGCATGCAGCATCTTCGGCTCCGTGGCTGATCCATCGACCGGTGTCTCGCGCTCTCTCAAAAGGCCGCTCTAAGTAACCTGGGTTTTGGCCAATAGTGACTGCGAAGTAGGAGCATGTTCGTTCGTTTCAAGCGTGCTCGCTACTCTGTGCAACTCCACACGCGAGCTCATAAAACCTCGAGAACCAGGTTCCTGGGGTTTCATCGGTTCGCTGAAAACAACGGGAACCAAGGTTCGGTTCAACTTCGTTCCAGCTGAGGCCAACTTGAGTAAGCATCGTGCACATCCAAGTTTAATCCCAAAGTTCCAGTTGTACACTTTGGAGGCAACGCAGCGTATACAGCGCCAATGGAGCTGTATACGCTGCGTTGCCAATTGGTGGGGAAGGGGAAAATGGTTACGACTTGGAATCTTGCGAGGAGACGAAGGACGCCTCCAAGGCTCTTATGCGGGGAGAAATTGAGCACCAGCCCGTGGTTTCCGTACACGACGTATTACGGCGAGCGTATCGTGTATTCAGGAGTCCTTGGCGCTGTGAGCTGCTCACTCTTCAATCTTCCGCGTCACACCAACACCTGAAACGATGCAGATCTTCGCTCCCCTCGTGGCCCTCGTCGCTCTTGCGTCGGGAGTTCTGGCCGACGGCGCGTGCAGCGGCCCCAACGCGCGCACCACGCCGCCCAAGGGCGCCATCGTCGTCGACGCCACGGGCTCGTACAAGGGCAGCTACAAGACCGTGGCGGAGGGCGTGGCCAAGCTCAACCCCAAGAAGAAATCGGTGCAGACAGTGTTCGTGCGCCCGGGCGTCTACAACGAGCAGGTGCTCATCTCGCCGCTGGCCGGCCCGCTCGTGCTGCAGGGCTACACTTGCGACGCCCAGAACTACGCTAGCAACCAGGTGACGATCACCCAGGCCAAGGCCCAGAAGGACATTCCCGCCTCGGTCACAGGCGAGTCCCGTAACGACATGACCAGCACGATCCGCTTTAAGTCGGACAAGGTCAAGGTGTACAACCTCAACATCGCCAACACGGCCGGCAACGTCGGCCAGGCGCTGGCCGTCAATGTGAACGCCACGGACTACGGCTTCTACGCGTGCAACCTGACTGGATACCAGGACACCGTTTTGGCCGACAAGGGCAAGGAGCTCTACGCCAAGACGTACATCAACGGCGCCACCGACTTTGTCTTCGGCCGCTATGCGCAGGCTTGGTTCGAGTCGTGCGACATCGAGACCATTGGCAAGGGCTTCATCACGGCCAGCGGTCGCGAAGCCGCCAACAGCTCGGCCACGTACGTCTTCAACCGCGCGCGCGTGTTCGGCAAGAGCGGCGTCAACTCGACCGTCCTGGGCCGCCCGTGGCGCCCGTACGCCAAGGTCATCTGGCAGAACAGCGAGCTGGGCGACGTGGTCAAGCCCGAGGGCTGGACCACTTGGGACGCCACCTCCAGCACGGCCGACGTCGTCTTCAAGGAGTTCAACAACTCAGGCCCCGGCGCCGTCAAGGGCAGTCGAGTGGCCTACAGTGGCCAGCTCGACAAACCCGTGGCGATCACCGAGGTCCTCGGCCAGAACTACGCTAAGGAGTGGTTCGTCGACACCTCGTACCTGTAAACGAATCGGGACGCATAGAGTGTTGGCGTAGTATTCCAGAAGCACAGTTCATAATAAACATTGATGTGAGAGTGACAAGGATACTGTACATTCAATCGTCTCTTGAAAAACGAGTGTACCGCCCAGTAACTGGAGAACTGGAGAACACTCATGCCAAGCTACACAGCGCACTTGTCCACCGCAGCTTGTCACGAAGATTTCATCTTCAAACTGACAGTAACCAGAAATGCAATCGCTAGAATTGTTCACTGAATCGCTTCACGTTGGTTTATCAACGACAACAGTCGCGGGCACTCACATGCTGTATCTGCCTACAATACATACATGTAGTACCATTGCTGCGCTGCCGGTCACTGCAAGTGGACCGCGAGCCACGTTCCCCATCGACATTCCGATGGTCACGAATGACTTATCAGCGAACGTGACCTCCTTGAAAGCCGACAAGCTGAAGTTGCCACTCGATCAACGACTGCGACAGCATTGCAGGCGACGACATGGACACCCTAAAATTTCCGTCTTATGCCAACAGAGCCTCTTTCTCCAACTGTACATTGTCTGCCAGCCACACCGCCGCCGCAAGCTGCTCGTCCAGCAACCAGCTCCCTTTGTCGACGCGACGTCGCCAAAATAAGCAGCTGTCGTGCGATCGTGGGAGAGGTAGCCTGCGTCCCGCAGTAACTGGTGCACGCAGCACGACAAAACTCACGTTTTACCCACGCATACTTGGTTTCACTATGTCGACAAAAACGGATGCACCACTTATTATGGACCCTAGCTGTTCATCACCTCGGTCCGCCGTCCATTCGGCCTTTGGGATCAACTGAGACGCTGAGCCTCGCTACGACGGACCTGGGGAATGAAGATGGAGCGCGGCCCGAGCTACGCCGAGTATGAGGACGGCACCCCGCTGAACGCGCCCGTGGGCACGCAGTCGTCCAGCTCCGAGAGCCCCGCCAAGCGCTTGGACATGCCCACGACCACGGGCCGCATCATGGACCGCAAGGACGCGCTCTTCCAGCGCTCTAAGGGCCAGTGGAAGTGCGTGGCAATGCATAGAGTAGATAGTGTAGGACTGTGAAGTCAACGGTTGGTACTGATGTTTTCTTGTGTGACTGTGGTGCAGCATCCGCCGCCAAAAGGTGCCCCACTACTGGAAGCTCTACATGGCGGACCCGTTCCACACGGTCGTCAACATGCGCCTCAGCAAAGTGCTGGGCTCGCTCGTTTTCGCCGTACGTACTCAAAAAGCATTTTTTTCTTATTATAATGTTTGTAGTGGAGACTCATGGTTGATACTATTGCTTCAGTATCTTGTGGTGATCACCGTGTTCGGCGCGCTGTACACGACACCGCCCGAGGAGTGCAAGCTGGCCATCAACTCGTTCTTCGACGGCTTCTCCTTCTCCGTGTCCGTGCTGTTTACGATCGGTTTCGGCACCAACGGCGGCGACGTGTTCTTCGGCGACTGCGTCTGGGTGCAGACCATCATCACGCTCGAGTCGTTCTTCGGCATCTTGCTGGACGCGCTGGCCATCGGCATCATCTTCCAGCGCTTCTCGCGCGCGCAGGCGCGTGCCAACACCATCGTGATGAGCACCCACGCCTGCGTGCGCCGCATCCGCGGCAACCTGTATTTCATGTTCCAGGTGTGCGAGATGCGCAAGCACCAGCTCGTGGAGGCCCACGTGCGTATGTACGCCATCCGCCACGACGTCGAGTTCGGCGAGCACTACTACTTCCAGTCGTACCCGATGCGCATTCAGCACCCGGACGACGACCTTGGCGGCATGCTGCTGCTGGCGCTGCCCTCGGTTGTCGTGCACCGAATGGACGCCTGGAGTCCGCTGCTGCGCCCCAAGAGCGCCGAGACCTGCGGCCAGCACCACAACCCCGCGCGTGGCTACTTGTTCCCGGAGCCGCTGTGCCGTGAGGCCGACGCTCAGAGTGGAGACCGTGATGCGTCCGTGCAGGTCAACCAGGCCACCAACCACGTGCACAACACGTGCCGCTGCGTGACTGGCAACGCTGCTATGGGTGACGTGCACGCTGCCACCCAGCCGCCGACGATCGAGGAGATTAAGCAGTACTGGGCCGAGTCGCAGGTACGAGAGCCGGATTGAATTGTTGTTCTTTTGCTGCCTTGCTAACGAGTTTTCCTTGTTGTATCAACAGTTGGAGGTGGTGGTGCTTGTGGAAGGCATTGATGCGGTCACGTCGGCCACGATCCAGGTGCGGCACTCGTACAAGGCGGAGGACATTTTGTTCAACCACCGCCACGTGAACTGCGTGGATGTGGACCCGGAGACTGGCGGTGCGGTGATCGACTTCCGTCGCTTCCACGAGACCAAGCCGGTGGATCCGGAGTGCAACAAGGTGGCCGGCAGTTTCTACTAACCGCAGCCGATCTTCGACATACAGAAAGAGAGCAAGCGAGAGAGGAGACAGCGCCGTGTACCGATAAATCCATACTTTTAGATGACCATCCTCCACACCGAGATAAGCAGCTCTACATCATCATCAGCAGCAGCAACAGCAGCGAATTGCGCTCTTACAGCCTCTCTAGTGCAATGTTCACTCGCTTCCGCTCAATAATAGAGTCCACAACGTTGCAAAGGTTGAAGCGGACGGGGTTGTTGAAGCCAGCAGGGAGAACACCACGTGAGGAATCCCCAGCAAGCGCCTGGCGTCAAGCTGCACAACGGCGTTGTCGTCGATGGTCGCGTGCTTCATGTCAGGATCCTCAAACTGCCCATCCACGATGGAGTCCAAGCGGAACTCACGAACGTCCAGTCTCGGGCCAACGCGAACGGAGAGAACGTATTGCACACCCGGGGACTGCCGCCACGCGTCGGCCTTCTCGTTTAACGTATAACAACGCGTCTTTGACCAGCTTGTCCCTGTGTCCCTGTTGCCCTCGTTGTTCTACAGGGGGTCCCCAGCCTTGATACGCTCCAATCTCCACTTTTGGAGTGTGGAAGCCCAACCACGAATATCCCCGTGGAGGAAGGGATTGAGAAGGACCAAAGCTGGCGTCTGGCTCGAGGTAGGCCAGTAGATCATTGGTGTCGTCCGAGAAGGTCGGACGTCTGTCGGACGTCTGTCGATATAGGCGGCTCCACGATGCGCCAAGTGAGTCTTGCCAGTCACAGTTGCGTCGGTAATCGCTTGTTTGACGTCAAAGACGAGCACTTCGTGCAGAATCCCCGATAACTTGGCAATGAAGACTTTCGTCTCGGGTCGCCGCACACTGGCGCCATCGCTGCCGTCTGGAGGGCTCAGCACGTTCTCCACGAAGGAACAATCCACGCTCCACACGGCGTCGTTGATGCGGCCCAGCATGGCTATCGGTAGTGCCTCAGTGCGTTTCCTCAGTCGCTTCTTCATTTCGGCGCCGGGGACCCATGCGTGAGAACGGAGTCAGATAGAGGAAAAGCAACGGCCAACAAACTGCACAGCAGTTCAGTTTGAACCTAGTGCGCGCTCAGGCCCACCCATACATTTACTTGCGACGAGTCAGTATCTAATTCTCCACAGAGCAGCAGGAGGAGACAACGGAGGGGCCGAAACATCGATGTTTTAGTAGCGGCATGTCCGAGAAAGAAGGAGCGAGCGAAAACTTTAGCGCAGAGTGTCGACAACGTCCTAACAATCAACGAGAAATCGAAGAAGAATTAACCGTCGACCACAACACGGTTGCTGGGGATTCTTCCGGATTGCAGCGAAGTTGCTCAAGTATTCCGCGACTCGCGTGTGATAATGGAGAACTTACGGGCCACGATGAAGAGATTAACCAACAGAATCGAGATGGTCGACCTTCAGCGACGAAGACCGTCTCAAAGCCTCTGCTAGAGAACGGGGCTACTGAAGACAAAGAAGTCCGTGCTGGGAACTTGCGAATTGCGTGTAAAGGTGGCCACCTTGATACAGCTCGTGAGCTGATCGAAGCTGGCGCACCCATCAATGCGCAGGACGAAGACGGCGACAGCGCGTTAATGGAGGCCGCAACCATATCGTGGAGCTCCTTCTAGACAATCAAGCGTCCACGGACTTGGTGAACCGCCTCCACGCGACCGCCTTGATGATCGCTTCACAGAATGGACACGACGATGTGGTGCGAGTGCTGTTGCAGAAGACAGAGCGAATCGATCAGCCCGGTCCGAATGGAGCATCGGCTCTGCTTGTTGCATGTCAGCGAGGGCACGTCGATATCGCCCAAACTCTGATCTCTGGTGGCGCATACATCGACTTTCGGGATGTTGATGGGGAAGGAGCGCTACTGGCAGCTTCTGGCAACGGCCACCTGAGTGTCGTGGAGCTGCTCTTGAACAATGGGGCATCGACCGACCTGGCGCGCAATGACGGGTGGACCCCGCTGATGGCTGCTGTGCAAAATGGACATGAAGATGTGGTACGTTGCTGCTAAAAAGTGGCGTACAGATCAGGCCTTCCGATATAATTATTTATTTTGAAACACAATACAATATGTTCCATTCAATAACTTATTGAGTGTCGACGGGAAAACTGTATCAGTTATTTATTGTGGACCAGGTGCTGCGCTATACAATTTCCTAGTAGTTATACATCACATCGAACATAAACACTGCTACAATAATGTATTTCATGCGGTTCTAACTGCATGCCAATAGTTTATTTCAATTGTGATCCGAAATACTATTACAATAGTATTATCGGAAGGCCTGGTACAGATCAACCAGCAGCGTCCGAACGGAAACACAGCACTGTTCTCGGCGTGCCAACACGAGCGCATTGGCATTGCTCAAACTCTGATCGACGCTGGCGCATCTGTCGACATACAGCTCACTAGTGGGAACAGTGCGTTAGTGGAGGCTGCTATGGGCGGTAGCGTTGGCATCGTGGAGCTGCTTGTGGATAACCGAGCGTCCATCGACTTGGCGAACCGCTTCGGCGGCACCGCGCTCATGGCTGCTTCCCAGAATGGGCACACGGACGTGGTGCAAGTGTTGCTGCGAAACGGAGCGCGAATTGATCAGCGCGGTCCGAACGAAATCACTGCTCTACGTTATGCGTGCGAATACGGCCACCCTGAGACTGCACAAGTTCTGATAGCTGGTGGCGCATCTATTGAGTCACAAGATAATGACGGGGGCACTGCGTTGATGGCAGCTTCAGGTAAGGGCCACACTAACGTATTGGACTTACTGCTGCAGAATGGAGCGGCGATTGACTGGGCCGACGCCAATGGCAGGACGGCGCTGACGATCGCATCACGGAATGGCCACACGAGGGTGGTCCGCGTATTGCTGCAGTACGGGGCACAAATCGATCACCGTACTACGGATGGAGCGACAGCTCTAGTGATCGCGTGCCAACTGGGCCACGTTGATACCGCCCGAGCGCTGATTGACGGTGGTGCGGCCGTCGACTCGCAGGACTGCGACGGCGACACGCTCTTGTTTTGGGCAGCGACAAAAGGCGATAGCTCGGTTGTCCACGTCTTACTCGAAAAGAATGCATCAGTTGACGTCCAGTCCAAGTCCGGCTGGAGCGCGTTAATGAAGGCAACGGAAAGGGGGCATTTGGACGTGGTGGGGGCTCTTTTGAAACGCGGTGCGCATATTGATGCCCAGGGGCCTAACGGGGCAACAGCGCTGAACATCGCTTGTGAGCACGATCAGCTGAGGATTGTTGTGATGCTCGTAAACCATGGAACCGACCTTGAACTAGCTGACCACGCAGGTTACACCCCTTTGATCACTGCAGCACAGCTGGGCCATTCGGAGGTGGTGCAGTTTTTACTCTCGAGAGGTGCGAATATCAATGCCCGGCTGCCTAGCGGGGGCACAGCTCTGCTGACTGCAGTTTGGTACAAACGGCTGGCTGTAGTTCGGATTCTTCTCGATAGTGGAGCAGGAATTACGTTGTGCGGGGACTTCATGAACTTGTCGGCGTTGAACGTATCGTACATGAGTGGCTACATCGAGTTTACGCAGCTGATCTACGAACGAATTGGACCAATCTTCAGTTCTTCGGTCGAGCAACGTGGGCTTCAAGTCGACAATGAAGAGGAGGTAAAGACTTCGGCTGTCAACTCGGCCATTGACGAGAAGCTCCGCAATGGAGACACTGCTCTTCGAATTGCGTGTGAACGAGGCGATTTGGTGGTAGTCAAAAGGCTGTTGAAACACCGCGACGATATTGACAAGAGCGACGCAAGAGGCTGGACCCCACTTACGAGTGCGGCGAGGTATGGCCACGTTAACGTGGTTAAACTTCTGCTGGACGAAAGAGTTGGCGTCAACATTCTCAACCCGGACGGGCAAAGTGCCTTATCTATCGCATGCCAATATGGCCATTTCGACATCGCACAATGCCTCATCCAGGTTGGCGCCAGGGTGGACTTGATGCACAACTCGCCCCTGCTGTACGCAGCGGCAAACGGGTTTGACGCTGTGACGGAACTGCTTTTGAGCCATCGAGCTTCGATCGACATGACAAGTGACCCCTCTGATGCTAGCGTCGTTGTATGGACGCACAAACGTGGTGCAAGTTCTGCTGCGCGATGGAGCATCGGTCGATCGTCAGTGCTCGAATGGCGCCACAGCTCTAATACTTGCGAGTGCAAACGGACATATCGAGCCGGTACGAGCTCTGATCGACGGCGGGGCATCCGTCAACTTGCAGGCGAAAGATGGGGAGACTGCGCTGATGCTAGCCTCGACCCAGGGCCACATCGGCATTGTGGAGCTTCTTTTGAGCAAAGGAGCGACCGCAGGATTGGTCAATAGCAACGGGGGGACTGCGCTGATGGACGCAGCTCATGGAGGGCACACAGAGGTTGTACAAGTATTGCTGCGATACGGAGCACGAGTAGATCAGCAGCGGCCGGACGGAGTGACCGCACTACTTGTTGCCTGTGAACCAGGGCACCTTGACACCGCGTGGGCGTTAATAAGAGGCGGTGCGTCTATCAACCTGGCGAACGAAAAAGGCATCAGTGCGTTGGGGTTGGCTTCGCACTGGGGCCACATCGAACTCGTTCGGCTGCTGCTGAACAATCAAGGGGGCGTCAATTTGACTAGTAACAATGGCTGGACCGTGCTGATGGCCGCTTCGCGACAGGGCCGGACGAGTATTGCGCAGTTGTTGCTGAACAATGGAGCTCAAGTGGATCAGCAGAGCTCGAATGGGGCCACGGCTCTAGTAGCCGCGTGTGAAAATGGGCACTACGATACTGCTCGAGTCTTGATCGAGAGTGGTGCATCTGTGGACTTACGCTGTGAAGACGGAGATAGCGCGTTAGCGGTCGCTTCTTGGCGAGGGCATGCCAGCATCGTGGAGTTGCTTTTGGACAGTCGAGCGTCCATTGACTTGGCGAACAGCAGAGGCGTGACTGCACTGATGCTTGCGTCGCGACAAGGGCACACGGAGGTTGTGTCCCTTTTGCTAAGAAGCGGAGCAAATATTCACCACCACAACTCGCATGGCTCTACCGCTCTGCTATTGGCAAGTGAACACGGCCACCTCGACGTCACACGTGCTCTCATTGAGAACGGCGCCAAGATCGATGCGAAAGACGCTGACGGTGACGACCCTCTCATGGTCGCCGCGATGTCCGGTCATGGGGAGGCGGTGAAGCTGCTGATGGAGCATGGAGCCTCGGTCAGCGTAGTCAACAAGACCGGAGCAACGCCACTCACAAGCGCTGCCCAAAAAGGTTTCGCTGACGTCGTCGCATTGCTTCTAGCAGCGGGAGCCGACGTCAATCAACCAAACGCTAGGGGTGCGACTGCTTTACAAGTTGCAAGCGAACACGGTCATTTGGAGATCGTTGAAGCCCTTGCGGAGCGTGGGGCGACAATGGAGACGACAGATAACAACGCTCTTGACAACGCTCTCAACGACGTGGTAGAGCACTTGGCTTCGTCAATGTCAATTCAAGCCAATATAAGTTGCAACGAGGTTGGCGATAGTTCGGTGGAGATGCTCTAAGCCTACCTAGGTAGGATAGGTAGGATTCCTAGAGATACACGCGAATATGTCAAGTTGCTCCCAATTACCCGTGTTGCCATCGCCATGGCCGATACAGTTCAACGCTTGTAGTGCGGCACTATAATACCTGTAGTGCTCCTGATAACAAAATGAATCGGTGGCACGTCCTCATGTAAATCCAGCAAGTTCCTAGAAGTAAAGCTGAAAAATAGCATGCTAGCACACCGATGTCGGTCCATGACTTAGCTGCACGGGACGTCGGCATCTGACAGTGTCGTGCAAGCAAGCATGCAAGGTTGGCACTGCGTTTCTGATGTCCGCACCTTGCGGCTGTAGTTGATGTTTGGCCGATCGGCATCACTCGGGAGCTGCGACGCGGCATCCATCTCACCGCTCGCAACAGCAACAACCGCCGCCGCCGCCCGAACCTGCAGCCCCATCTCGCGTGCAAGTCCGTCCGCGCGGCCTGCACCGGCAGCAAATAGACTCGCCTTCAGTATGCATGCCACTTCATCCGGCGAGATCGACAATCGGACACGCGTTTCTCCACCGACGGCGCAAATCCTTTCCCCGGCCGGACGGCGAGCGCACCAAGCAGCCAAAGCCACAGACCAGCGAGCGGACCATTTCGCCGGGTCACTGGTGCAGCCACATTTGTGTACACCTGGTGTACTCACACATCGCCGGTCCGTTTGGTGCTTGGGTCGGCCCCCTCAAGTTGCAACCACGAGGTTTTATTGCCGGTCGCGAGCTTTTGGGCCGGCCAACTTCGAGTCGACTCGACTTCGGTGGTTGCGATCCTCCTCATTCTCGGATTCCCCGTCCAAGCCTCAAGCCCCCTCAAGTACCAACAATTATCATGGCCTTCCGTCAGGTGTTCAAGACGCAGGCGCGCCACATGAGCTCCGGCTCGCGCAAGTTCTTCGTGGGCGGCAACTGGAAGTGCAACGGCTCGCTGGGCCAGGCGCAGGAGCTTGTGGGCATGCTCAACACGGCCAAGATCCCGGCCAACGTCGAGGTGGTCGTTGCCCCGTCGCAGGTGCACGCCGCCACGGTCAAGGCCGCGCTGCGGCCCGACGTGCGCGTGAGCGGCCAGGACGTCTGGAAGCAGGGCAACGGCGCCTTCACGGGCGAGACGTCGGCCGAGATGCTCAAGGACCTGGGCGCCGAGTACACGCTCGTGGGCCACAGCGAGCGCCGCGAGAAGGGCGAGACCAACGAGGTCGTGGCCAAGAAGGCTGCCTACGCGCTCGAGAAGGGCCTGGCCGTCATCGCCTGCATCGGCGAGACCAAGGAGCTCCGCGAGGCTAACCAGACCGTGGCCTTCATCACGGAGCAGCTCGACGCCTACGCGGCCGAGATCAAGGACTGGACCAACGTGGTCATCGCCTACGAGCCCATCTGGGCCATTGGCACGGGCCTCACGGCCTCGCCCGACCAGGCCCAGGAGGTGCACGCCAGCATCCGTGCCTGGCTCAAGGAGAAGGTCTCCCCTGAGGCCGCCGAGAAGACGCGCGTCATCTACGGCGGCTCGGTCGGCGCCAAGAACGCCCCCGAGCTCTCGCAGAAGGCCGACATCGACGGCTTCCTGGTCGGCGGCGCCTCGCTTAAGCCCGATTTCCTGCAGATCATCAACGCTCAGAACCCCTCGGACAACGTTGGCGGCGCGGTGAACGTCGCCATCAACGGATTCGGCCGCATCGGCCGCCTCGTGCTGCGCGCTGCTGCCAAGAACCCGCTCATCAACATTGTGGCCATCAACGACCCCTTCATCTCCACGACCTACATGGAGTACATGCTCGAGTACGACACGGTGCACGGCAAGTTCGACGGCACGCTGTCCCACGACGAGCAGCACATCTTCGTGAACGGCAAGCCCATCCGCGTCTTCAACGAGATGAACCCGGCCAACATCAAGTGGGGTGAGGAGCAGGTGCAGTACGTGGTGGAGTCCACGGGCGCCTTCACGACGACCGAGAAGGCGTCGGCCCACCTGCAGAACGGCGTGGAGAAGGTGGTGATCTCGGCGCCGTCGAGCGACGCGCCCATGTTCGTGATGGGTGTGAACCACGAGCTGTACGAGAAGAACATGCACGTGGTGTCGAACGCGTCGTGCACGACGAACTGTCTGGCGCCTCTGGCCAAGGTGGTGCACGACAAGTTCGGCATCAAGGAGGGTCTGATGACGACGGTGCACGCCGTGACGGCGACGCAGAAGACGGTGGACGGTCCGTCGAAGAAGGACTGGCGCGGTGGCCGTGGCGCGTGCTTCAACATCATCCCCAGCTCGACGGGCGCCGCCAAGGCTGTGGGCAAGGTGATCCCGGACCTGAACGGCAAGCTGACGGGCATGTCGTTCCGTGTGCCGACGGCTGACGTGTCGGTGGTGGACCTGACTGCTCGTCTGGTGAACCCCGCTTCGTACGACGAGATTAAGGCTGCGATCAAGTCTGCCAGCGAGAACGAGATGAAGGGCATCCTCGGCTACACGGAGGAGGCCGTCGTGTCGAGCGACTTCATCGGTGACTCGCACTCGTCGATCTTCGACGCTAGCGCTGGCATTGCCCTGACGGACGACTTCGTGAAGCTCGTGTCGTGGTACGACAACGAGTGGGGCTACAGCTCGCGTGTGCTGGACCTGATCGAGCACATGGTCAAGAACGAGTAAGCTTGCTCGCCTGGTACAGCTACGTTCGGCTTGAAGTACGTGCTGGCGCGTTTGGTGATTGCACACCCCATGGTACATGAGGGTAATGCAGCCCTCTAGAGTTTGTGTGCTGTGCGGAGTGCTCACAGCCCCCTTCTTAGCAGAGCAACGTCGACGAGTTTGCTGTTGTCTGTATCAATAGAAGTATAAATTTCTACCAACTCGACCGTTGTAACATGTTGGTCGGTGTACTGTATCCCTGCCAGCTCACCGTGTCTCGACTTGCCAAGGTTTACGTGCTGACGTACTTGCGAGGTTGTCGCATTGAAGGGGGTCGAATCCGCATCCCCCTCACCGCTCGCATCCTCTCGAAAAGCACTGCCGTGGACGTGCAAGCCACGAGCAATCGAGCGTACATGTATTGTGCGTGGCATCCCTCGAAGCGAAAGCCTCTTTGGCGTCTTTCGTGACGAAAGACGTCATAAGTCTTTCGAGTCGGGCATGTTGGCCATGCGCAGTCGCCCTAGATACTCCACGCGAATCAAGCATCGGGATCAGGGCGTCAGCCGCACCAGTTCCCTCCTATACCCGCGGCACAAGTGCCACGTCCCGCCACGACCACATCCGTTTAACTCAGCAGATCTCGACGTCCTCCGCCACAGCACCAGAACGACAACAAGAACGGAGACTTTCAATTCCACACTGCCTTTTGTCTCGGAATCTCCATCGACAAGCAAGCAATTGGGCGTCCGAGCCAGAGACGCCTCACAGAGAGCAAATCTCTTCATGGCCCGCGGCGTTTGCAAATCCTGCGGTCCGAGACAGCTCGGCGCGCAGTAAAGCCGCGCTGACCAAATCACATAAATGGTCCGTTGGTGCTTGGAGTCCGCCTCAAGATTTGTATACCATACTAAGATCCAGTGTGTCTCCAAGCACCACTGCCCCTCATCGAGCAATCGATCCTTTGGAATAAAACCTCGCCTTGAAGTCGGATCCAGCACTTACGTGCCAGTGGTCTCCGCTATCTCCAATGGCGAGTCATTCCTGGATTCGCCCTCCAAGCCACACGCACACACTCTTCGTAACCGCCCAAGAGCCATGGTCAACGTCGCCATCAACGGATTCGGCCGCATCGGCCGCCTCGTGCTGCGCGCCGCCGCCAAGAACCCCAAGATCAACGTCGTGGCCGTGAACGACCCGTTCATCGCCACCAAGTACATGGAGTACATGCTCAAGTACGACACCGTGCACGGCCGCTTCGGCGGGGAGATCTCGCACGACGAGCAGCACATCTTCGTGAACGGCAAGCCCATCCGCGTCTTCAACGAGATGAACCCGGCCAACATCAAGTGGGGCGAGGAGCAGGTGCAGTACGTGGTGGAGTCCACGGGCGCCTTCACGACGACCGAGAAGGCGTCGGCCCACCTGCAGAACGGCGTGGAGAAGGTGGTGATCTCGGCGCCGTCGAGCGACGCGCCCATGTTCGTGATGGGTGTGAACCACGAGCTGTACGAGAAGAACATGCACGTGGTGTCGAACGCGTCGTGCACGACGAACTGTCTGGCGCCTCTGGCCAAGGTGGTGCACGACAAGTTCGGCATCAAGGAGGGTCTGATGACGACGGTGCACGCCGTGACGGCGACGCAGAAGACGGTGGACGGTCCGTCGAAGAAGGACTGGCGCGGTGGCCGTGGCGCGTGCTTCAACATCATCCCCAGCTCGACGGGCGCCGCCAAGGCTGTGGGCAAGGTGATCCCGGACCTGAACGGCAAGCTGACGGGCATGTCGTTCCGTGTGCCGACGGCTGACGTGTCGGTGGTGGACCTGACTGCTCGTCTGGTGAACCCCGCTTCGTATGACGAGATCAAGGCTGCGATCAAGTCTGCCAGCGAGAACGAGATGAAGGGCATCCTCGGCTACACGGAGGAGGCCGTCGTGTCGAGCGACTTCATCGGCGACTCGCACTCGTCGATCTTCGACGCCGAGGCCGGTATCGCTCTGACGGACGACTTCGTGAAGCTCGTGTCGTGGTACGACAACGAGTGGGGCTACAGCTCGCGTGTGCTGGACCTGATCGAGCACATGGTCAAGAACGAGTAAGCGTGCACTTGTAGACTATGTGCATGGGCCTCCAGCTTGTTAAAAACTTCGTAAAAATACAGACAAAAAGCTATTCACCGCGAAACTTGAGTTCATTTCAACTCGTTGAAATGATTTGTAGCCATTGTTGTCTGATGAGCCACAAAATTGCGATTAAGTGGGGTCAGCTCCGTCGGTTGCCTTCCCTACCCTGTAGAACAACCTACGGGTAGAACGACGGTGCCAGGTTCAACTCTTTGAGTTGCACAAAAGTTGCAAATTAGGGGTATTGGTGCCACACAACTGCCACACAATAGCAATAGCTCCTAAAGCGATGTCGCTCTTGGTGCCAGACTACGCGAGCTCGTCGGAGGACGAGGCGGGGCCGAGCGCGCTCCCAGCCCCTTCGGTTCCTGCCCCAGCGCCTCCTCCAGCTTCTGCTCCGTCCGCGTCCAAAGCCGCAGCGCCCCCGCCCAAGCCGAAGAAGAGCAAGAAGACCAAGACCAAGACGAAGAAGACCAAGACGACGTTGTACCTGCCCCCAGAGATCCAGCGGCTGCTAGAGACAGGATCCAGCGGCGGCGCGCTGTCCGACGACAGTGGCGATGACAACGAGCTGCTGGCCAAGCACAAGCGCGCCAAAAAGGCGGCCAACAAGCGGCCGAGGCCTGCAGCCGCCGACAAGGAGTCGGTGCTGTCCTTCCTCCCGCCACCGAAGCACGACCTGCCGGCTGCAGAGACTAAAGATGAAGCTTCTACTACCCCTGAGGCCGAGGCGGAGGCTGCAGCTGCAGTGGGGGAGCAGAAGCAGGAGACGACAGGGGCTCAAACAGGCCAGCAGCCAGTGGACGAGGCGGCGGCGGCCGCGAACGCTGCGGCCTGGCAGCAGTACTACCAGCAGCAGCAACAGTACCAGGCCAGCTACGCTGCCTCAGAGGGCTATTATGTAGCACAGGGCGAGGATGATGTGCCTGGAGGCAGCTCCAAGCGCAGGAGGACGCGCGAGAGGGACATTGAACGCGCCCTGCAGCAGGGCCACTTTGAGACGGTGGCGGGCCAGATCATGGACGTACAGGGCCCCGCGCCCAATGCCTGGCAGCCGCCAGTCGATCCGTTGACGGGTGCTAGTGGCGCGAGTGGATCTAGTGACCAGGAAGTGAAGGTGAAGGCCAGCTTCTGGAACGCCCAGGCTGGCACCACGGTGTCTTCTATGAAGCCCAGTCGCCTGCAGAGACAGAAACACCAG
The DNA here is from genome assembly GCA_016169955.1 of Phytophthora vignae f. sp. vignae. Classification (NCBI taxonomy): domain Eukaryota; phylum Oomycota; class Peronosporomycetes; order Peronosporales; family Peronosporaceae; genus Phytophthora; species Phytophthora vignae. Next base: position 2,059,697 of record JABJUM010000006.1, read on the forward strand.
CTCAACCAGCTTGCGTTCGACGCCAAGGCACGAGACTTTGAGCTGCTTGACAAACGAGGGGCGTCTCTGAAGACGAAGAGAGAAACGTACGCCAAGTACGGCTGGTAGAAATGACGATGTCCGATACAAGAAGCTACCGATATACTTGCATACGTCCTGTCCTCTCCCCTTGCCTTGCTGGCTGTTTGCCTACACTGGTTATGGCAGATTGAGCTTGTCCATCGCTACCGTCTGCTCTTCCACGGTCGTAGACGCGTCAGTCTCTTCGGGAAGATGTTCTCCTGCCTCTTGTTCTGCATACCCCTCGTTTTCGCCGTCCTCGTCCTCATCGTCGTCGACGCCTTCCTGCGCCTCCTGCTCCTTCTCTTCCAGGAATTCCTCCGTGAACACTTCCATCTCGTGCTGCAGACGCGCCGTCTCGGCCTTGCTGACCTTGCCGCGGCGGCTGGCTCCTAGCGTCTTCAACTTGCGGTCGCCCTTGTGGTGCTTGCCGCTCTCACGCGGGTAGACCTTTCGCACGAGCACGAGGTCGGGCAGTTCGTTCTTGAGCGAGTACGTCTGGCTCGAGCCGAAGATAGCGGAGGAGAGGTCGTAGCCCTTGACCGTGTCGCCCGCAGTCAAGACGCCGCCCAGGTGGGTGCGCACCTGGAAGGTCGTGTCGTTCACGCCAAAGTCGCTGGCACGAGCTACTTCCACGTCCGCCACGACGTACTTGGACTTGCGCCCTCTGCCTGAGGCCGGCGCAGGACCGACTTGGCGCAGGTCGCGCGGGTCCACAGTCTCCACGTCCAGCACGATGAACTCGACCATATCGGAGCTCGTGGCCAGCGGCAGGAACGGCAGCTTCCAGTACCTGTCCGTCGCGAGCTCGGCCTTCTGGCCGGTGACAGGGTCCAGCAAGTGCACCATGGAGGTGGTGCGCGCGCACAGCGTCACGTCCGAGATGTTGCCGCAGCTCTGCGCGAACTTCCTGGGCAGCACCAGCAGGTCGTCCTTGCAGATCGGGCTGAGCTCGACGCTGTACGTGAGCTGCAGGTTGGCCGTCGAGTTGTGCACGTTCTCGGAGATTAACTTGCTGGACGACTTGGAGCGCATGGGCACGTGCGCCGAGAGGAAGTGGATGAAGCGCTCGGCCGTGGACTTGGTGCCGAAGTAGAAGTCCATGCCCTCCTTGACCGCGGTGATGCCGATGGCGTCCTGGTGCGCGTTGTGCTTGAGGATCTCCTGCTCGAGCCGCAAGAACGTGCGCTTGTGCTCGGCCTTCTGGCGGATCTGCACGAGCGCGCGCCAGGTGTTGTTGTGGTACTGCTTGGTGCAGTCCGGGCACTTGACGCTGTGGATGACGAAGGTGATGACGCACGTGTTCTGCACGACGGCGTGGTTGGCCACCTCGCGCTGCAGCGTGAGCCGCAACTTGACGCGCTTCGAGTGCGGCTCGGTCCAAATGAAGCCGGCGTCGATGAGCTTGGCCTTGCTGAGCCCCGGGATGCTCTTGAGGCACAGCGCCATGAGCTCCTTGGACTCCCAGTCGCAGCCCAGCCACGCGCCGCCCGCGCTGCTGTACTGCTGACCCTTTCCGCGCGACTGGAAGCGCAGGCAGCCGCGGCACTGCACCAGCTCGCACTCGGTGTCGATGCCCTCGGCCACGTCCACCTCGGACGCGATGCAGGACGCGCACATGTTCATGGCGTTGGCCTCGATCTGCGTGCCGCACATGCAGCACGAGCTGGCAGAAGAGAGACGACAAGGGTAAGAAGGTGGAGGAGGCAGTGGGGAGAGTGGGGAGCACTGCGCGCGTACATTGCCATGGTGGAGAGATAACGGAGACTTGGAGCGTGGCTGCAGCTGGGTTGAGATTGAAAAGTGGGCATGCATTTGGTCTGCTAGACGCGGATTGCGTCATCAGGTCTGGGACCAAAAGTGAAGGTTGGACCAAATTTTGTGTCATCCGCAGGCACCGTTCCGGCACTGTTTCTTGCGCTTCAACCTGATGGAGAAATGCAACAAAATGTAAGCAAAAGCTGTAGGGATGCAAACCACACTTGTTGCACGGTGGAAGTGCAGCAGATACGCGTATAGATGGATAAATACTACAATTGCCGCTGCTGCCAAGCTTCGGCGTGCGCCTTGAGCCAACTGGCGCCTTTAGTCCAGCGAAGAAAAATCAGCCTTGAGCCAACTGGGTCTGTTCCGCCGGCCTCATTCTGAAATTCGCAGCCAAGTCGTCGCCTGGGAAGTTATCACGAGCCATGGAGCTCACCCTGGCTGTTCTTGAAGGCTTGCGCCAGGTCTTCAAGGGCCAAGGCTCGTTTCGTCGCCAGCGATCGGCCGACAGAGAGACCTACGAGCGGATGATGCAGATGTACACGGAGCTCCAAATGTCGGAATCCGTCCAAAACAACGCAACACTGCAGCGCACCGCCGCATTGGAGAGGTTTGCAGATTGTCTGAGCAAATTTTCCGCCCACCTACAAGTGTATAATGACAAGCCCAAAGTGGCCCGCTTTCTCTTGAGGTCCCAAATGGAGGAGCTACGACAGCAAATTGACGACGAAATGGAGCAACTCCTCCAGACTCTGAACTTCGCCGCGACATTATCGTCGATGAACACGGACGCTTCTGTTTCCCAGGGCAACACCACCAAAGGACAAGCTGTTAAGTCTGTGCCACCGAAACAGCAAATCGACCGGTCATTACAAGCGGCTTGCCAACATGGCCATGTCAACACGGCCCGGGCTCTGATTGCCGCGGGCGCTTCCGTCGACCCACAGACTAAAAATGGACATTTTCCCTTGATGGCGGCATGCATAGGTGGCCACGTTGCTTTAGTGGAACTGCTACTGGATAAGCGCGTGTCAGTCGACACACTCGGCAATGACGGCCGGACTGCGCTCATGGCTGCTTCACAAGAGGGCCACGCCGATGTCGTGCAAGTGCTGGTTCAAACTGGAGCGCAAGTTGATCAGCAGTGCTCGAATGGAGAAACCGCGCTAGTTATCTCCTGTCAGCGTGGACGGCTCGAAGTCACTCGAGCGCTCATCTACGGTGGCGCGTCTGTGGATTTGCCGGATAAAAATGGGGATACGCCCTTGATCTGGGCTTCTTCAAAGGGCCTCGTCCTAATTGTTCAGCTGCTGGTTGAAGGTGGTGCATCCATTGAGTCTCACTCCAAGACGGGTTGGACTGCGCTGATGAAAGCTACCGAGAGGGGGCGGTTGGATGTGGTAAAACTGCTGTTGAAAAGTGGCGCGAACATCAATGCACAAGGCCTTAATGGAGCAACGGCGCTGAGCATTGCATGCGAGCACGACCAATTGGATATCGTTGTGGCGCTGGTGAACCGTGGAGCCGATACTGAGATTGCTGACGACGCAGGCTACACCCCGTTGATTACTGCAGCACAACTGGGCCACTCCGATGTCGTCCAGTTCTTAGTTACTAAGTACAAGGGGGGGGTGAACGTCAATGCGCGACTCCCCAGTGGAGGCACGGCTCTACTAACGGCGGTGTGGTACAAACGGTTGGCTGTGGTTCGGATCCTCCTGGATAATGGAGCGGACGTCACGTTGTGTGGGGATTTTCAGAATTGGTCGGCGTTGACTGTCTCGTACATGAGCGGCTACATCGAATTGACACAGCTGATCTACGAGCGCGTTGAGCCTGATTTCAGTGTTCCAGTTGATCAAGCTACGCATCGTGTGGATTCGATTAGTGACGCTGGAAATGTTGTGAGCACCAACTCTACCATTGACGAGAAGCTCCGTAATGGGGACACTGCGTTACGAATTGCGTGTGAGCAAGGAGATTTGGAGGCGCTGAAAAAGTTGCTGATACTGCGTGACGACATCGACAAGGCCGACGCGAGAGGCTGCACTCCGCTTATGAGTGCGGCTCAGAATGGTCATATTGACGTGATTAGACTCCTACTTGATGAACGAGCTCGAGTCGATGCTACCAATGCAGACGGACAAACGGCACTATCGATCGCGTGTGAGCGTGGCCACTTAGCCATCGCTCAAGAAATCATCCGTACCGGGGCCTCCATCGACCCCTCTGCTTCGAACGGGCGTGCTCCACTGCACTTTGCAGCAGGAATCGGCAACGCCGCCCTAACAATGTTGCTGTTAAAGAATCGAGCGGCTATCGACTTGGTGGACAGGAATGGCTGCACTGCACTGATGGAGGCTTCTCGTCATGGACACACCGATACCGTGCGTATTTTATTACAGCACGGAGCTAAAGTTGATGCACAAGATCTAAGCGGAGCAACAGCTTTGCTACTTGCGAGCCAGCACGGACGGCGTGACACCATTCGTCTTCTTGTTGATGGTGGAGCGTCCATTGACATGCAGGACAGCGCAGGAAATAGCGCGTTGATGATTGCTTCGGCCAAGGGCAATACTGGTGTCGTGGAGTTGCTTTTGATCAATAAAGCCACTGTCGATTTGACGAACGACAATGGATGGACGCCACTGATGCTTGATTTGACGAACGACAATGGATGGGCGCCACTGATGCTTGCATCGCAACAGGGATACTCGGGTGTTGTCCAGGCTTTGGCGAAGTATGGAGCACAAATTGATCATCAGAGTCCGACTGGAACAGCAGCTCTACTGGTTGCAAGTCAACACGGGCGTCGCGATACCGTTCGAGTTCTACTTGATGCTGGCGCATCCATCGACCTGGAGGACGAGGATGGGAATAGCGCTTTAACGCTGGCTTCCGCACAGGGTCATGTCGGTGTTGTGGAGATGCTTTTATCGGGACGGGATAGTCGAAGATCACGAAACGCACAGAGGTTATAGTCGTTGAGAACGATTTTTTTTTACGGTACTGGGATGTATGAACCTTTGTATCCTTCCCTTGTGAGGGCGCCACAGCTATTCATTTATGGGTGATGAAAGCCACAGCGATTTCCAACAATCTATATACATGCAAGGAAATGCAATGCATGGGGGTAGATCTTCAAGAAATGCAGCACCAAGGTTGTTTCAATTTTACCCATAATCGTGTTTGGCAGCCCTTTTACCATGTTTTACCATGCTTTTTGCGTCGACGCTGATATGCAACAGATATTTGTGGGTGATGGAGATCTACGTGGAGCTCATGGTATCGGACTCCGTTCAAAACTACGCCCACTGCAGCGCTGCGCTGCCAGCGCACCTTTGCGGTGCAGAAGTTGATGCCAGGGGTCCGAAAAATAAATACCCCGCATACGGAAATCAAAGTCGTGTCAGTAATACCTAGGGCAATATCGTTCCAGCACAATAATCCGTAGTACCGCAACTAGAGGATTGGGCTGGTAGCGCTGTGCAACCCAAGTCGTTCTCGCCTTTGTCGTCGCGGACGACAGCAAGTCCTTGGGTCCAACCAGGTAGGCATTCCGTCAAGCACAGCGGTCTTACCTCGTCACCTAGCAGCGTGGGCGGCCAGGTTCTAAGCTTGATCGACGATATAAGAAAAAAAAAAAAACACACACACACAGTAGAACGATTACAACATTAGCAACTAAAAGCGCAGCGTTGTGCATAGCAGTAGTCGACACTTACCACGATGGCAAATGTGAATTCGAAGCCACTGTGTTCCGCTGGGGACCTTTGACGTTGGCCGACGCAGAGTAACCTCAGGCCTACGAAGTAAAACACATTCATGGAAAGATAAAAACCAGTAAATACTTTGATTCTAGCAACACCAATGCTACCTGCTCTGAAACACCTTGCGGTAACGACCGCACAGAATCTACACAGCACATACATAACCAAAAGCATTTTGTAAAACGGATTTTGGCTATCCACAGTTAGTTGTTTAACCCAAGATACGTTTTGCACATCTGCTGCGCCTCGTTCGTAGCCGCAGCATCTGCATCGCATATCCGAAAGCCAAACCGAAAATGAAAACAACGAAAGCAGGCACAACGTCTGATCCTATCAAAAACGGATAATTTTCTTAAAAATTGTCCGCTTAGAGTATTCTTGTAAACCCGAGCAAGGAATTTGCTCAAGTCCAATACTATCGATCGATACACATCCAAAACGCCGACTCCCCAGTCTTGCTTTTGCGGTCGTCGTGGCAGCCACCTCCCCCTATTCAGGGACCATACTCCGCTGCCACGGCGCCGCATTAGCGAGGCTCCCCACACACACATGCCTCTCTCTATTTTGACAATCTTCCCAAAACCGGCCGCCGTCCCGGGTTTGCCGCCGCCATTCGATGTGGCGGCGAATACATTGGTCATCTGCAGCTCCAGCAGCACGTCACGTGCCCGGGCAGTACGACGTCCGCACCGAAGGAGGAGATCTCGCGATAGCCGAAGGCGCTGCGGCTGCCAACCATGTCCGGAGGGTGGATTTGCGCGGGGCATTCATTGCCGTCGCCTTCAAGTTGTCCGCGACCAAACCAAACCATGTATGAGCACGAAGTAGGGCTCGCCTTGTAACAATTGCCACTGCAACATTCTCAGTTTTGGTTTTCTGCGATCGCCTTTGCTACTCAACAAGAATAGAACCGCATCGCCGTGCAGTACGGAGTCTGTGTATACTACTGGACATACCTTTAAAATGGCTTCCGTGCCTTACCACTAAATCTCCGACAAGCTTTGGTTGACACGGGTTGAAGTTGTGCTGGAATAAACTAAGTACGAATACGTATTCCTCTTTAATTTTATGAAGCTAGCCTGTTGAACCATGTAGCCTGTCAATTTGGATGCAAAACCAAAAAAATATAAGCACCTTGTACTTGAAATTTGTATTGATCCACTAATTACGACTTGGGTGGTCCACATATTTCGAATTAATCCCTATTGGGCTGTCCGAACAACGTGTACCCCGTTGCACAACCAGGATAATCAATGTATTGTGAACGGCATAAGGGCTTCAGCTGGAGCTTAAAATCCCTCAGGAAATGTTGTTGACTTTCATATTTTCCGTTGTGTGACCGCATAAAGGCTCTCACATTAGAAAAATAAGCGTTTGCATGTATTCTAACGTGTTCTACAGTACCCCGTGTCCACCTGTGCTGCTTAATCGCCTTCAACTACAGGTTGGCAGGTTCCGGCTCATATATTTGTATTATTGCCTCCATATTCTATTGTATTGGTTTCGGCGACAAACAGTAATCCGCAATATGATAAATATAATACCGTCGAGGGCGCATGAATTTGCATATCGCGCCCTAAATAAATGTATCATGCGGCCGAAATGATACATTTATTCTTGCCGTGCCGATGTATTATTGAGGGCGCTACTACAAAAACGGTGCGGGATTCTAGAATTCCAGGCTGCATACAAGTACCAGTGGCGTACAGCAACGAGAGGCCTAAATTGATAAGAATGACGAGGATGCCATGGGGACGATAGGCTGGGCTTGGGCCAACAGCCAAGCCGCATGACTGCGGTGTAGTCGGCTGGTTTCGAGCGACATAGTCTGGCAAAGCCTAAACTGCGTGAGACATGCAGGACCACCCAGTATGCATTTATTCACGACCCTGCTGGAATGTATCATTTCGGCCGCATGATACATTTATTATGGGCGCGATATGCAAATTCATGCGCCCTCGACGGTACCGCGATTGCGGTTGTGATATTATTTTTTCGGAGGTCTGGTTGATGCTGCTGTGAACATATTCTCGAGGTTTCTGCATGAGTACCGTGGTACCTGGCGTCCTGAATTGGGGAACCAACGATAGAAAATCACCGCACGCGCTCGCATCACCTGTAATGTATGACTACTGTGACAAATGCCTGTTTATCCTTGAGTTTGCCCTCCCGAACTCCGTGATCACTCCACACATCCGTTTCCGGAAACCTTCTCTCTGGTAGTCCCACCCACGCATCGGAGCGTACGCTTGAGTTTACGGACCTCGAAAGTGTTGTTATGTACTGTACTGTGGTTACGGTTAGACAAATTAATCCAATATAAACTATCGGTTCTTGAAAAATTCTGTGTGGAGGCTGGTTGTAAGCCCTCTTCACCGTCAAGGCAACCTAAGCATCGGCATTCGGATAAAAGCGGGCTGAACGAGAGGTAGCCCTGAGAGCTTCGTGAGGAAATCGACGCCGTCATGAATATACCTCACATTTCTGAAAATTCTTCTTACGCTGCTTGACTCTAGACTCTCGCACCAACCATGGTGAGCATTCCCAAGGAACGTCGAACGTTTTGCAAGAAGTGCGAGAAGCACACGGTACAGAAGGTGACGCGGTACAAGCCCGGCAAGGCCACAACGACTGCCAAGGAAATCTTCCACAAGAAGGTAAGCGAGATTAATTCGTAGGCACGCCGAGTCACCGCACCAGATATTCACAAGCAAATGCTGATTTTTCAAGCCAAAACTGCTAAGAAGATCGCGCTGCGCTTGGAATGCAAGACGTGCAAGTGCAAGAAGCAAATGGCCATCAAGCGCACCAAGCACCTCGAGTTCGGTGAGAAGAAGAAGAAAAAGAACATTGGGCCTCAATACTAAACGCACAAGAATAGGATCCACCAACCCGTAGTTTCTCAAGTCCAGCGTACCTGCACCCGCTATCAATGCCACGCATCAATGTCCGTAAAAATTGCAGTCGTCTCACTTTCCTAACAAATAGGATACGTTTTATTAAATAACGTATCCTTTTACATTTCTTAGAAAATTACACTTTTTAAAAGTGTTTTTTAAAGTAAAATTAGAGTTCGCTTTAAAATTAATCGATGGTACAACGTACCACACACTCATCCGAACTGATACAGCGTGTCAATTCGGCTTGTGGATCATTACCACAACTGCAAGCCTCTCGTCGACCATGACGCTTCCTCACGAGCGCTTGCCAATGCTGCCCTCCACATACGCCGCAATCCCCGGTAGCACCCGCCGTCCTCTCCCCATTGCCGTGGGCTGGTTGGCGCTGGTCTCCGCGGCGTTGATGCTTCTGGGACTCGTCACCGTTGACTCCCCCGCTTCCGTTGCTCCGGAGACTGTGCAGGACGCTGCCGCCACAGTCACGACCTCGTTCCCCACGCTTCTCGACGGGTCCAGAGACCTGCTGTCACTCTGCCAGGAGAAGTTCATCACCCAGGAGCTCGACCACTTCCGGGCCAACGGTGAATCCAGCGAGGGATCATTCCAACAACGGTACTTCGTGTGCTCGCCCGAAAGCTTCGACCCGAGCAAAAATGGGTCCATCTTCTTCTATGTGGGCAACGAGGCCGACGTGACGCTGTACCTGAACCACACGGGGCTCATGTGGGAGAACGCGGCGGCCTTCAACGCGCTGATCGTGTTCGCCGAGCACCGGTACTTCGGCAAGTCGGTGCCGTTCGGCCTCGACGTGCTGGAGAACATGCAGTTCCTGTCGACACAGCAGGCGCTGGCCGACTACGCCGTGCTGATCGAGGCGCTCAAGAAGGAGCTGAGCGTGGACGTGCCCGTCATCGGCTTCGGCGGCTCCTACGGCGGCATGCTCGGCACGTGGTTCCGGATGAAGTACCCGCACATCATCGACGGCGTCATCGCGGGGTCGGCGCCTGTGGTCAACTTCCTGGGGGACCCGGGCCACCCCGCGGACACTGAGGCGTTCAACCGCGTGGTGACGTTCGACATGTCGGAGGAGGCGGGCGCGGCGCCCAACTGCATCCCGAACCTTCGACGTGCGCTGTCTGCTGCCATTGAACTGGTGCAGACCCAGGATGGACGCACGCAACTGGCGGAGCTGCTTCACCTGTGCGACGCAGACTCGCTGTCGACGTCGGACGACGTGGTCTCCATCGCGTCCGAAGCTTACGGCGACCTGGCCATGGGCAACTATCCGTACCCGACGTCGTACATCATGGACGGCAACGTGGATCTGCCTGGTTACCCGATGCGCGCTGCGTGCGAGCCTTTCGCTGGAGATTTCGCTGACGATGACAACGTGGGACTCGTCAACGCCTTCCGTGAGAGCATCGACGTGTACTACAACGCCACCAAAAGCGAGACGTGCTTCTTCCCGACCGCCCCTAAGGCCACAGTCAACAAGTCTGCGACTTCAGACGAGGTCAAGCAGGCCAAGATCGACCAGAAGGGCAACTTCTGGGGCTACTTGGAGTGCTCGGAGCTGTACATGCCCATGAGCTCCGACGGCGTGAGCGACATCTACCCCGCGATGCCAGTCAACCAGTCGCAGGACGACGCCGCCTGCTTCGAGCAGTGGGGAGTTCACTTGAAGCCACACTGGGCCCAGACGGAGTACGGCGGCATGAAGGCGCTGCGAGCTGCGAGCAACATCGTCTTCAGCAACGGCAACTTCGATCCGTGGTCGGGTCTCGGCGTGCTTCAGTCCCTCTCGCCTTCTGTGGTGGCTGTGCCGGTCCCTGGAGGGGCTCATCACTTGGACTTGTTCTTCACGCATCCACTTGACCCTCCCGCTGTTACCAAGGCGCGTCAGACCGAGTTGAAGTACATTCGCCAGTGGATCGACGAGTTCTACGCGTACAAGAAGGAAGTCGTCAAGACGGACCTCTAAGTAGATGGACAACTTTCCGTCTAAATCATGGATAAAACCTACCAGACGAGTTCAAAACTGTGGCTTCGTGTTACGCTTCAAAGCATCAACTAATAATTCCGCGAGTCGTTGTCGCGCCGGACGTGGGTAAAGTTGCCTTGCGGCAACGTTGCAGCCCGTATTGTACTATGTGAGGTCCTCGGAGGCACGTACAGCCCTTGTGACGGTGCTCCCCTCGACATCATACTACTTGATGCTCCTACGCCACTCCCCCCTGCTGCCGCTGTCTTCTTCGAGCCACTCCACCCAGCTCCAGTGCCATAGGAGCTACCAGTATGTGAATTCTTCCCTGCTCCCGCGGCAGTTCGCTTTGGCGTGTAGATGTCCATGGAGCTGGGCAGACTCGAGACGACGAACCCTCCGTTCTTGTTGCCTCCACGCTTGGACGAAGACTGCTGGACCCCGTACGGGTTTTTCATGTACGATGACGGGGGTTTGGGCGATGGGGTCGAGTACGGATGAACTACCGGTGCTCCACCACCCAGTCGGCTGCCGTGCGACGTCATGGAGACGCGGATGTTGTCGTGCAGGCCGATATACGTCATGTGCTCGGTGGAAATGGGCTGGCCGTAGCTGGCTGCTGCGTGGTGCTCTGAAATGGGGGGTACGGCTCCTGAGGGCACCACCAGCTTCTTGTTCTGAGAGAATAGTGGGCTGGTGCTGCCATCGTTACTGGACACACTCGTGGTTGTCGCTGTGCTGCTTGTGGTGGAGCTGGTGCTGGAGGAATTGTTCATCGCTCCTTGCAGTGTCGGCAAATGGTACGCACCCCCAGGGCCTCCAGTGCCCAGACCGATCCCGGGGGGCGTCTTCCGTGGTATAATGTGTGCGTTGCCACTGGTACTGCTGCTGTCCGGGGATGCCACGCCTCCTTTCTCCTTCCTGGTCGGCATCGCAACTACCGGAGCGAACAGAGGTTTCCCCAGGCATTTATCAGCGATTGTGCTTGGTACTGGAACGCCACTCGCTATCGGATCATTGTAACTTGACGCGGGTATTGTCGCGGGCATGACGGGAGCTGGACTAGCTGCCGCATTCCCACGTGAAGGCTTCCGAGACCGCTTTTTCCTTACGGCGGCGGTGTCATTTAAGTCCCGTGCAATCGCCTCCTGCAGTTCGGCCTCGAATGCGTCGTGCGAGTTCTCGAAAAAGGGGTGTTTCAGCAGCTCCGCGCACGTCCAGCGGTCCAGCGGCTCGTCAATTATCGTCTGGCGGATGAAGTCCAGCGAGGTTTTATCCATCGTCGGGAATCGCGTCTCTAGAGGTTCGAGATCACTAGCTTGGGGCAGTTTGACCCCCACGTACAGGGCATTCTTTCGGAAGAGCTCCTGTTGCCTTGACGTGATGTGTCCAAGACAGCGAATGATGTGGTAGAGCTGGTCGATGTCTGAATCCCCAGGAAATAGCGGCAAGCCCGTAGCGATCTCAGCGAACATGCAGCCGATGGACCAAACGTCCACGCCCTTGCCGTACGACACGTCTCCTACCAGCAGCTCGGGGGCTCGGTACCATCTCGTTGACACGTACTCCGTGTACTTGGCTCCAGCTGAAGCCAATGGCCGTGCGAAGCCAAAGTCGCAGAGCTTGAGCACCCCGTTGCGGGAGACGAGCAGGTTTTCAGGCTTGATGTCGCGGTGGATGATGTTGTGCTGGTGGCAGAAGTGGATGGCGCGTACGAGCTGCCACATGAGCTTCTTGAGGGTGAGAGGGTCCAGCCCGTCCGGATGGCGCTCGATCTCCTCTAGGATCGTCTTCTCCACGAACTCAAACACCAGGTAGAGCTTGCCCTTCATGCGGAAGACCTCGAGCAGACTCACGATGTTCTCGTGCTTGAGCTGCTTGAGGATCTTGATCTCGCGCAGGGCCGTCTTCTTGACCTGCTCGTCGTCGTCCGACTCCTTGAACTTTTTGATGGCCACGATCTGGCCCGTGACCTTATGCCGGCACTTGAGCACCACGCCGTACGTTCTACGAGATCAATTAACAGTGGATGGATAAAGGTTAGCGATTGCTCTTTTGAATGGGGTGCAACGCAGAGCCCGCTCACCCTTCGCCGATCGTGCCGAGACTTTCATAGTTCTCCATGCGGCCCCACCGACACGGAGTCGGAAGCGCTCCGTCGCAGTCACTTCAACGCGGACGACCGGAATGCTGCACCGCGGCGCAAGCAGCTCAATCCCCTCGTCTTTTCTTGGAATCGAAGAGACAGCAGTTCGTTTCCAGCATTTCCTTCCGTATTGATAGCTTCCAGCCTCAACCCGCTAAAATTATCGCGCTACTGAGTAGCAACTTGGCCCAGTCTTGTGTGTGTCAACAGACACGACTCCAGATTTCAGACTGTTGTAGTAAACGTGCTTACCCAAAGAAACTAGCTCGTAGCAATATAGATCAAGTCAATAGCAAAAAAAACACTATTCTTCAGGGCTCGGCAACTTTACCAGCGAAAAATGTAGACAGCTATGCGTAGTGAACCGCGTTGGCACACTAATAAACCGGCGTGTCGTCAATATTGGCGGACCTTGCACTGGAGTATGAGACCAATAAACACGTTGACAACTCTAGCAGCCCATGATCGAAGGCCTGACAACTCTGCAAGGCGCGACTTGACCAAGTTGGCGCAGTAGGGGGGGGGGGGGTCAGCGCTAGTGTCGCGAGTATAGATGGTGGACTAGCAGAGTTGTTCCCCTTGGGCACTGCAACCAGCCATCAATACTTGCTGCTACGTACTTTTGAAGTAGTACTTACCGGTATATGAAGCTCCACCATTCGCATTGGTGAAGTTCCAAGTCCCGCGCTTCCCTTTATCCTCCCATTCGACGCTCGATTCACATCTACCTTCATAATTGCTTGGCTTCAGATGTTCACCAGAAGTATATTTCTTTCTTCACACGGAACTCTTGATCCAGTTAAATTTGAAGGTAAAATCGACACCTGATCGGTAGCAAATACACCATGAGGTTAGTTCTTTCATCAAAGTTTTGAATACTATAGCAACAGGTAACGCACCGAACTGAGCCACTCGAAACGTCATCGTTAAGAACACCCACGCAACCAGTTTGCTCTGGATCAACTCTGCTTGGGTCTCGAGCACAAACGCCAACTGACGCAGCACGTTGAATCTCAGGTTCCTGTAGATCAGAATCGCCAGTAGCCCGAACGCCACCAGCTCTACGGCCGCAAACACGAGCAGGGAGTCGAGCGTGTCGCCAATATTGTCTTTAGTCATGCCAGATAGTTCCGTGTGGTATTTGGCACTCGGGAGGTGCACCATCAGCACGAGGAATGTGCCGTAGAAAATGGGTACAGCAACATCGAGAAATGAGGTCAGGACGACGCACTCGGTTGTAAACAGCACTTCCAACACTTCGGCAAAGACCTCCGTGTTCGGCGTGGAGTTTGTTTGGTCTTCTGTCGGCTTTGTGTCGATTGGTTGAGGCAGCGGAACCACATTGTGAAGGCTTCCGCCATCCCACGTCTGGCGAGTGCGATAACCAGCGGTAATGTCGATCACCACGAGGCTGCTTGGTACAGCCAGACCTTGCAGCCGTAGCATATCCATCGATCCATGTCGAGGAGAGCCTAGACCCTGCCTTCTAAGTCTGTGGTCTGTCGTGCGTATTGTGTGTGGGAGGCAGGAATGGGCTCTTACCCTTTGGCGGGTCTGGGTCTTGGGCGTGTCGATCTTTATACTCGGCAGAAACAATAGACGGCAAGCGCCACTCACCAAATCAACACCTTCAGAGTCTGCTGCCTCTTGTAAAGACGCCAAAAGGCCACTTGTCCTTCGGTGGAGTTGAAGAGAACGGAAGCGGACTGCACGATATCAATTACGACGATGATCACCACAGTCCACGTCGACGTAGCGTTCTCCATGCACGTGGACAGGTAGAGCGCGTTGAAGAAGTCGACGGTAAAGATGACAGCCTCCGGTAGCATGTCCTCCATGTGGGTCAAACACTGTAGAACGATGTTTTTCACGGCCAACTTGATAATCGGGAGTAACAAGAGCACCGGTAGTTCGTACTTGGTGTCTTGAACAGCTTGGAAGAGCACCTGGTACGCGGGGTAAACCACTGCGATTAACTGCTGCGAGCCGAAGAAGCCGATGAACCGAAGGAGCTCCTCTCGGTTGTGGACGATCTGACGGATGAAGGGCAGCCCCACCACGGCGTAGAGCGAGCCAAACACGATCACGTTGAATGCGGGGGCCATTGTGAGGATGGTGAACGGAATGGGGAAGCACACGAAGGCCGCAAAGACAGCGGCGACTGCTACCTGAAGACCGATGACGATGGCCATGAGGAGAACCAACTGGCGGCGGCGTATCACGAAACCTTTGAGAAAGAATTTCGCCTGGACGAGGAATGTATAGAAGACGGTGGCGATCACGAGTGTGAGACGGACCCAGAAGCCGTAGTGGCCATACCACTTGACTGAGGGGTCCTGCAGAGGCACCGCTTCTTGGCCGATTACTACGCTTTGGACTGGTATGAGAGCCCCCAAGCAGACGCACACAACGCGCGGTAATGATGCTGTTCGAATGTACGCGTCTAGAGCAACAAGACGCTCGATGGAGTACTGGCCGCCGCGATAACTCACGTGCAGGGCGGACCAAAGCCTCGAAATCCTCTCGGTCCACGGCCACCAGCCTCCGTTCTTCTCCGTAACCAAAGAAGTCGATGCGTCTCGAATCTCTGCGGGGATGTCCGTTGGGGCAGGATGGATCATTTGTTCTGAAGTGGGTCTACAGCATGAAGACCAAGTTTGCCGGTCCTGCTTGCAGGACGGACAAACTTATACCTTTGCGGACGCAAATAGCACCAAGATGGCTACATTTCCGACAAAAGCGCGATCTTCAAGCGTCGCAATCCATAGTTGCAGTTGCCATAGCCCCGATGCCCCAGCAGCAAAACCTCCGCGATGAGCAGGATGGGAACGAAGAAGAAGAGGAGGAGGAGGAGCAAGTGCGCGAGCGTGACCTGGTAGAAGCTTATGTGGCCGAGCACGCGCTCGAGTCGTCGCTGAACGACGTCATTAACCTGGTGGTGGCCAGTCGGCCGGAAGATCCGTTCCTCATGCTCTCGTCGCTGCTGTACGCGCGCGCGACAGCCAAGCGCGGCATCTTCTACGTGCAGGTGGCCGAGGTACTGGACGCGTCGGGCGAGCCGACGGTGCTCGTGCGGCTGCACACCGGCAAGGGCGTGTTTGAAGGCTGCTGCTCCTCCGAAGCCGTCGGCATCACGGACCGGGAGTGCAGCGCGCAGTCCAAAGCTCTCGAAGCAGACGACAACGCAGAGGAAGATGACACAGCCGCGTACGTACCTCCCAACAAGCAGCGCTATGGCGGCCGTGGATACGCCAAAATTGCAGCGGTCGCGCAGGAGCTGCTGATCGAGAAGCTCGTGAACACGGAGCCGTCCGACCAGAGAGCTCTGGACGACATCCTGCAAGGGCTGGAGGCCACAGTGGGGCGCAATGTGTGTTTGGCCACGTCACTGGCCATCTGCCAAGCTGGGGCCAAGTACGCGGAGCTGCCGCTTCGGGACTACGTGGCCAAGCTGCAGGAGCTCCCGCCCGAGAACCAGTGCGTCCCCATGCCGCTCTTCAGCGTCGTCAACGGCGGCAAGTACGCGTCCAACAAGCTGTTTGCGCAGGAGGTCCTGATGACGCCCACGAGCGCCGCGAGCTTTGCTGACGCGCTGCAGATCGCCGTGGAGTTCAACACGGCGCTCCGCGCGCAGCTTGAGGCTCAAGGCGTCGGCTTCACCAACCGAGGGGCGTTCGGAGGCTTCGTCCCGCAGCTCCAGACTCTGGCGGAGGTGTTTCAGATCCTGCGCGCAGCTCTGGACGACGTTCGCGCGCGACTGGAAGACCCCGACGGGGCTGCGATCTCGCTGGCCAGCGCGTCTCCGCTCCGAGTGGATTTTGGCGTGGATTTCGCTGCGTCCGAGTTCGTCTTGAAGCAGACGCGAAGTGACAGCGAAGGCGCGGACCAGAACGACGAAGACAACGAAACCCCACGGTCGTTCACGTACAATACGGACCGGTGGGTGCCAGGATCGAGCGGCGCGTTCAAGAACAGCGACGAGTTGCTGGACATCATGCGCAGTAGCGTGAAGGAGTTGGAGCTCACGACGGTCGTCGACCCGTTCGACGCTGGAGACATCAAAAGCTTCGCAGCTCTCCACAGCGCTGAGAACGACGTGGATGGCAGCGCACTGAGCTCTGGGGACCCGGCTGATGCTGCCAATGGCGAAACGAAGGAGAACAACGTGGGTCTCGGTGGAGATCCGAACTGCCGCGTGCAGATTGTAGGGCGGGATGTGGTGGAGCGTTACGGTCTCTCAGCGCTGAACGAAGAGCGCGCGTGCAACACGGTGCTTCTCGTCCTGCACCAGTTCCCGACTGTCTCGAGGTTGCTGCAAGCCATCACGAACGCGCAGCACCTCGGACTTGCGGTCATTTTAGGCGCTTCAGGGGGACAATTAGGTGCCGACGCTGACATTCTGAGCGCTCTAGCCATGGGCTCAGGCGTTGGCCAGGTCAAGTTCGGCGGAGTGCTGGGTGCCGAGTGTTTGGACAGATACCGGAAGCTGCTGCTTGAGAGTCAGGAGCCTGGCGCCCCGCCTTTCGTAGGTGCCAAAGCCTATCGTCGCTAACAAACTTCATGAATGCATTAGCATTTGCTTCGATGAACTTAGATAGCAGTAAGCAACTCTTTTGAGAGTCCTGAAGACGCCACACTCAACCACATCTCGGGCTAGAGTGCTTTGCCAAAACCTCGGCCACCTCGTGGTGAGCGTTTGCCGATGCGGCTGCGAAGGGGGGGGGGGAGGGGGGGGGGGGGGGGCGGCCGTCATTGTCTTTTGTGTCCGGTGCAGCCCCGTTCTGGAGGAGGACTTCCACCACGCCCAAATGGCCGCGATCGCTCGCTGCATGCAATACAGGCACACCACTCAAACCGTTCGGCCGGTTGACGTCTGCCCCTGCCACTAAGAGAAAAGTGACGACGTCGGCGTGACCGTTCTGTGAAGCAACTATTAGTAGGGTTGCTTCAGCCTTGTTCACTACCTCAATCGATGCACCCGATTCCACCAGCAACTTTACCACTTCGTAATGGCCACACATCGTGGCAATTAATAATGCATCCTCGCCATCGGCAGCGTACAAGTCAAGACATGTTGTACTACCGCGCGCATGATGCCGAGATGCCGAAACTCGCTAGCGAGATGAAGAGCGGTCCGTGGAGTGTGTAAGTCGACATCCTAGCAGCAGGGAGGCGATATCGGCGTGTCCTTGCCTCGACGCATTCACCAGCGCTGAGAACCCGTCGCTTTTGACCAGATCGGTCGAGGCTTCATTCGCCAACAAGGCTGAAAGAAGCCACCATCAAGGCACTACGCCCATCATCCGTCTGGCGATCAACTGAAGCCCCTTCATCGAGCAGACGATATCCGCGCGGCCAGCTATTGCGGCAAACATTGAAGCGTTACTCCCATTCGCGCTCTTGATGTCGAGACACGCCCTGCCTTCAAAGAGAGCTCGGCACGCCCCGTATTCATTCACACGCAATGAGCAGTGCCGTCATTCCACTCGGATGCTGCAGATCCGTTAGTGCCCCCTTCGCTATCAGCTTCCGCGCAATGTCCGCGTGCCCATGCTGGGACGCGTTCATTAGCGCTGTCCAGCCGTCTCGGTCGGCCAAGTTGACCGATGCTCCATTGTTTAGCAGCAGCTCCACGATGCTGACATGGCCGTGCACTGACGCCACCATCAGACCGCTGCCTTCTTGCTTGCCGTCCCGTGCGTCCACGAACGCCCCCGCTTCAAGTAAAACTCGAGCGGCGTCAACGCGTCCGTGATGGCACGCAACCAGCAGCGCTGTTTCTCCACCCGGGAGCTCGGTTAGCTCTAAATTGGATCGTATACGGAACTGATCTGGTGTATGATCAGGACTGTTGATCGGATGTGTGGTTTATTGGAGATACCGGGAGCCGCAGGCTCCGGTATCTCCGATCAACCGTGGTTATCTCCGGATCTCCGGAGAGTCGCCCCAACGTTGAAGCGTCGAAGTGGCGAAGAGGCCGCCGGAAGAACATGCGCGATGGAGCCGCTACCAAGGGGGAAGCGCGGTATGTCTAGCGACTAATACTTCGACATGTATTAGTACTAGGTGCGTATGCTATTCCTCATTCGCTTTAGCTATGCTGGATAGACTGGTAATGACTCAGCTTACTGTAACTTCGTTTTTACTTGGCTGTGCGCGTGGGCAGGACCTCGTGGTGGGCGGGCAAGTCTTCACCGCGTCGCGGTTCCCCAACAAGGAGCTTACGCTCGCTATGGGCGTGAGCGTGGCCATTAGGAGCGTGTCCAAGCCAAGGCGACGGTGGCCCCCATCACGCTCTACTTCGGCGGTATGCGCAGGCGTTGTGGTACGGCGTGCTCGTGGGCGTGCTGGAGTGCCACTACACGTTGAACCTGAAGAGCATCGTCAGCGAGGAAGCGCTGGACCCGGGCCCGCACTGGCAGAAGCACCAGAAGCCCCATTGGCGCAAGTCGCACGCGCACGCCAAGCAGATTCGTGCGAGAACGTGCAGAGCTTCTCGCGCAGTTCTGGGTCTTCGCGCTGCTGCACGTCAGCTTCATCAACGTCTTCTACTGGTTCCAGAATGGGAGCGCCAGCTACCTGTTCCAGCATCACGACTACTTGATCGTCACAGCTGGCGTGGAGAACAGCGTCTCGCACCTGTTCGTCCGTTCGTCGGTCCTGCCGTTGACCAGTTCGGCGGCCGTATCCTGCTCATTATCATGTCTACTATCCTGTACGCGCTGGAATACGTGTTCATGATCTTCACGGGGATCAACTCACTGGTGTCGATGCTGCTGGTCTCGGTGTGTCTGTCGTCTACTCCGACGGTGCTGATGGGCTGCGATCCCAGCTCGGGGAGCCGCAAGAGCTTCAGCACGGCGTTCGGCATCGTCGAGATCACGGACGCCATCGGTGCCACATTTGGCAACCTGCTCTTGGGTATACTTGCGCGACAAGACTCGACGCTGAGGATTTGAGAGATATGCATACTGACTAGGACAAGCATACTTCCGACCAAGAGCCCGCGGCGAAGAGCGGTCCTTTGGTACGTTGGTACGTTCATCGATGTTTGACAAGAAGATCTTCGTGGGTGCTTACTTGTACCTGAATGTGTGATGATAGGTACTGGTGAATGCAGTCACCGATCAGTACAGGTCGGCGGATGTTCCGGATCATCGCCACTGGCGATCACGACGAGTTGCTGGACCAGCTCGCGCTCTTGCTGCAGCTGGCCATGTACACGGCCACGGGAACGCGGAGATGGCGGTGAATAATTGCCTGGCGAGGATGCAGGCCAGTGGCACGCCCATGCTGATTCTTATGGAGGGGATGGACACGGCTGGCGAGGCCTAGGACGTCGACGCTCAATCGAGACAGCAGCAAGCCTTGTAGCGAGGCTCATGGTCAATAAAGTGAATACACTCATTGTGCCTACTGAAGCTACATGTATGCGTTGACCATGCACGCAAGTGATGAACCAACACAAGCAGGGTGATCAAAAGGGCAAGCTTGAGTTTTAGTAACCAATTCACTGAGCGTCGACTACGATCATGTCTAGCGCGAATGTAATGCTGCAAGCTGGAAGCCGACCTATAGTCTCTGTGATTGGTCGTAATTATACAGGGGAGAGGCATCGGGAAAGCGGGAAGTGGTCAATTTGGTCAAATTGGTCAAAGTGGTCATATGTGGTCCCGGGAAACTCCCCAGTATCTTTAACAAACCGGATGTGGTTTATTGGAGATACCGGGAGCCGCAGGCTCCGGTATCTCCGATCAACCGTGGTTATCTCCGGATCTCCGGAGAGTCGCCCCAACGTAGAAGCGTCGAAGTGGCGAAGAGGCCGCCGGAAGAACATGCGCGATGGAGCCGCTACCAAGGGGGAAGCGCGGTATGTCTAGCGACTAATACTTCGACATGTATTAGTACTAGGTGCGTATGCTATTCCTCATTCGCTTTAGCTATGCTGGATAGACTGGTAATGACTCAGCTTACTGTAACTTCGTTTTTACTTGGCTGTGCGCGTGGGCAGGACCTCGTGGTGGGCGGGCAAGTCTTCACCGCGTCGCGGTTCCCCAACAAGGAGCTTACGCTCGCTATGGGCGTGAGCGTGGCCATTAGGAGCGTGTCCAAGCCAAGGCGACGGTGGCCCCCATCACGCTCTACTTCGGCGGTATGCGCAGGCGTTGTGGTACGGCGTGCTCGTGGGCGTGCTGGAGTGCCACTACACGTTGAACCTGAAGAGCATCGTCAGCGAGGAAGCGCTGGACCCGGGCCCGCACTGGCAGAAGCACCAGAAGCCCCATTGGCGCAAGTCGCACGCGCACGCCAAGCAGATTCGTGCGAGAACGTGCAGAGCTTCTCGCGCAGTTCTGGGTCTTCGCGCTGCTGCACGTCAGCTTCATCAACGTCTTCTACTGGTTCCAGAATGGGAGCGCCAGCTACCTGTTCCAGCATCACGACTACTTGATCGTCACGGCTGGCGTGGAGAACAGCGTCTCGCACCTGTTCGTCCGTTCGTCGGTCCTGCCGTTGACCAGTTCGGCGGCCGTATCCTGCTCATTATCATGTCTACTATCCTGTACGCGCTGGAATACGTGTTCATGATCTTCACGGGGATCAACTCACTGGTGTCGATGCTGCTGGTCTCGGTGTGTCTGTCGTCTACTCCGACGGTGCTGATGGGCTGCGATCCCAGCTCGGGGAGCCGCAAGAGCTTCAGCACGGCGTTCGGCATCGTCGAGATCACGGACGCCATCGGTGCCACATTTGGCAACCTGCTCTTGGGTATACTTGCGCGACAAGACTCGACGCTGAGGATTTGAGAGATATGCATACTGACTAGGACAAGCATACTTCCGACCAAGAGCCCGCGGCGAAGAGCGGTCCTTTGGTACGTTGGTACGTTCATCGATGTTTGACAAGAAGATCTTCGTGGGTGCTTACTTGTACCTGAATGTGTGATGATAGGTACTGGTGAATGCAGTCACCGATCAGTACAGGTCGGCGGATGTTCCGGATCATCGCCACTGGCGATCACGACGAGTTGCTGGACCAGCTCGCGCTCTTGCTGCAGCTGGCCATGTACACGGCCACGGGAACGCGGAGATGGCGGTGAATAATTGCCTGGCGAGGATGCAGGCCAGTGGCACGCCCATGCTGATTCTTATGGAGGGGATGGACACGGCTGGCGAGGCCTAGGACGTCGACGCTCAATCGAGACAGCAGCAAGCCTTGTAGCGAGGCTCATGGTCAATAAAGTGAATACACTCATTGTGCCTACTGAAGCTACATGTATGCGTTGACCATGCACGCAAGTGATGAACCAACACAAGCAGGGTGATCAAAAGGGCAAGCTTGAGTTTTAGTAACCAATTCACTGAGCGTCGACTACGATCATGTCTAGCGCGAATGTAATGCTGCAAGCTGGAAGCCGACCTATAGTCTCTGTGATTGGTCGTAATTATACAGGGGAGAGGCATCGGGAAAGCGGGAAGTGGTCAATTTGGTCAAATTGGTCAAAGTGGTCATATGTGGTCCCGGGAAACTCCCCAGTATCTTTAACAAACCGGATGTGGTTTATTGGAGATACCGGGAGCCGCAGGCTCCGGTATCTCCGATCAACCGTGGTTATCTCCGGATCTCCGGAGAGTCGCCCCAACGTAGAAGCGTCGAAGTGGCGAAGAGGCCGCCGGAAGAACATGCGCGATGGAGCCGCTACCAAGGGGGAAGCGCGGTATGTCTAGCGACTAATACTTCGACATGTATTAGTACTAGGTGCGTATGCTATTCCTCATTCGCTTTAGCTATGCTGGATAGACTGGTAATGACTCAGCTTACTGTAACTTCGTTTTTACTTGGCTGTGCGCGTGGGCAGGACCTCGTGGTGGGCGGGCAAGTCTTCACCGCGTCGCGGTTCCCCAACAAGGAGCTTACGCTCGCTATGGGCGTGAGCGTGGCCATTAGGAGCGTGTCCAAGCCAAGGCGACGGTGGCCCCCATCACGCTCTACTTCGGCGGTATGCGCAGGCGTTGTGGACGGCGTGCTCGTGGGCGTGCTGGAGTGCCACTACACGTTGAACCTGAAGAGCATCGTCAGCGAGGAAGCGCTGGACCCGGGCCCGCACTGGCAGAAGCACCAGAAGCCCCATTGGCGCAAGTCGCACGCGCACGCCAAGCAGATTCGTGCGAGAACGTGCAGAGCTTCTCGCGCAGTTCTGGGTCTTCGCGCTGCTGCACGTCAGCTTCATCAACGTCTTCTACTGGTTCCAGAATGGGAGCGCCAGCTACCTGTTCCAGCATCACGACTACTTGATCGTCACGGCTGGCGTGGAGAACAGCGTCTCGCACCTGTTCGTCCGTTCGTCGGTCCTGCCGTTGACCAGTTCGGCGGCCGTATCCTGCTCATTATCATGTCTACTATCCTGTACGCGCTGGAATACGTGTTCATGATCTTCACGGGGATCAACTCACTGGTGTCGATGCTGCTGGTCTCGGTGTGTCTGTCGTCTACTCCGACGGTGCTGATGGGCTGCGATCCCAGCTCGGGGAGCCGCAAGAGCTTCAGCACGGCGTTCGGCATCGTCGAGATCACGGACGCCATCGGTGCCACATTTGGCAACCTGCTCTTGGGTATACTTGCGCGACAAGACTCGACGCTGAGGATTTGAGAGATATGCATACTGACTAGGACAAGCATACTTCCGACCAAGAGCCCGCGGCGAAGAGCGGTCCTTTGGTACGTTGGTACGTTCATCGATGTTTGACAAGAAGATCTTCGTGGGTGCTTACTTGTACCTGAATGTGTGATGATAGGTACTGGTGAATGCAGTCACCGATCAGTACAGGTCGGCGGATGTTCCGGATCATCGCCACTGGCGATCACGACGAGTTGCTGGACCAGCTCGCGCTCTTGCTGCAGCTGGCCATGTACACGGCCACGGGAACGCGGAGATGGTGGTGAATAATTGCCTGGCGAGGATGCAGGCCAGTGGCACGCCCATGCTGATTCTTATGGAGGGGATGGACACGGCTGGCGAGGCCTAGGACGTCGACGCTCAATCGAGACAGCAGCAAGCCTTGTAGCGAGGCTCATGGTCAATAAAGTGAATACACTCATTGTGCCTACTGAAGCTACATGTATGCGTTGACCATGCACGCAAGTGATGAACCAACACAAGCAGGGTGATCAAAAGGGCAAGCTTGAGTTTTAGTAACCAATTCACTGAGCGTCGACTACGATCATGTCTAGCGCGAATGTAATGCTGCAAGC
This sequence comes from Phytophthora vignae f. sp. vignae, assembly GCA_016169955.1. Classification (NCBI taxonomy): domain Eukaryota; phylum Oomycota; class Peronosporomycetes; order Peronosporales; family Peronosporaceae; genus Phytophthora; species Phytophthora vignae. Next base: position 2,083,568 of record JABJUM010000006.1, read on the forward strand.
TGGAAGCCGACCTATAGTCTCTGTGATTGGTCGTAATTATACAGGGGAGAGGCATCGGGAAAGCGGGAAGTGGTCAATTTGGTCAAATTGGTCAAAGTGGTCATATGTGGTCCCGGGAAACTCCCCAGTATCTTTAACAAACCGGATGTGGTTTATTGGAGATACCGGGAGCCGCAGGCTCCGGTATCTCCGATCAACCGTGGTTATCTCCGGATCTCCGGAGAGTCGCCCCAACGTAGAAGCGTCGAAGTGGCGAAGAGGCCGCCGGAAGAACATGCGCGATGGAGCCGCTACCAAGGGGGAAGCGCGGTATGTCTAGCGACTAATACTTCGACATGTATTAGTACTAGGTGCGTATGCTATTCCTCATTCGCTTTAGCTATGCTGGATAGACTGGTAATGACTCAGCTTACTGTAACTTCGTTTTTACTTGGCTGTGCGCGTGGGCAGGACCTCGTGGTGGGCGGGCAAGTCTTCACCGCGTCGCGGTTCCCCAACAAGGAGCTTACGCTCGCTATGGGCGTGAGCGTGGCCATTAGGAGCGTGTCCAAGCCAAGGCGACGGTGGCCCCCATCACGCTCTACTTCGGCGGTATGCGCAGGCGTTGTGGACGGCGTGCTCGTGGGCGTGCTGGAGTGCCACTACACGTTGAACCTGAAGAGCATCGTCAGCGAGGAAGCGCTGGACCCGGGCCCGCACTGGCAGAAGCACCAGAAGCCCCATTGGCGCAAGTCGCACGCGCACGCCAAGCAGATTCGTGCGAGAACGTGCAGAGCTTCTCGCGCAGTTCTGGGTCTTCGCGCTGCTGCACGTCAGCTTCATCAACGTCTTCTACTGGTTCCAGAATGGGAGCGCCAGCTACCTGTTCCAGCATCACGACTACTTGATCGTCACAGCTGGCGTGGAGAACAGCGTCTCGCACCTGTTCGTCCGTTCGTCGGTCCTGCCGTTGACCAGTTCGGCGGCCGTATCCTGCTCATTATCATGTCTACTATCCTGTACGCGCTGGAATACGTGTTCATGATCTTCACGGGGATCAACTCACTGGTGTCGATGCTGCTGGTCTCGGTGTGTCTGTCGTCTACTCCGACGGTGCTGATGGGCTGCGATCCCAGCTCGGGGAGCCGCAAGAGCTTCAGCACGGCGTTCGGCATCGTCGAGATCACGGACGCCATCGGTGCCACATTTGGCAACCTGCTCTTGGGTATACTTGCGCGACAAGACTCGACGCTGAGGATTTGAGAGATATGCATACTGACTAGGACAAGCATACTTCCGACCAAGAGCCCGCGGCGAAGAGCGGTCCTTTGGTACGTTGGTACGTTCATCGATGTTTGACAAGAAGATCTTCGTGGGTGCTTACTTGTACCTGAATGTGTGATGATAGGTACTGGTGAATGCAGTCACCGATCAGTACAGGTCGGCGGATGTTCCGGATCATCGCCACTGGCGATCACGACGAGTTGCTGGACCAGCTCGCGCTCTTGCTGCAGCTGGCCATGTACACGGCCACGGGAACGCGGAGATGGCGGTGAATAATTGCCTGGCGAGGATGCAGGCCAGTGGCACGCCCATGCTGATTCTTATGGAGGGGATGGACACGGCTGGCGAGGCCTAGGACGTCGACGCTCAATCGAGACAGCAGCAAGCCTTGTAGCGAGGCTCATGGTCAATAAAGTGAATACACTCATTGTGCCTACTGAAGCTACATGTATGCGTTGACCATGCACGCAAGTGATGAACCAACACAAGCAGGGTGATCAAAAGGGCAAGCTTGAGTTTTAGTAACCAATTCACTGAGCGTCGACTACGATCATGTCTAGCGCGAATGTAATGCTGCAAGCTGGAAGCCGACCTATAGTCTCTGTGATTGGTCGTAATTATACAGGGGAGAGGCATCGGGAAAGCGGGAAGTGGTCAATTTGGTCAAATTGGTCAAAGTGGTCATATGTGGTCCCGGGAAACTCCCCAGTATCTTTAACAAACCGGATGTGGTTATCTCCGGATCTCCGGAGAGTCGCCCCAACGTAGAAGCGTCGAAGTGGCGAAGAGGCCGCCGGAAGAACATGCGCGATGGAGCCGCTACCAAGGGGGAAGCGCGGTATGTCTAGCGACTAATACTTCGACATGTATTAGTACTAGGTGCGTATGCTATTCCTCATTCGCTTTAGCTATGCTGGATAGACTGGTAATGACTCAGCTTACTGTAACTTCGTTTTTACTTGGCTGTGCGCGTGGGCAGGACCTCGTGGTGGGCGGGCAAGTCTTCACCGCGTCGCGGTTCCCCAACAAGGAGCTTACGCTCGCTATGGGCGTGAGCGTGGCCATTAGGAGCGTGTCCAAGCCAAGGCGACGGTGGCCCCCATCACGCTCTACTTCGGCGGTATGCGCAGGCGTTGTGGTACGGCGTGCTCGTGGGCGTGCTGGAGTGCCACTACACGTTGAACCTGAAGAGCATCGTCAGCGAGGAAGCGCTGGACCCGGGCCCGCACTGGCAGAAGCACCAGAAGCCCCATTGGCGCAAGTCGCACGCGCACGCCAAGCAGATTCGTGCGAGAACGTGCAGAGCTTCTCGCGCAGTTCTGGGTCTTCGCGCTGCTGCACGTCAGCTTCATCAACGTCTTCTACTGGTTCCAGAATGGGAGCGCCAGCTACCTGTTCCAGCATCACGACTACTTGATCGTCACGGCTGGCGTGGAGAACAGCGTCTCGCACCTGTTCGTCCGTTCGTCGGTCCTGCCGTTGACCAGTTCGGCGGCCGTATCCTGCTCATTATCATGTCTACTATCCTGTACGCGCTGGAATACGTGTTCATGATCTTCACGGGGATCAACTCACTGGTGTCGATGCTGCTGGTCTCGGTGTGTCTGTCGTCTACTCCGACGGTGCTGATGGGCTGCGATCCCAGCTCGGGGAGCCGCAAGAGCTTCAGCACGGCGTTCGGCATCGTCGAGATCACGGACGCCATCGGTGCCACATTTGGCAACCTGCTCTTGGGTATACTTGCGCGACAAGACTCGACGCTGAGGATTTGAGAGATATGCATACTGACTAGGACAAGCATACTTCCGACCAAGAGCCCGCGGCGAAGAGCGGTCCTTTGGTACGTTGGTACGTTCATCGATGTTTGACAAGAAGATCTTCGTGGGTGCTTACTTGTACCTGAATGTGTGATGATAGGTACTGGTGAATGCAGTCACCGATCAGTACAGGTCGGCGGATGTTCCGGATCATCGCCACTGGCGATCACGACGAGTTGCTGGACCAGCTCGCGCTCTTGCTGCAGCTGGCCATGTACACGGCCACGGGAACGCGGAGATGGCGGTGAATAATTGCCTGGCGAGGATGCAGGCCAGTGGCACGCCCATGCTGATTCTTATGGAGGGGATGGACACGGCTGGCGAGGCCTAGGACGTCGACGCTCAATCGAGACAGCAGCAAGCCTTGTAGCGAGGCTCATGGTCAATAAAGTGAATACACTCATTGTGCCTACTGAAGCTACATGTATGCGTTGACCATGCACGCAAGTGATGAACCAACACAAGCAGGGTGATCAAAAGGGCAAGCTTGAGTTTTAGTAACCAATTCACTGAGCGTCGACTACGATCATGTCTAGCGCGAATGTAATGCTGCAAGCTGGAAGCCGACCTATAGTCTCTGTGATTGGTCGTAATTATACAGGGGAGAGGCATCGGGAAAGCGGGAAGTGGTCAATTTGGTCAAATTGGTCAAAGTGGTCATATGTGGTCCCGGGAAACTCCCCAGTATCTTTAACAAACCGGATGTGGTTTATTGGAGATACCGGGAGCCGCAGGCTCCGGTATCTCCGATCAACCGTGGTTATCTCCGGATCTCCGGAGAGTCGCCCCAACGTAGAAGCGTCGAAGTGGCGAAGAGGCCGCCGGAAGAACATGCGCGATGGAGCCGCTACCAAGGGGGAAGCGCGGTATGTCTAGCGACTAATACTTCGACATGTATTAGTACTAGGTGCGTATGCTATTCCTCATTCGCTTTAGCTATGCTGGATAGACTGGTAATGACTCAGCTTACTGTAACTTCGTTTTTACTTGGCTGTGCGCGTGGGCAGGACCTCGTGGTGGGCGGGCAAGTCTTCACCGCGTCGCGGTTCCCCAACAAGGAGCTTACGCTCGCTATGGGCGTGAGCGTGGCCATTAGGAGCGTGTCCAAGCCAAGGCGACGGTGGCCCCCATCACGCTCTACTTCGGCGGTATGCGCAGGCGTTGTGGTACGGCGTGCTCGTGGGCGTGCTGGAGTGCCACTACACGTTGAACCTGAAGAGCATCGTCAGCGAGGAAGCGCTGGACCCGGGCCCGCACTGGCAGAAGCACCAGAAGCCCCATTGGCGCAAGTCGCACGCGCACGCCAAGCAGATTCGTGCGAGAACGTGCAGAGCTTCTCGCGCAGTTCTGGGTCTTCGCGCTGCTGCACGTCAGCTTCATCAACGTCTTCTACTGGTTCCAGAATGGGAGCGCCAGCTACCTGTTCCAGCATCACGACTACTTGATCGTCACGGCTGGCGTGGAGAACAGCGTCTCGCACCTGTTCGTCCGTTCGTCGGTCCTGCCGTTGACCAGTTCGGCGGCCGTATCCTGCTCATTATCATGTCTACTATCCTGTACGCGCTGGAATACGTGTTCATGATCTTCACGGGGATCAACTCACTGGTGTCGATGCTGCTGGTCTCGGTGTGTCTGTCGTCTACTCCGACGGTGCTGATGGGCTGCGATCCCAGCTCGGGGAGCCGCAAGAGCTTCAGCACGGCGTTCGGCATCGTCGAGATCACGGACGCCATCGGTGCCACATTTGGCAACCTGCTCTTGGGTATACTTGCGCGACAAGACTCGACGCTGAGGATTTGAGAGATATGCATACTGACTAGGACAAGCATACTTCCGACCAAGAGCCCGCGGCGAAGAGCGGTCCTTTGGTACGTTGGTACGTTCATCGATGTTTGACAAGAAGATCTTCGTGGGTGCTTACTTGTACCTGAATGTGTGATGATAGGTACTGGTGAATGCAGTCACCGATCAGTACAGGTCGGCGGATGTTCCGGATCATCGCCACTGGCGATCACGACGAGTTGCTGGACCAGCTCGCGCTCTTGCTGCAGCTGGCCATGTACACGGCCACGGGAACGCGGAGATGGCGGTGAATAATTGCCTGGCGAGGATGCAGGCCAGTGGCACGCCCATGCTGATTCTTATGGAGGGGATGGACACGGCTGGCGAGGCCTAGGACGTCGACGCTCAATCGAGACAGCAGCAAGCCTTGTAGCGAGGCTCATGGTCAATAAAGTGAATACACTCATTGTGCCTACTGAAGCTACATGTATGCGTTGACCATGCACGCAAGTGATGAACCAACACAAGCAGGGTGATCAAAAGGGCAAGCTTGAGTTTTAGTAACCAATTCACTGAGCGTCGACTACGATCATGTCTAGCGCGAATGTAATGCTGCAAGCTGGAAGCCGACCTATAGTCTCTGTGATTGGTCGTAATTATACAGGGGAGAGGCATCGGGAAAGCGGGAAGTGGTCAATTTGGTCAAATTGGTCAAAGTGGTCATATGTGGTCCCGGGAAACTCCCCAGTATCTTTAACAAACCGGATGTGGTTTATTGGAGATACCGGGAGCCGCAGGCTCCGGTATCTCCGATCAACCGTGGTTATCTCCGGATCTCCGGAGAGTCGCCCCAACGTAGAAGCGTCGAAGTGGCGAAGAGGCCGCCGGAAGAACATGCGCGATGGAGCCGCTACCAAGGGGGAAGCGCGGTATGTCTAGCGACTAATACTTCGACATGTATTAGTACTAGGTGCGTATGCTATTCCTCATTCGCTTTAGCTATGCTGGATAGACTGGTAATGACTCAGCTTACTGTAACTTCGTTTTTACTTGGCTGTGCGCGTGGGCAGGACCTCGTGGTGGGCGGGCAAGTCTTCACCGCGTCGCGGTTCCCCAACAAGGAGCTTACGCTCGCTATGGGCGTGAGCGTGGCCATTAGGAGCGTGTCCAAGCCAAGGCGACGGTGGCCCCCATCACGCTCTACTTCGGCGGTATGCGCAGGCGTTGTGGTACGGCGTGCTCGTGGGCGTGCTGGAGTGCCACTACACGTTGAACCTGAAGAGCATCGTCAGCGAGGAAGCGCTGGACCCGGGCCCGCACTGGCAGAAGCACCAGAAGCCCCATTGGCGCAAGTCGCACGCGCACGCCAAGCAGATTCGTGCGAGAACGTGCAGAGCTTCTCGCGCAGTTCTGGGTCTTCGCGCTGCTGCACGTCAGCTTCATCAACGTCTTCTACTGGTTCCAGAATGGGAGCGCCAGCTACCTGTTCCAGCATCACGACTACTTGATCGTCACGGCTGGCGTGGAGAACAGCGTCTCGCACCTGTTCGTCCGTTCGTCGGTCCTGCCGTTGACCAGTTCGGCGGCCGTATCCTGCTCATTATCATGTCTACTATCCTGTACGCGCTGGAATACGTGTTCATGATCTTCACGGGGATCAACTCACTGGTGTCGATGCTGCTGGTCTCGGTGTGTCTGTCGTCTACTCCGACGGTGCTGATGGGCTGCGATCCCAGCTCGGGGAGCCGCAAGAGCTTCAGCACGGCGTTCGGCATCGTCGAGATCACGGACGCCATCGGTGCCACATTTGGCAACCTGCTCTTGGGTATACTTGCGCGACAAGACTCGACGCTGAGGATTTGAGAGATATGCATACTGACTAGGACAAGCATACTTCCGACCAAGAGCCCGCGGCGAAGAGCGGTCCTTTGGTACGTTGGTACGTTCATCGATGTTTGACAAGAAGATCTTCGTGGGTGCTTACTTGTACCTGAATGTGTGATGATAGGTACTGGTGAATGCAGTCACCGATCAGTACAGGTCGGCGGATGTTCCGGATCATCGCCACTGGCGATCACGACGAGTTGCTGGACCAGCTCGCGCTCTTGCTGCAGCTGGCCATGTACACGGCCACGGGAACGCGGAGATGGTGGTGAATAATTGCCTGGCGAGGATGCAGGCCAGTGGCACGCCCATGCTGATTCTTATGGAGGGGATGGACACGGCTGGCGAGGCCTAGGACGTCGACGCTCAATCGAGACAGCAGCAAGCCTTGTAGCGAGGCTCATGGTCAATAAAGTGAATACACTCATTGTGCCTACTGAAGCTACATGTATGCGTTGACCATGCACGCAAGTGATGAACCAACACAAGCAGGGTGATCAAAAGGGCAAGCTTGAGTTTTAGTAACCAATTCACTGAGCGTCGACTACGATCATGTCTAGCGCGAATGTAATGCTGCAAGCTGGAAGCCGACCTATAGTCTCTGTGATTGGTCGTAATTATACAGGGGAGAGGCATCGGGAAAGCGGGAAGTGGTCAATTTGGTCAAATTGGTCAAAGTGGTCATATGTGGTCCCGGGAAACTCCCCAGTATCTTTAACAAACCGGATGTGGTTTATTGGAGATACCGGGAGCCGCAGGCTCCGGTATCTCCGATCAACCGTGGTTATCTCCGGATCTCCGGAGAGTCGCCCCAACGTAGAAGCGTCGAAGTGGCGAAGAGGCCGCCGGAAGAACATGCGCGATGGAGCCGCTACCAAGGGGGAAGCGCGGTATGTCTAGCGACTAATACTTCGACATGTATTAGTACTAGGTGCGTATGCTATTCCTCATTCGCTTTAGCTATGCTGGATAGACTGGTAATGACTCAGCTTACTGTAACTTCGTTTTTACTTGGCTGTGCGCGTGGGCAGGACCTCGTGGTGGGCGGGCAAGTCTTCACCGCGTCGCGGTTCCCCAACAAGGAGCTTACGCTCGCTATGGGCGTGAGCGTGGCCATTAGGAGCGTGTCCAAGCCAAGGCGACGGTGGCCCCCATCACGCTCTACTTCGGCGGTATGCGCAGGCGTTGTGGTACGGCGTGCTCGTGGGCGTGCTGGAGTGCCACTACACGTTGAACCTGAAGAGCATCGTCAGCGAGGAAGCGCTGGACCCGGGCCCGCACTGGCAGAAGCACCAGAAGCCCCATTGGCGCAAGTCGCACGCGCACGCCAAGCAGATTCGTGCGAGAACGTGCAGAGCTTCTCGCGCAGTTCTGGGTCTTCGCGCTGCTGCACGTCAGCTTCATCAACGTCTTCTACTGGTTCCAGAATGGGAGCGCCAGCTACCTGTTCCAGCATCACGACTACTTGATCGTCACGGCTGGCGTGGAGAACAGCGTCTCGCACCTGTTCGTCCGTTCGTCGGTCCTGCCGTTGACCAGTTCGGCGGCCGTATCCTGCTCATTATCATGTCTACTATCCTGTACGCGCTGGAATACGTGTTCATGATCTTCACGGGGATCAACTCACTGGTGTCGATGCTGCTGGTCTCGGTGTGTCTGTCGTCTACTCCGACGGTGCTGATGGGCTGCGATCCCAGCTCGGGGAGCCGCAAGAGCTTCAGCACGGCGTTCGGCATCGTCGAGATCACGGACGCCATCGGTGCCACATTTGGCAACCTGCTCTTGGGTATACTTGCGCGACAAGACTCGACGCTGAGGATTTGAGAGATATGCATACTGACTAGGACAAGCATACTTCCGACCAAGAGCCCGCGGCGAAGAGCGGTCCTTTGGTACGTTGGTACGTTCATCGATGTTTGACAAGAAGATCTTCGTGGGTGCTTACTTGTACCTGAATGTGTGATGATAGGTACTGGTGAATGCAGTCACCGATCAGTACAGGTCGGCGGATGTTCCGGATCATCGCCACTGGCGATCACGACGAGTTGCTGGACCAGCTCGCGCTCTTGCTGCAGCTGGCCATGTACACGGCCACGGGAACGCGGAGATGGCGGTGAATAATTGCCTGGCGAGGATGCAGGCCAGTGGCACGCCCATGCTGATTCTTATGGAGGGGATGGACACGGCTGGCGAGGCCTAGGACGTCGACGCTCAATCGAGACAGCAGCAAGCCTTGTAGCGAGGCTCATGGTCAATAAAGTGAATACACTCATTGTGCCTACTGAAGCTACATGTATGCGTTGACCATGCACGCAAGTGATGAACCAACACAAGCAGGGTGATCAAAAGGGCAAGCTTGAGTTTTAGTAACCAATTCACTGAGCGTCGACTACGATCATGTCTAGCGCGAATGTAATGCTGCAAGCTGGAAGCCGACCTATAGTCTCTGTGATTGGTCGTAATTATACAGGGGAGAGGCATCGGGAAAGCGGGAAGTGGTCAATTTGGTCAAATTGGTCAAAGTGGTCATATGTGGTCCCGGGAAACTCCCCAGTATCTTTAACAAACCGGATGTGGTTTATTGGAGATACCGGGAGCCGCAGGCTCCGGTATCTCCGATCAACCGTGGTTATCTCCGGATCTCCGGAGAGTCGCCCCAACGTAGAAGCGTCGAAGTGGCGAAGAGGCCGCCGGAAGAACATGCGCGATGGAGCCGCTACCAAGGGGGAAGCGCGGTATGTCTAGCGACTAATACTTCGACATGTATTAGTACTAGGTGCGTATGCTATTCCTCATTCGCTTTAGCTATGCTGGATAGACTGGTAATGACTCAGCTTACTGTAACTTCGTTTTTACTTGGCTGTGCGCGTGGGCAGGACCTCGTGGTGGGCGGGCAAGTCTTCACCGCGTCGCGGTTCCCCAACAAGGAGCTTACGCTCGCTATGGGCGTGAGCGTGGCCATTAGGAGCGTGTCCAAGCCAAGGCGACGGTGGCCCCCATCACGCTCTACTTCGGCGGTATGCGCAGGCGTTGTGGTACGGCGTGCTCGTGGGCGTGCTGGAGTGCCACTACACGTTGAACCTGAAGAGCATCGTCAGCGAGGAAGCGCTGGACCCGGGCCCGCACTGGCAGAAGCACCAGAAGCCCCATTGGCGCAAGTCGCACGCGCACGCCAAGCAGATTCGTGCGAGAACGTGCAGAGCTTCTCGCGCAGTTCTGGGTCTTCGCGCTGCTGCACGTCAGCTTCATCAACGTCTTCTACTGGTTCCAGAATGGGAGCGCCAGCTACCTGTTCCAGCATCACGACTACTTGATCGTCACGGCTGGCGTGGAGAACAGCGTCTCGCACCTGTTCGTCCGTTCGTCGGTCCTGCCGTTGACCAGTTCGGCGGCCGTATCCTGCTCATTATCATGTCTACTATCCTGTACGCGCTGGAATACGTGTTCATGATCTTCACGGGGATCAACTCACTGGTGTCGATGCTGCTGGTCTCGGTGTGTCTGTCGTCTACTCCGACGGTGCTGATGGGCTGCGATCCCAGCTCGGGGAGCCGCAAGAGCTTCAGCACGGCGTTCGGCATCGTCGAGATCACGGACGCCATCGGTGCCACATTTGGCAACCTGCTCTTGGGTATACTTGCGCGACAAGACTCGACGCTGAGGATTTGAGAGATATGCATACTGACTAGGACAAGCATACTTCCGACCAAGAGCCCGCGGCGAAGAGCGGTCCTTTGGTACGTTGGTACGTTCATCGATGTTTGACAAGAAGATCTTCGTGGGTGCTTACTTGTACCTGAATGTGTGATGATAGGTACTGGTGAATGCAGTCACCGATCAGTACAGGTCGGCGGATGTTCCGGATCATCGCCACTGGCGATCACGACGAGTTGCTGGACCAGCTCGCGCTCTTGCTGCAGCTGGCCATGTACACGGCCACGGGAACGCGGAGATGGCGGTGAATAATTGCCTGGCGAGGATGCAGGCCAGTGGCACGCCCATGCTGATTCTTATGGAGGGGATGGACACGGCTGGCGAGGCCTAGGACGTCGACGCTCAATCGAGACAGCAGCAAGCCTTGTAGCGAGGCTCATGGTCAATAAAGTGAATACACTCATTGTGCCTACTGAAGCTACATGTATGCGTTGACCATGCACGCAAGTGATGAACCAACACAAGCAGGGTGATCAAAAGGGCAAGCTTGAGTTTTAGTAACCAATTCACTGAGCGTCGACTACGATCATGTCTAGCGCGAATGTAATGCTGCAAGCTGGAAGCCGACCTATAGTCTCTGTGATTGGTCGTAATTATACAGGGGAGAGGCATCGGGAAAGCGGGAAGTGGTCAATTTGGTCAAATTGGTCAAAGTGGTCATATGTGGTCCCGGGAAACTCCCCAGTATCTTTAACAAACCGGATGTGGTTTATTGGAGATACCGGGAGCCGCAGGCTCCGGTATCTCCGATCAACCGTGGTTATCTCCGGATCTCCGGAGAGTCGCCTCAACGTAGAAGCGTCGAAGTGGCGAAGAGGCCGCCGGAAGAACATGCGCGATGGAGCCGCTACCAAGGGGGAAGCGCGGTATGTCTAGCGACTAATACTTCGACATGTATTAGTACTAGGTGCGTATGCTATTCCTCATTCGCTTTAGCTATGCTGGATAGACTGGTAATGACTCAGCTTACTGTAACTTCGTTTTTACTTGGCTGTGCGCGTGGGCAGGACCTCGTGGTGGGCGGGCAAGTCTTCACCGCGTCGCGGTTCCCCAACAAGGAGCTTACGCTCGCTATGGGCGTGAGCGTGGCCATTAGGAGCGTGTCCAAGCCAAGGCGACGGTGGCCCCCATCACGCTCTACTTCGGCGGTATGCGCAGGCGTTGTGGTACGGCGTGCTCGTGGGCGTGCTGGAGTGCCACTACACGTTGAACCTGAAGAGCATCGTCAGCGAGGAAGCGCTGGACCCGGGCCCGCACTGGCAGAAGCACCAGAAGCCCCATTGGCGCAAGTCGCACGCGCACGCCAAGCAGATTCGTGCGAGAACGTGCAGAGCTTCTCGCGCAGTTCTGGGTCTTCGCGCTGCTGCACGTCAGCTTCATCAACGTCTTCTACTGGTTCCAGAATGGGAGCGCCAGCTACCTGTTCCAGCATCACGACTACTTGATCGTCACGGCTGGCGTGGAGAACAGCGTCTCGCACCTGTTCGTCCGTTCGTCGGTCCTGCCGTTGACCAGTTCGGCGGCCGTATCCTGCTCATTATCATGTCTACTATCCTGTACGCGCTGGAATACGTGTTCATGATCTTCACGGGGATCAACTCACTGGTGTCGATGCTGCTGGTCTCGGTGTGTCTGTCGTCTACTCCGACGGTGCTGATGGGCTGCGATCCCAGCTCGGGGAGCCGCAAGAGCTTCAGCACGGCGTTCGGCATCGTCGAGATCACGGACGCCATCGGTGCCACATTTGGCAACCTGCTCTTGGGTATACTTGCGCGACAAGACTCGACGCTGAGGATTTGAGAGATATGCATACTGACTAGGACAAGCATACTTCCGACCAAGAGCCCGCGGCGAAGAGCGGTCCTTTGGTACGTTGGTACGTTCATCGATGTTTGACAAGAAGATCTTCGTGGGTGCTTACTTGTACCTGAATGTGTGATGATAGGTACTGGTGAATGCAGTCACCGATCAGTACAGGTCGGCGGATGTTCCGGATCATCGCCACTGGCGATCACGACGAGTTGCTGGACCAGCTCGCGCTCTTGCTGCAGCTGGCCATGTACACGGCCACGGGAACGCGGAGATGGCGGTGAATAATTGCCTGGCGAGGATGCAGGCCAGTGGCACGCCCATGCTGATTCTTATGGAGGGGATGGACACGGCTGGCGAGGCCTAGGACGTCGACGCTCAATCGAGACAGCAGCAAGCCTTGTAGCGAGGCTCATGGTCAATAAAGTGAATACACTCATTGTGCCTACTGAAGCTACATGTATGCGTTGACCATGCACGCAAGTGATGAACCAACACAAGCAGGGTGATCAAAAGGGCAAGCTTGAGTTTTAGTAACCAATTCACTGAGCGTCGACTACGATCATGTCTAGCGCGAATGTAATGCTGCAAGCTGGAAGCCGACCTATAGTCTCTGTGATTGGTCGTAATTATACAGGGGAGAGGCATCGGGAAAGCGGGAAGTGGTCAATTTTGCTCAAATTGGTCAAAGTGGTCATATGTGGTCCCGGGAAACTCCCCAGTATCTTTAACAAACCGGATGTGTGAACTGATTAATGTCAAGGTGCAGCAAGGGTGTAGTGGTGAAGTTGCTGAATTATAGGAATGTGCTAGTAGCTACCTAACAATACCTAAAGTGCGACACTTACTGAAACGGTGGAGTTGTTGGAGGGGGCGACTGCTTCGCTTGTCTCCACGTCGCTCGTATCCACGTCGCTCGTAATATCGGCTGGAATGTGTACAACCTCGGGAAGCTGGATTACTTCACGAGCAACGCGTCGAGCACGGCCACGAGGGACGTTGGCAACACGACGCACATACTCTTGCGAGATCGTCTTGATCACCGTGACGAATGTAGCCATGGAGGGGTGCGGCGTTGGGAAGCTGCTATTTAACTCCCGGTTAAACCGTTCGAGAGGATTGTTTGTCCTCGCGATCAGTTCGTTGTCCAGCCCAAACACATTCCAAACCTCGATGGAGTACTGCGCGAGCCATGTGCGTTCGAAATAGCCCCAGAATTCACCCCATTTAGCTACCGAATAGGTCACATCAGCTACCGCGCATCGCCGCTTGATCTCCCGCTTCACCCATTTAATCCCTCGTTCGATGTGGTCATGCTGAATCACGGTCAGTGTGTCTAACACACCATGCGTCATGGCGATTCGACACTCCTCTTCCGGAATAGCGTAGCGCTTCATAGCGCGACGGAGTGCCTGCTTCATATGAAACAGGCACCCTAGCACAATTGCGTTAGGAAACTGGGTTTGAAGCGAATCCATTAAAGCGGACTCAAAGTCGCAGACAATCTCAGCGGGTTCAATCTGCTGATCGGTAGCTTGCACGATGAAGTGTATCATATCCCAGTAGCTGTCCGCCGTTCGAGAGGTGCTCAGAACGTAAAACACAGGTACGAACACGCCCGACGCGCGATCATGCACCATGAACACGACGCATTGCGCGTAGCCACTCGGAACACATCTGAACGTTCCATCGACGAATAGCGTCGTTCCATGATAGCGTAAGAGCGCTACCAGCGCAGGGTGCGCCCAGCCCAGAAGACGAGTAGGCTTGGTCAGGTCGTCTCGGTTGGGTGTAATGCAGTGAAACTGAAAAAATGTGACAGCCTCACCGAGCGCGAGGGAGAGCGGCGGAATCTCGATTGAACCGTGCACGTTGCCGGAGTAGTGTTGGTTTCTTGCATGATGCACGCGGCGTATAACTTGCTGCTCCGACAGGCCCCGCACGACATCAGGGTTGTCGAGTAGAAACGTCGTTGCAGCTCCTCCCACACGCGACGTACAGGCCACGCAACATGCTCAATTGCTAAGAGGTCAGCTTGCGCTTTCATTTCAGCTTCAACGTTGGTAACGGAGCTAACTACAGCTGTCGCGCTGCAACTGTGCGCCTTGACGCTGGTGTAGCCCATGGACGCAATCCGGAACTCCATCTTGCCGCCGCAACCCGCTCGATACTTAGAACATCGGTATACAATCTTGCGCGAAGAAGCCCAGCCGCGAGTATACTTGTACCCCTTGAAGTAACACGTTGTGCGCTCAGCACGTCTCGGGGCGTGGCTGCTCGTGTCTTCAACCGGCGGCTGAGGGCCGCGGTCACTCTACAGCACCTCGACCCCCACTTGACCGTCTACCGCGACTGCGTTGACACTTTCCTCCATGCCACTTGAGCCCTTTGATGCAACTTCACGACTGATCGAGTAGCGAACACTGCATCTACCATGCCTCCAGCCTACCACTAGTTTCCCGATCACAGATCCGATCATCGACGCGACAACAACCCGATCATAGACCAGATCAGTTCCGTGTACGAACCAAAATAAAATCTACCGGGAGCTCGTAGTCGATCTGCGCGCCGTTCTCCAGCAATGTCTGCACCATGGTGGCGTTCCCATTCTGAGCAGCGGCCAGCAGCGCAGCCCAGCCGTCCAAGTCGACAGCCACTTGACGGTGCAGGAGCAGCTCGACGATGCCGAGGTGGCCGGTGATACAGGCCTCTACCAACGACCTGGTCCCATTCGCTCTCTTAGTGTCGACGTTCGCGCCACCAGCATCGAGCAGAAGTCGAGCTGTATTCACGCGTCCGTGGCCACACGCTAGAAGGAGCGGGGTGGATCCCTCTTGGTTCCGTTGCTCGAAGTGCGCCCCATGCCACAGCAGCAGTCGCACCAGGTCTGTGCGTCGATTCTGAGCAGCGATCATCAGCGCCGTCCAGTCACGGTTGTTCGCCAAGTCGATGGACGCGTCGCCGGCCAGCAGCAGCTTCACGACGTCGACGTGGGCCTTTATGGAAGCCATCACGAGCGCGCCGTCCACGTCCTCGTCCTGGAACCCAACGGGTGCGCCGGCATCGATGAGAGCTCGAGCGGCGTCGAGATGCCCGTCCGGGCATGCCCGCAACAGGGACTAGCCACTCTTTGATTACTCGTCCTTCACCTCGTCGTGGGCCGGAGCCGGAGGGGGCCCGTGCTCAGCTTTCACCGCTCCTTCACTCTCTGGCTCGTTGTTCACAGCTCAACCACACTCGGCACGGATCACCTCTTCTTGTCCACGACCTGACATCTTTTTCTCCACTGGAAGTCTAGTCGGATACTTATTTTAATAACTTAGAAGTAATGAGCGACAACGATAGTGTTGCTCAGCAAGATCTCATGTGCTGACTCAAGTCTGGTGCACGGAGGATTGGGACGATTGGGACTACGGGGGTGATTTCTTACAACTGAAAGCATTTCGTCTTTAGTTTTTTTTTCTTTCTTATCAATCCCCCCCGTGTTATCATTTCTTTTCGAGTGGAGAGCTGTATTGCAGTCTCACACGTGTCTCTCATCGTTGTCGTCCTCCTCCTCTTCAAGGGATTCATCCAGGTCGAAAGACTCGTCCATGTAGTCGTTCTCCGCTTCACTGGCGCTGTCCTCGTGAATTGCTGCAGGCGTTGGCATTGATTCTGCGTTGGTAGTAGTCAGCTTCGCCGGTGAACTCATCACGCCTTCATGGTAGGCTACTGCTCTGCCAGCAAAGTCGGACGTGTGTGCTCCGAGCGAACGCGAAGGGATTTCGGCGCCAACTGGCGCATCGTCATGCAGCGGGATTGAGATCTCACCGAACTCGTCGTCCTCCTCGTTCGACCGGATCGAAGCTTCAGCGAACTCGTCGTCGTATCCGTAAGACTGGATGGACGCCTCCCCAAACTCGGTGGCTCTGCCCGGAGATCCGCCGAATTCGTCGTTTCTGGCCATACGCAATGGCGTTGCAGCAGTCCCCGCCTTGTGCTCGTCTTGCGCGGTTTTGAACTTGTGCATTGCTGCATCACACCCATCGTCGCGTAGTGGGAGCGAAGTTTCGCCGAATTCGTCCTCTTCGTGCGATGCCTGACCGAATTCATCGTTGCTGCTGTCCTCGTGGACTCGGGACTGAATCGACGGCTGGCCGAAGTCGTTTGTCTCCAAGGACGCCTCACCAAACTCATCGTCGTCTCGCAATCTCGACAAGATCGCAGCAACCCCGGATTTGCCGACTTTGCTTAATCCAGCCGAGCCAGCTTCCGTACCAAAGGAGCTCTCCCTGGATCGCACAGACTTTTCACCGGAATCAAGTGACCGAGACGCGATCGAAGTCTCGCCAAACTCGTCTTCCTCATCCGCGCCAGAAGCAATCGGCGCTCTGCTTCTAGCCCTCGAGGAGTCTCCTAGCTCGCCTCCGAGTGATTCCAGTGAAGCTTCGCCAAACTCGTTGTCGTCAGAAGCAATTGGTCTGGCGATTCGACTTAACTGCGGTAGTCGCTGAGTCTTCATAGTGGGTCGACTTTGCTCAAGGAGCAGGCGCTCAACTTCATCCATGTCATCGTCTTCCTCAAGATTTACGCGGCGGGCCCCCATGCCGATTCGACTTAAGCTTGATGAGAATATCGGTTGACTCTGTACAGCCATCGTCTCCTCTTCCTCTGAACTGCCTCCGTCCTCTTCCATGCGAAGCGACATTGTCGACGCTCGTGGCGGCGCTACGGCTGCTCCTGGTTCTTCCCCGCTCTCACTATCGCCGTCGTCATCATCGCCCTTCGTCATCACACTATCCAGTGAACGCTCGGCTGCGCGAAGCTGCTCTTCCGACCACTCACCCTCGTCTTCACCATCGTCCAACTGCTTCGTAGGCTGCACAGTCGACTCCGAGTTCACGCTACGCTCCTGCTCGAGGTCCCACGCAACATCCTCATCAAACGAGCTCTCCGCGAGTGGATCCGCGTGCGAGACAGCGACTGGGCTCACCCGCTCATTGCGGTAGCGGGCACCATCGTCTTCATCATGTTGTGGATCATCGTAGATATATCGGCTCCCAAAAGTATGCCGGGAGTCCACGGGCTGCGCACTTCCACCGCCTGCCAGCCTGGATGCGAGTCTTTCAAGCGCATCATCTTCGTCAGGTTGGCTCATGAACGCACCACTCGCTGGGGTTGATAGAGATGCATCGAGCTCTCCATCGCCACCAACTGACTCGTTCAACGCGTCAGCTTCATGGACGTGATGAGCCAGTGCTGCGTTTTCCACACTCGAATCCGAGTCTGATGTATCGACATCTGCACTCACGCGTTCCAAGCTGGAACCGGATTCTTCCATCATGCGATTGCCCGCAACGGCGTCCTCGTTCACGCTCGAGGACGATTCCTCTAGTGCGTCTGCTTGTACTGCATGTAGTTCATCCTCGTCATCAAATTCATCCTCTTCCTGGGACACCAGGCCGAACTTATCGTCGCCTTGGCGTCGGGACTGAATCGATACTGGACCAAACTCGCTTATACTCTGCGACTTGAAGGACGACTCACTAAACTCATTGGCATCCTGCAATCTGGATAGCATCGAAGCGACCTCAGACACGCCAACGTTGCGCGACACCGTAGTGGCCGATGATGGGCCATCAAGCCTGCTCTCTTGGGATTCAACGAACGTTTCTCCAGATTCATCGGCATTAGATTGGATCGATGCTTCACCAAACTCATCGTCATTGCCACTCTGAGACTGAAGCGATGTTTCCCCGAACTCATCGGTAGTAATTGCTCTTCCGGTAGTGAATCGATTCAGCTGCGGCAGTGTCTTCTTGGTGGATTGGCGTTGTTCAAGGAGCAGGCGCTCAACTTCATCCAAGTCATCGTCTTCCTCAAGGTTCAAACCACGACTTCCCATGCCGAATCGACTAAGGCTCGATGAGAAGGTCGGTTGGCTCGGCACAGGCATCGTCTCCTCTTCCTCTGAGCTGTCTCCGTCGTCTTCCATGCGAACGGACATGGCTGGGGCTGGAGGTGGTGCTACTACTGCTGCTGCTGCTGCTGCTGCTTCAACGCTGTCACTATCGTCGTTGTCATCGTCCCTCGTTATGGCGCTGTCCAGAGAGCGCTCAGCTGCACGAAGCTGCTCTTCAGACCATTCATCCTCGTCTTGATCGCTGGGCAAGTCCTTCGATGGTTGTAGGGATGGCGCAGAGACCACATCAGCCTCTTCCTGATCCGAACGCAGCGATAGTTCACCACCGTGGGTAGATGTACTAGCAAAGGCATCTCGCTGAACCACGTGCTGTGCTCTTGCATTACCTTCCAGCCTGGATGCTAACGCTTCAAGCGCATCAGCCTCATCACGCTGAGTCCCAGCTACGCTCGATAATGACTCCTCCAACATGTCTTGCCCGTCTTCACTGGCCACACTGCCCACGGATTCCTCCAACTCGTCAGATTTATGGAGCTGATCTGCCACCGCTGCATTGTCCGAACCTTCTAACGCGTCGCGGCCCTCATCCAGCGCTGCTCCACCACTTTCCATGCTAGACGACGCCGAGTCGTCCAACATGGCATCATCTTCGTAACGTTGTTGTGCTTGTTCTCTCCTTGCAGCACTGGATGGTGCTTCGTAGTTATCTGGTCGTTCGTCGTCCATCGCACCGCTTGTTACACTTGTCGATAATTCTTCCAGCACATTGCTGCTCTGATTAAGCTGGTCGGCCATCGCATCGCTTGTCACGCTGGATGCTGACTCGTCTAGTTCGTCAAAGTCGTTCGAAAAAACGCTCTCCTTGCTTGGCGACAAAATACCTGGTGCGATGTCTTCGTCCTCTTGGAGTTGGCCGTCCACTACATCGCCCCCCTCGCTCAACCTTGACATCGATTCTTCTAACGCATTATCCTCAGCATCGCGGCCCCCACCCACATCTGTCGCCACGCTTGGCGTTGATTCCTCCAGTGATTCGCCGTGTTCATATCGATCCGCCATTGCGCCAATATCCACGCTTGACGCTGAAACTTCGACTTCGCTGCCTTCATAGTACCGAGCTTCGGTCGCACACACTTCCACGCTCGATGCTGAATCTTCTAGCACTTCGTCATTCCCGTGTTGGTCTGCCGCTGAGTCATCTAGTGCATCTTCATTCGCAGCGGAATGACTAGCGATTTCCCTCTCACTTGAAGCTGATTCATCTAATGCTTTGCCCTCATTAATGAGGTTCTCGACGCTTGACGCGGTCGATTCACCAAGTGCGCGCTCGCCTTCGTCATGTTTTTCAAGCGATCGCTCATTAACTGAAATCTCGCTATCAGACAGATCGTCAGCTCCATCAAATGAGTTTTCCTGCTCAACTGGCGTTGGTTTCCCAGTCGCGCTGCCATGGTCAGCACCGACATCAGAGTCAAGGTTATTGCGAGTGCTCACACCTTCATGCTCATCCCTCTCCGACATCATCGAGTCGTCCAACGAGCTCTCCGCCATGGCGTCCTGCACTACGAAGCCATCGGAGTCCGATTTGTCGGCTTCTTCTACTTCATCGCCGCGCATTGATCGATGCACCACGTTATGAGAGAATGAGGCTACGTTTGATTCGTTGCCTTCAAGTGCCGCCATCATGGCATTATCGAACGAGCTCTCCTCGAGAGGATCAAGCTCCTCTTCATCTTCCTCTGGCTCAGAGCTCGCGTCGTGGCTGGCATCTAGCTCAGCATCGTCGCTATGTCTATTATCCGGATCATTTGCCGGAGGGTTTGTATTCATGTCTGTGTCGGCTGCAAGACCACCGTCCTCCAGCTCAGAACCATCGGACAAGGCCTCGTCTATTAACTCGTCATCAACCACAGCCCCTTGCTCTGAGCTTGCGCCTTGCTGCGCGTCACTCTGTTCACGTTGATCAGCTGCTTCATGACTGGTGCTAAGGTCTGCGCTGGCTGCAAGATTGTCACCCTTCAGCTCAGAACCATCGGACGAGACCTCGTCCAGTTCGTTATCACCACCATCATCATTAGCCACTGCAGCGGGCTGCAGCTCCGTCGTGTCAAGGTCGTTATCATGTGCAAATTCATCACTGCTATCACATTCATTATCAATATGTGGGTTCACCTGCTTACTAGAGTGCGCAAGGCTCCGCTCCAGCATCAGCCTCTCCACTTCATCCATGTCGTCGTCCTCGCCATCGCCATCGCCACGAAAGCCCACCGAGCTCCACCTGGACATAGCCTTCGTCTCCTCAATCTGGCAGTCGACACTCGGCTCCAGTCCACCGACGCCATCATCATCTGCTTCATCATCGTCACTCCTATCCTGCCTGCCCTTGAAACTGTCCTCCTCCGCAACATCATCGCTAGAATCTTCATCGTCATCAAGGTTAGACATCGCTACAGCTCGCTCCTCACGGCTTCTTTCCTGCTCAGCACGCACAACATGTTCAGCGACCCCCAACTCAGCATCAGTTCCGGATTCGTCATGACTAATGTCGCCAATCGAATCCTCCCCCTCCCCATCCACATTGTCAGAACTCGCACCTTCTCCCTCGACATCCACAGGGCTCTCCTGCTCCACGTCAGGCTGATCCACGTCGTGCTTGACGCCCTCCTCATCTAATCCCTGCTCCGACTCGTCAAAGTAGTCCTCCTTCGCCTTCTCCAGCGCAAGCGCGATCGCCGCACCGTCCACAGACGAGTTCTGCGAGGTTGGTGCAGCCGGGACCACCCCGTCGTCGGTACTCACGCCGCTCACAGGAGCCTTGGCAATTCCATCCGGGAACACTGAAGTCGATCCATCGTGAAGGTCCAGCACAGCATCTCGTAACCGCGACTCCACGTTCCGGAGCTTCTCCACAATCTCGGGGGCAATCGACGCGTACTTCTGCATCCACCGGAAATCGTTTAAAAGGTTGCTGTCGCCGCCCGAACCGTGGGCCACGAGCAGCGCGTTTAAGAACTCGGCGTTCATCAGCACTTCCTGCTCCACCGACTGGACCTTGGCCAGCTCACGCGCGTTCTCGGCACGGACGCGAGTCAGCTTCTCCTCTTCGTCAAAGACACTGGCGCGGAGCTCGCTCCACTCCATGATACCGCAGCAAGCCGTCAGCTTCTGATACAGCGACTGCACTTCGGCCGTCAGCGTCACAATCTCCTGACGAGTAGCAGTGAAGTCCTTCTCCAGGTTGGTCACGTTGTTCTCGTCCGGCGTGAGCGCGGCCGTGCGCTCTTCAAGGTCCTTGAGCTTGCTCTGCAGCTCACCCAGGTCGTGGTACTTGACGTTCTCCACCGCGCGGATCTTCTCACGGACGGCGCCCACAGCGGCCGTCAGCGTCTTGTTCTCGGTACGGAGCTCCTCCACTTCACGCTCCTTCATCTCCGTGCGCCGCTGGTACGACACCTCGCGCTTAGCGCGGTCCTTCTCCTCCTCCTGCAACTGGCGCTCAAGCTGGCGCTTCTCCTCACGCAGAGACATCATCTCCTCGCTGAACTCATCCGATCCCTTGGCGATGATCGCGGACTTGTGATACTGCTCCTTCAGCTCCTCGCGGAGCTGCTCCACGACAGACTCGAGCTCGCGGATCTGCGTCTCGTGCTCCTTGACCTGGCTGTCCAGCTCCTGCGCAGTGGCGCTGTCGGCGGCCGCCTGCTTCACAGTCAGCTCGTATTCAGCCTGGAGACGCTCCAGCTCGTGCGCAGTGCGACGGTGCGTCGCGTACAGGGCGTCAAGGTGGTGCGTGATAGCGTCGTCGTCGCTCATGTCGCCACTGTCCTCAATGACTTCGTTGTCGCCGGACGCGTTCGCGGCCTGCACCAACTCCTCCAGAATGCGCTTGAGACGCGACTGGAGCTGCTGCTCACGGTGCTGGGAAGCCTTCAGCGTTGTCGTCAACTCGGTCATCTGGTCCGTCAGCTCGGAACGAGCGGCCTCCAGCTCCTTGTTCGATTCGGCCTTCAGCGACTTGACATCCGCGTTCAGCTTGTCGATGGTGACCTCCAGGTCCTGCTCGCGAGCACGAGAGCTCTCGCGCTCCTGGTTCAGCTTGAGCGTAAGCGAGTCGATCTGAGAGACGTAGCGGCTCTGCATCTCCTCCTGCGCCATCGCCATCTCGACCAGCTTCTGACGGTTTGTCTCGTCCGACTGCTTGGCCTCCTTCAGCTGCGTCTGCTTCTCCTCCAGGGAGCTCGACACCTCACTGAGCTCAGCGCGAAGCCTGTCGACTTCGGCCTGCATCTGACCCTTAATCGCGGCCAGCTCCTCCTCCTTCTCAGCTGAGGCACCACCGATGTTGGCCTCCATCTGAGACACCTCTCCCTCCAAACGCGTCTTCGTTTCCTCCAGCTCCAGGATCTGTGCCGTGAACTCGTCGATCTTGCTGCGAGCCTCCTTGATTTCGTGCGTCAGAGTCGACACCTCACGCTGGTGCAGAGCCTCCTGCTTCTCGAGCTCCTTCTCCAGCTCAGTGATCGTGGCCTTGGTCGTCTCGAGTTCGGACTGAGCACCCTCCAGCTCCGAGATACGCTCCTCGAACTTCGACTTCATCGCAGCAAACTGCGTTGCGTGCTCCAGACGGAGGTTCGTCTCCGTGCTCAGAGTGGCACGCTCGTGCTCGATCTGCGCGCGCTGGATCTGCTCCAGCAGATCGTTCTTCTCGTCCTTCAGCGCAGCCAGTTCGTCCTCCAGCGCGTCAAGGTTGCTCTTCTCAACCAGCGTGTCGCGCAGCTGGCGCATCGCCTGCTCCTTGTCCGCGATCTGCTGCTTGAGCTCGCCGATCTTCTCGTCGTAGTCGCTGGACAGCTTGGTGATAGTGTCTTCCATGATCACCTTCTGGCTCTCCTTAGCCGCGTTGAACTCCTCAGTCATCTCCTCCAGTTCCTGCTTCAGCTCGTCCTTCTCGAGCTGGCTTTCAAGCAGCAACTTCTCCAGTTCGTTACGCTCTTCAGTGCTGGCTGCGGTGAGGGCAGCCTGCTTCTTCATCTCGTCACCGTTCTGAAGTGCCTGAGCAACACGTTCCATCTCCTTCAGCTTCAGCTGTGCGATGAACAGCTCGTGTTCCTTGGTTGCCTTGACACGACGGACAGTCTTGGCCTCACGCTTCGACAGATCCAGCATCTTAGCAGACGCCGTCTCGATACGCTTCAGAGTCTTAGTCAGGAGTCCGACCTGCGTTTGCTTGGCCTGCAGCTCCGACGTCAACTGGCGGACCTTCTTCTCCTTCTCGGTCTCCAGGTTATGGATCTGCTCACGCACCTCGGCAACCTCCTTCTTCGACTTACGCACCAACTCGTTCTTCTCCTCGTTCTCCGCCTTCTCACGCGCGAGCAGGTTCTCCAGCAGCGAGTTCTTGCCCTGCGCCACACCCATCAGCTTGCTCTCCTCCTGCAGCTTCTGCATCAGCTCGAGACGCTGAGCCTCCTTCTGCTTCTCCGTCTCTGTCAGCGTACTGCGAAGCTCCTTCAGTCTAGCCTGGAACTGCTGCTCCTCGCTAGCAAAACGGCGCTCCACTTCAGCCTTGGTGGCGGCCAGCGCCTCTAGCTCCGCCACCGAGCGGGCCAGGCGCTGACGCAGCTTGTCGTTCTCCTCCTCCCTGTCGGCCGAGCTGCGGCTCAACCGCTGGCTGGCCTCCACCTTCACCTGGCTCATCGTCTCCTGCAGGTTCTTGGTCGCCTCCTCCAGCTTCTTCTGCTTCTTGGCGAGCTCCGACAGCTGGTCATCAAACTTGTTGGACTTCTCCTTGTTGCTGCAGGCGATCTGCTCCAGCTTCTCTTCCATCGCCGCAGCCGCGCTGCGCTGCTGGCTCTGCAGCGCCTTGTTGAGCTCAGTGCGCGCGTCAGCCAGCTCGTCACGAAGGGTGGCGCTGGCCAGCTTGGCATCCTGCAGCTTCTTCTCTTGGCGGTCCAGCGCGCTGGAAAGCTGAGCCAAGTCCTCCTTGCTCTGCGTCTGCGCGTTCTGCAGCGGTAGCAGGTCGCTCTTGCGCAGCGCCGAGCTCTGCAGACGCTGGATGTCGCCCGTCAGGTCGTTCTTGAGCGCCGCCAAGCTCTCCTGACGCTGCGAGAACGACTGCTTCTCGAGGCTCGAGACCTTCTGCTCCATCTTCTCGGCCATGCGCATGACGTTCTGGGCCAGGCGGTCCTCCATCTCGCGGAACTCGCGCGTGAGACGGATGCTCAGCAGGTTCTCGACCGCCTTCATGTCCACCAAGCTGCCCATATGGCGGTGCATGAGCTGCACCCTGTCTGCAAGCTTGAACAGGCCCTGCTCCTGCTTCTGGCGGTTGGCCACCAGCGCCTCGATGTTGTCCTCCAGGGTCGAGATTTTCATGGTCGACGACGACAGCGTCTTGACACGGGATCCGAGCTCCGCCAGCTCGCGGTCCACGCTCACTTTGCGGCCGAGCAGGTCCGCGCTGTGCTCTTCAAGGCGAGCGATAGCAGCGGCATTGGCCTGCACGCTAGCGATGATCTTGGGGTCGGAGACCGAGGGCGCGCTGGCTGACGGGTGGCTGTTGGCCGACACCAGCACGGCGTCGCGCAGCTCCGTGATCTGTGAGGCCAGCGACGACGTCTGCGTGGTCAGGCCGGCCACGTCCGTGCGCAGGTCGGCCACTTTCTTGTCCACGGCGCCGTTGCGGGACGCGAAGTGGGTCTCCAGGCTCTTCTTGACCTCTTCGATGACGTGCTTTGGGACGTCGCTCGGGATGTCGGAGTCCGGGACGCGGATACGAGGGCCCATGCTGGCGCCGAGCGGGCGCGCGTGAGGCACGCGGCCGTCCGCTCCGAGGCGGCGGCTGAGACGCGACGACGCTCCACTCATAGACCGCGTCTCGTCCAAGTCGTAACGCGGCCGCGGGGCGCCCAGGTCAGCCATCGCCATGGCACCAGCGCCGCCCGCAGCCGCGCGGTGCTGCTGCAGCATAGCGGCCGTCAAGCCGCCGCCACCGGCGATGCCCACGTGCGGGCGGCCCGAGGCGCTGGCCACGCTGCCGTGGCCCGAGTCAAGCCGTGAACGGCCCAGGCCTTGGTTGCTGGACATGGAGCCGGTGTCGTCGTCGCCGCGCACGAACGCTTTAGGTCGGGCCGAGGCACGCGAGGACACCGAACCGCTGTCATCGTCTGCGCGGATGAAGGCCTTAGGTCTGGCGGACGCGCGTGACGACACAGAGCCCGAGTCGTCGTCCGCGCGGATGAAAGCCTTGGGACGGGCCGAGGCCCGTGACGACACGGAACCGCTGTCATCATCCGCTCGGATGAAGGCTTTGGGCCGGGCCGACGAGTGCGAGGACACGGAGCCCGTGCCGTCGTCCCCCACATACACGCGCGGACGCGCCGACGTGTGGGAGCCCATGGAGCCCGTGTCGTCGTCGCCGCGCACGTAGGCCTTGGGGCGGACCGAGCCGTGCGAGCCCATGGAGCTGGTGTCGTCGTCGCCACGGATGAAGGCGCGCGGGCGGGCCGAAGAGCGCGAAGAAACGGAGCCGGCGTCGTCCTGAGCGCCGACGTACGCGCGCGGGCGGGCCGACGAGTGCGAGGACACGGAGCCCGACGCGGAGCCCGAGCGCGCGAGCGTGGGCGCCGTCATGGACACGTCGGGCGCGCGCACCTGCGGCTTGTCGCCGATCTTGCGCAGCAGCTTGAGGTTGTTGTTGGTCTTCTCGATGATCGAGGACAGGTCTGAGTCCCAGGACGCGCTCATGGCGGCCGAGGGGGTGCCGAAGCGAGAGTGAGGGCCGACGGTCGGTACGGGGGCGGCGGCCGGCGCTTGGGGGCGAAACGGCGCTGCCCTGTCGAGAGGCTAGAGCGGGCGCGCAGCAGGAAGCAGCGCGTCTTACCGGCCTTGGCTTAGCCTTACCTTGCTGGGCGGAAGCGGAAGTGGGGAGCGCCGTCCAGTTGTATGGGCCCCGCCGCGATCAGCTGCTGCCTACAGCCCCTCGGGACAGCGTGCTTTTGTGCCCGACTCTGCCATGTAGCATACTGGGACCAAGTAAAGAGGGCCCGGCTATACCTGTGTGGCCCATTACAGGGGCGGGTGTTGAAGCGTTGCT
The DNA here is from genome assembly GCA_016169955.1 of Phytophthora vignae f. sp. vignae. Lineage (NCBI taxonomy): Eukaryota > Oomycota > Peronosporomycetes > Peronosporales > Peronosporaceae > Phytophthora > Phytophthora vignae. The sequence goes on from JABJUM010000006.1 coordinate 2,109,837, forward strand.
GCGACTTGCGCAGGACGTTCGCAACGCTGGCCGAGGTGCTGTTTGTCAATGCGCGCGCTTGTGGTGAAGGCATTGATTCCTCAACCGGCCGCCATTGCCCGGATCGGGCTGGTCCTCGCTGGTCAGCGCTCGGTCGCTTGGTCGACTGCTTGCCATCATCTTCAAGGACACCCTGCCGCAACGAAGCCTCCGGGTACGAAAAGGAGCGCAGTGCTAGCTACTGTACTGTTAACTTCTAGGAAGGCATTCGCCAGGCGTGGCGCGTCCCACGTGGACCAACCATCCACCCGTCAAAGTGGAGCTGATACCTTCAAATGGTGGAACACCAACCAGTGAGCCAGTATCTATTCGCTCTGAAGCTCAGCACCGGCAACATGTCGTTGGCCTCCGCATTGTGAGCTCGAGCGCGGACGGCGCGCCGTCAATTGCCGCCACCTTCGTCACCTCGCTCGGCTCGATTTTTCTGCGCGCATTCATCGAGTTTCGAGTCGACAATGTCAACTTGACATCATCAACACGATGCATCGCTCTCGGTGGTCAAGTTCGGCCGCGCCGCGATACTGTAACAACGTAGGCGCGCCAGCTCGGTCCTCCGCTACTTCCTGAAGCTTTGCACGCTCAAGCGCTCACCGCTTCTCGCCGTCATCTCGGTCGCAGCAAGTCGCAGTCGCAGCGGCCATCTGGACTCTACCCCTTCTACGCGGACCAATCCCCTCTTCAAGAGACTAGCCCCTCACAATACAAATACACAGTCCAGCAGACCATCGGAGACCATGAGCACCAAGGGCAAGTGGCTCACCATCGAGCAGAAGTGCGAGGTCATCGCGCAGCATCGGCGCGAGCCCGGCACGAGCTACACGCAGCTGGCCGAGTGGACCAAGGCGCGCTTCGAGCTGTCGGTGGCGCCCACGCGCCAGACCATCCGCAACATCGTCAAGGCCGCGGCCGACATCGAGGCCAAGCGCCTGAGCGGCAACGTGTCGGCCAAGGGCCGCCGGCCCTGCGTGCGCTCGCAGGAGCTGGAGACGCGCCTCGAGCAGTACGTGGCCGACTGCCAGCAGCGCGACGTGCGGCTCACGCGCCGCCTGCTCAACACCCGCGCGCGGGAGATCCTGGACGAGCTGCCCGACGCGCCGGCGCACAACCTGTCCGTGGGCTGGCTCACGCGCTTCATGAAGCGCCACGGGCTGAGCTTCCAGAAGGACAGGGAGGACGCAGTAGAAGGCGCGGTCATGGTACCGGCGCCTGTCCCCGTCGGACTTGCTGCTGTTCCGGCGGCGATGGTGGAGGGCGGAGAGATGAACGCTGGTGCGGCTCCTGGCCAGATGCAACCAGGGCTGGAGCACGCGGCGGACGTGGAGGCAGAGCGCGCGCGCGTGGAGACGATGCGCCAGAGGGCGACCAAGAGGCTGCGCGGGATCGAGAAGGAGGCCAGGGAGATCAGGAAGTTCCTGCGCCAGCTCGACGCGGTGCCCGCTGTACCGGTGCCTTTAGTGCAGACGGAGGCAGCCGATGGCCTGAACCCTTAGCAGCTCATTAATCTATTGGCGCGTGTACTATTTGATTCCTCTGTGTGTGTATGAAAAGCTATCATTCTATTACCGAAAACGGAAGAGTGAATTGGTCGGACAAGCGCTCATGCTGGCTACGCTTGCTAGATCTGTGACGTGTGAAGCGCTAGCTGAAGTCCTCCGCTGGAAGCTCGATACCGCTGGAAGTGCTGTTGCACGCGCTGCGCATGGAGAGCTGTCGCCATGGCGCAGTATGACGTCAAAAGCACACGCTGCTGTCCTTCCTCCAGAAAGTACCCAACCTGCAATGAACAGCATGAAAATCATGAGCGCCCACTGCATCGAGACTCGTAGCGCCAGCGTACTCACCTCGACCATCCGCGCTTCCTCGTCGCACTCGCTCAACCCGACGGGGTAGTCCAAGGCCCGGGCCAGCTCCTGCTCCCGCACCAGCTCCGGCGCGCTTGTAGTGTCCACCGTAGATACTTGCACGCCCGCAGTCGGGTCTCGCGTGGTGGCAGCGAGGCGTAGGGTGCGCTGTGCGGCTGCGAACTCTTCGTGCAGCGTATTAGCCAGCACGAGATCCCCCGTGAGCTCGTACTCGGCTAGCGTCTCGAGGCGAATGCCGACTGAATACAAGGCCACTGAGCACGGCGGCGACGAACCGGTGGCTGGCCCCGCACCTTGCACCTCTTGCAGCAGGCCGCTGGGTACGACTACATCGCTCGCGAAACTGTGACGCCACATTGGAGGCAGGTTGGACAGCAACACGCAGGGCTTGAGGCCGCAGAGCAGGAAGAAAACCTCACCGAAGAAGCTCATGGACTCGGGCTGCAGACCGAACTGCATCACGAACGCCTGCAGCTCGTCCGCCGGTCGGGATTTCCACCAGCGAATCTCCAGGTCACGGAACCGTTGACACACTCGTAGCTTTCCACATGTGAGTCGGTGGTCAGCCTTCCAGTGGCCCCGTTGGCATGTTTTCGAGCAATACGCGGTCCATTTGCACTGAGAGCAGCGAGACAGCGCCTTGTCCGCGGATTGGCACGCAATGCAGACGCCCTCCATTGGCTCTTCTCAACTTGCCCTTTGTAGCGAGGGAATCTCGTTACTGCAACGGAATAACAATTTGATGACAGTGATTTTGAGCAACGGAAGAGCACTCAGAGCAACGGAACACCATCAAAACCTGGTATCATTAATAGGATATTTATTGAAAGCGACCGGGTTTGCATCACGATTTTGTGAAAGCGACCGTGTTTGGCAATAGCTCTTTTCATTGGCTAAAAATATTCAATCGGCGAGCACAGCCATTGCTGAAGTTGCTGCCCGCGGAGAAGGAAGCGTACGTGTGTGCGTTGTACGCGATGGTGGAAGCTGCTGGGCTCGCGGGCTTCGAAGCCATACTGCGTATTCCGATCGTTTGCGCGTCGACGGGGTTTTGTAGGGCTTCCTTCTAAATGAGATAAAGCTGCTGCTGGGGCAGCATGCTGCGCTGAAATCCTCCTGAAATGTCAGCATGGCATACACACTGGGCATGCCGCAGCGCCAATTCCGCAGCGTGCGCCACGACTCAGACTGTTGCATCGCGATACCGTTCGGGACCAGCAACAACAGCACGCTGCGTGGCTTCCGATTGGGCAAGGATGGGTGCGAGATAACAGCGCGTTCTCGGGCTACGGAACCCTCGCGATCTGCGCGAGGGAGCCAGCGTAAGGCTTAATTGGGGGCCAAGTACGAGAGACTTACTGCAAGCTGATGTAATGTTATTGTGTTGTGTCCTAATTGATTCGTGTTGTTATTGTTATCTATGATGTAGGATCTACTTACGAGTTGTAAACGTGACCAACCCCAAGCTCCGCGGGCAGCAACTTCAGCATCGCCGATTGAACATTTTTAGCCAATGAAAAGAGCTATTGCCAAACACGGTCGCTTTCACAAAATCGTGATGCAAACCCGGTCGCTTTCAATAAATATCCTCATTAATATCCGCTGTCACCAGGGGTATGTATGTAATGTGTGTAATGTATTGCGTGTTCGCGTAACCCAACTACACTAGGCTAGACTCTGGGTGGGTGGTTTATCTTGCAAAAGTGCAGGATGCCGCAGGATATGGCCCTCTTGGCCAATCAGAGGCGTCTATTTCGCCTCGTCACGGCCGCGTCCTGCAGCGTTCTGCAACGCTCGCGACCTGCAAAAGAGTCGGAGAACTCCCGTCCGTCATATCATAACATATGGCCACGAGGCAGCCTGGCAGGCTCCCATCACCCCACAGGCCGGCCTGCAGAGGGGAGACCCTCCCTCGGGGTGGGCCCTACCGAGCGCATTGAACAAGTGGATCTCGCCTGTAGGCTTCCGTACCGACCGTTTGGGCGCATTGCTTGACCTGGACCACGCCAATATGCTAGTGAAGACCGTAGTTATTCCTTAGAAGCATCCTGGCCGACACAAACAACTGCATGACCGGCAATGCAGCAAAACTACGAGTCGAGTAATGATAACGGGTTCATTTTTGATATGTCGCCCACCCCGGGCTCCTCGCTAACCAAGGTGGGACCAAGTGGGGCCTCGTCAGAAAATGCGTCGGAAATAAGCGGAAGACACGTTCCAACTGCCGATCCTGCGTCCTGCACTTTTGCAAGATAAACCACCCACCCTCTGTACCGCAATGCTCATGTCATAGAGGGGGGTCAAAAACGACGGTACTTGTGCAACATATGAATTCGCTTGTGACATGGAATTATGCAAGCTTATGTAAAAAACATAATTCTAGACAACAGCACTCTCAACAATGTCGGCTTCAACGACAAGTTCAAATACTTGTAGCTGCTCGAGTTGACTGGTGACTTCGTTGATAGAGGTCAGCACCTCCTCCTCTTCTTCTAACTCGTAGCTAGCTGGATCGTCCCCCGCTCCCGTTAAACCACACTTTCGAAAGCCTGCCGAGATGATGGTCGCGGAAAGCGCTTCCCAGGCGGACACAACCCATTCCACGATAGTCGATCGCTGGGGCGCGGACATCGTGAACTTCTCGGTGCTGTTGCTTGTAGAGTAGAGCTTCAGTTGGTTCCACAGAAACGCTACCCAGGCGCCGCGCAAACGATCTTTCAGGGGCTTGATCCAAACAGCATCCGCGGGCTGACTTAGCCACGTTAGCCCGGGAGGCACCTTCTGCAGCACCACATTTAGAGATCGAGCGTAGTCGACCACGCCATCAACCCAGTGGCCACTGAAGTCGTCGAGGAGCAACATAACAGGAGGGCATAATGGGTCGCGGTGCCCGAAATGAAATCGCAGGAACTCGAAAGTCATATCTCCCGTCCACCAAGCAGCCTCATTTCCGTAGATCTGTACGTCGTGTTCTTGTTGAAGAGCTTCAATTTCCTTCCAGACATGACGCCCAAAGCCGTGACGAATACGTGCGTTTTCAGCACGCACTTCTGGTACCTTTGACGGCTTCGACTTCAGCATGAGGAACGGGGTGTACTTGTTTCCTTCAGAGTCGCCCAAAATCTTTGCTGTGATGCGTTCTTTGTCTTTCTTGCAGCTCTTCACCCAGACCGTTCTGGAGCCGGTTGGCGCGAGCGTCGTTCGCGGTAGCATCTCAAAGAAAATTCCTGTCTGGTCGGCATTGTAGATCTTGGTAATACCCTCAGCGTACACCTTGTGGCGGACCTCTCTAGCAAATGAGGCGGCACGTATCGCTGCTGCAGGTGGCGTCTCTTGGCCAAAGTGGGTTCGAGCTCTGAATGAGAACCTATGCCGGCGCGTGAACCCTCGACGCCATTGCCACGACGCCGAGAAATGGTCCGGTGGGATGCCAGCGGCTTGCGCTATCTCCAACGCCTGTAGCTTCAACATGAGAGCCGAGATCGGGAAGCCTTCACGCCGGAAGTCGTTGACCCACTTGACGATACGCTGCTCCACCTCGTTGGGAAGGGTCAAGCCAAGACCTGGAGCTCGACCACGGGATTGGGATGCTAGCCGGCCATTTTGTGCGCGTTCTTCTAGGGCACAGCGCATACCGATCCACTTGTAGACTAGCTTGGCTTTGTTGGCCCGCTTTGCCTCGTTCATGCCGTCGAAGAACCGGTCCAGAGTCGCACTCATGCTGCCTGAAGCCTCGAAGTGCTGGATGACTTGAATTTTGAACTCTACTGTGTACGCCTGCCGTTGGAATAGCTGGCGGCTGCGGCCGGCGCCGTGAATCCGTCTTCGTCCTCTCCGCATCGGAGAGCAAATTGAGTTGTGACATTTGATGCGCAGCCTAACTTGCAAACCACAGGGTAGAACTGGTTGGTCAAGCTGGCACGCTCAGACTACTGGTGGGCAACAATCTTGCCAAACTGGAATGCGAGAATGACTGGTATCTAGCGTCTCAATGGCTGCGCTACCTTGGAGATCACAAATATCCTAAAATAGTCCTGAAATAGGATATCGGCAGCAAGTGCCTAAAATTGCCTAAAATGTCTATCTGCAGGTACGGTGCCCTTTCCACGATACCCGCCTATGACATGTAGCCCCCTTTGACATGAGTATTGCGGTATTGCTAGCTGAAAGCGTGAACCAGGTGAGGCAAACTGATACTGTACCCACAAGTGGGTACGGTGTACCAGTGTACCCTTTTCCGCATACGCGAGGAAATGTGAGGCTCTCCGTGCTCCCCCTCCCTCCTCCTCGTCCTTGGCTAAGATGGCCTTACTGCGTCGCTCTCCTTCTTGGGTCTCGTCGTCAACGTCGAGCAGCCGAAGGCCCTGCCGCCGATCGATGCTCTCTTAAGCTTTCGTGCCTTGATCTGTAGTATCTGTTCTGCTCCTTGCACGTAGACTCCATCGATCCGCGGCAGATCCGGCGTGGCCACTTGCGCCTTGATCTGTAGTATCTGTTCTTGGTCCTTGCGCTTCTCCTGCCGACTCCTCCGCCCGCCGTCGTGTTGAGTACAAAGTCCCAATCGGGAGCCCGCCCAACGCCTTGGTCTTGCCGTGCGTCCAGTTCATCTTCCTGGGCCATGCCGTTAACAGCCCGCCCGCTACGGCGAGCCCGGTCACAGCGCGCAGCGAAGCCTTCTGCGCGACGAGTCCTTGGCCACAGCGCACACCACCTCTCCACTTTGCCCACGAAGACGTCCTCACACTTTCCCCCCAGGGACTGAGACGCAGCCCGAGGGCAGCGCCCGCAGAGCGACGCCAAGGCTCAGCTCGGCGCCGTCTACCGGGAGGGCGTCACCCCAACCCGACCAAAAAGTCACCAAACCCTAAACCCTAAACTCTAGTCACCAGGGGTGGCAGAAAAAATATGGAAGGATTTTTATAAAAATAAAAATAGATAAAAATAGATATAAATATTTTTATTTGGCAAAAAACGTTTTTTCAGCTGAAACCCCTTGAAATCCGATTGGAGTTAGTACTGTAACAGCAGGAATAGAGGCCCCTCGGTTGGGATGGCATTTTCCATCGACGACCCGATTCGACGCTGCCGACGCGCGGAGCCGCCGACCATCATGCCCGCGTTCTCTGCGTTGCCGATCGCCACCACCTCTTCGCAGTCAAGCTCGATAAGCTCGTGTGAGATGACGGTAGTCTGCGAAGGTGCTCAACGGCTGGTGCGTTGCATTCCGTTGCTGGAAGCACCCGTGCTACTGTCATTGCTGCTGCCTGCAGTCTGAGCGACGCCACGACAGCTGCTATCTACATCCTGATCAACGCCAGCATGGCGTTGCATGTTGCGCTGCGCCGCCAGCGCTTGCATAGAGTGTCAAGTACGGCACGGTCGCGTGCTGGATGCGGTACGGTTGAAGCCCGTGACCGTTCTCTAGGAGCCGCCAGCGTGCGGCTCATCCAGCACAAGAACTAACAGCAAATACACTGGGTTAAGGAGTGAAGGAGGAGTGCATTCATTCCAACATTTACCGCCTGCAACGCAGGTCTCCTCCTCCACTTCCAAGTCCCTGCCTCGGCATTCTGCCGAAGCTATTCCGGCGTTCAGAGTCTCGTTTCCCTCAGCCTCCACTTGCGTGCAGACTGAGCAGCCTGTGCACCGACCCGTGTGGACACTATACAAACTTCAAGTGTTCACACGTCGCAGGTTATGAGCCCAAACTCTGACACGCCTCCGGCTTCTCCGCCAGCAGATGGTGACGAGCCTGTCGACTTGCCGTCGACGAATCAGTTGCAGAATCAGGCCGACTCTCCCCCAGTCCAGCGGGCCCTTGCTCAAGGCCTGGCAAGCCCGCCCGTGCCGATCTTCTCGCCGTTCGGAAGGCCTCCATCTCGGCAAGACCTCTCGCAGAGCCGAACGCCCAGCTATTGCGCGCGCGCACTCCAGCTTGAAGGAAGCTCTGGGAGCACAGCTGTTGCAGAAGCTGTGGCTCCAGCGACCATAAACAAGTTCAGTGGCGCTGCCAAGGTAGACGTTGAAGAGAAGCTCTCAAAGCCGCAGCAGTACGTTGCCTGGCGCGCCCGCGTGCTTGCAGCCCTGAACGTCTCAAACATGGCTCGGCTGGTGACCGGCCAAGAGCCTCTGGACGCCTCCATGAGCACGCATTTGCAGAACCAGTGGATCACCCGTGCGGCTGCCGCCAACAACATCATTATCTCAGCCCTCTCTGACGCTGTGATCGAGCGCTACGCGTCGCTGATCGACGAGGTAGACCTCGTGAAGCTGTGGCACGTGCTTTACAATGACTACGGTCGTGGTCCGGCGGTCAACACCGTTGTGATTCGCTCGCGGATCTATGGCCGTGTGCTTGGCCGTTAAGAGCAAGTTTCTACCTACATCGAGGACATCATGGCCTTGCAGCGCCAATTGACACAGGCCAACGATGGCCTCGATGAGCATGAGATTGCAAAGGTGCTGCTCAACAACGTCTCGGACGTGTACCCGCGCGTCGCGTCCGATGTGCAGAATCAGCTTTACAACTGGCCGTCGACGCGGCTAACTGTAGCAGATGCACGCTGGCGTATTGAGAATGCAGAGCAGACTGAGCGTCGAGACCGATACGCGTTTGGTTCGCGTGGTAGCAGCAACGGCGCAGGCATGACAAACACTCATCAAACGAACTCGGTTGAGCGCAACCAGGGCAGCAAAGGGAAGGGCAAGTACAAGAGCGGCTCTGGCAACAAGGCCCTCAGCTCGAAGAAAGTGATCACGCTGGAGTCTCGCGAGCAGCGCATCGCGCTCAAGAAAAAGAACTCCAAGTGCAAGGCGTGCGGAGAGTTCGGCCATTGGAAGGGTGATGCTGAGTGTAAGGTCCAGGGTCCAGGTGCTGGCGCTGCCGCTACTGCAGATGACGATCGAGGCATGCGGTCCATGTCCGCCGGGGCCGTATTTCGTTCGAGCAACAAAGCCCATCAAGGCATGAAGTGCACTTCGTCTCCACGTGCGAGTTCGGACGAAGACAACTCAACTAATGACAGCGACGAGAGTGATGCCAGCGAGGGGCGTCACTTGGAGCTGGTACTAGCTGTGCAGAGCCGACTCTTGCCAAGTCTCCATTCTGACGAAATTGAATGGGTCCTGGACAGCGGGTCGCAGGTGAATCTTTGCGGTGACATCTCGATGTTCTCGTATGTGGACCGTGAGGTGAGTGGAGAACTGAAAATGGCGTTAGGGCAGACTGAAGCATTGGAAGCTACGGGCAGTGTGGCGATCCGTGTCTTCAATGAGGCTACGAGCCAGTGGGAGCCGCGCCGTCTGGATGACGTTCACTATTCGGCTAATGCCCATGTCAACTTGCTGAGCTTGGGGTACATGCAAGCCCTCGGGTTCAAGATCAGTTTCAGCTCGAGCCAAGACACGGCATGGCTCAGCAACGGCAACTTGAAGCTGAAGTTCGTCAAGCATGATATGCTGTACCGCTTGCGATGCCGTCGCTCACAGCGTCTTGTAGCTGCTGTCGCTGCGCGAGCAGACGCTATGGAGAGGCTGCACAACCGCCTTGACCATGCAAGTATGGATCTGATAGAGAAGCTCGCCAGCGGCAAAGTGGACTTTGGTCTGAAATTCAACATGAAGGACCTTTCCTCGTATGAGTGCGTGCCTTGCATCTCGGCCAAGATGAAGCGCATGGCATACAAGCGCGATCCAGAACGAAAGCGTCGCCCTCTCGAGAAGCTGTCAATGGACCTCTGCTCCCTGGACCAAGCCACTGCTACGGGTGACAAGATGTTCCTACTGGTGGTCGATGAGGCCACTCGGTACAAGGGCGCCGGTTAAAACGTCCCTAAAAAGTGTTCTAATACTGCTCTAAACGCACTAATACAGCTACAATCTTTTCAGGAAACTTGCAGTTATTAGATCGGTAATTAGAACAGAAGAAACACTGTGAAGACAATTAGAGCAGCCGCATCCGATCAATTAGGGCAGTTCCAATTAGGACAATTAGAGCAGAGCTAATTAGGACAATCCGGGCGGGGTGAGCGTGGTATCACTCAAACTGTTCAAACTCAGCAGGGATGTGGGGCTCCACGTACTGAGCATGCTGAGGAGGTTCACGGCGGTTCTGCTTCACGTCCTCAATCAGCTGCACGAAGCGACGCCCTTCTTCCTTGGCGGTCTCGACGAAGGACAGCAGGCTCGGGTGCTTGACCGAGAAGCGGTCGCCAAAAGCTCTATTGTAGCTTTCTAGCGGGTTGTTCGTACGATTCTGCAGGTCGACGCCAGATGCGACCATGCTGTCGACGTTCCAGAGATCAGCTCCGTAAGATTGCATACAAGTGTTACGGAAGTAACGCCAGAACGAATCCCACTTCGTCTTGGCGCTGGTCTCAACAATCCGGCTGCGCACGAATCTGATACCCTAAACAAAAAATAAAATTTAGAACTCCAAAAACTAAATCCCAAATCATGTAACAGGAAATCAGTACCTTGTCAGCGATTTGGTCCACAGGAATGATGGTCAGGATATCGAGGACAATCGGGGCGAGGGCAGCGGCGATCTGGGACTGAGGGATCCGAAGCTCGATCATCTTCCGACGAAGTGCCTGCTTCCAGTGGAAGAGGCACCCGACGATCTTGACAAGCGGGAACTGGTCCGTCACCGCGTTCATAAGACCGCGTTCAAAGTCGCAGGTGACGGTCGCTGGCTCCAACAGGCGACCTGTCTGGATGATCACGTAGTTGAGAGCGTTCCAGTACACCTCCTGCTATTTGGAATCGAGCAGTACATACATAGTGGGTACGTACACGTCCACACCTGGGTCCTTGACCATCACAATCAAGCACTGCGTGAAGGGCCGAGGCACCATCTTGAACGTGCCGTCGATGTAGAGCGCGGAGCTAGAGTAGCGCAGCAATCGGACGAGGTCTGGGTGACCAAATCCGAGGTATCGGTGTTGTCCACACCCAACGGTGTGGACCACACTGAACTGCAGGAAAGGCCGAGTGTCATCTTCAGCAACGTTCCTGGTCGGAACGCTCTCAATGGCGCGGAACGCGTCGCTTCCCGTAGCTTGCGCCCTCGTGTACTTGATGATGGAGATGCTGGGCAGCCTCGGGATCGTGTTCAGCGTTTCTCTTGGGTAGGCATCGCGAAAGGAGCGCATGACGCGCTCCCAAATCAGGCTGGGCGGAAGGGAAAGATTGGCGAGGCTTGCTTCTTGGAGAGCGGTCCTCATCTCAGCCCGCACATCGGTGATAGCAGAGTCTTCTTGAGTCACCTTTACCACCTCGTCGCAGGTGTGGTCGTTGCGTGCCCTCACAGCATTGTCCCGGACAATAAGACGAGCCTTACAACCAGCCCGGTAACGGGAGCAAATGTAGTAGGTAGTGCCGGTCTCTTCGACGACGCGCTGGCGGTAGAAGCTGTAGCCTTCGTGCTCCATGGTGAAACTGGGACTGTGGTGGCAGGGATAGCTTCGATTTGGCTGCGCACCAAGTTTCTAATTGACTGGCGCAGCAGTGCTAGAGCTAATGACTTGATTTCAGTATATTTGTAAATTTCACTGGCTCCGGTAATTTATTGCAATTTTAGATCAATTTCTCGGAAACGCTTGTAATTTCGTATTTTACTTTAGAACTTTTAGATCAGTTTAGATCAGTATTAAGTACGTTTTTTCAGGCCCCGGTACAAGTGGTGTTACTTGCTGGAGAGAAAGGATGATGCAGAGCCGCTGCTTATGAACCTGGTTCGACGCCTAACAACTGAGTTCAAGAGCAGGGGGCTCGGTGTGGTTCATCTACACTCGGACAAGGGTGGCGAATTCTTGGGGGACGAGCTCAAGGCATTCTGCGAACGGCGCAGAATTACCCAGTCATCTACCAACTCTTACTCTCCTGAGGAGAACGGGATCGTTGAGCGAGCCAATGGTACAGTGCTGCCAAGATTGCGGGCGCTGCTGCATGCAACCAACCAGACCAACATGCTTTGGGGAGAAGCAGCGCTCCATGTAGTTGACACACTCAAACCTTCTACCAACGGCACCGCTGCAAGGCATGTCCCCGCATGAGGCGCTTTTCGGCAAGCCGACCAGTCTGCGTCACTTGCGGACATGGGGGTGCCTGGTGCACGCGCATGTACCTCCTCAGAATGACGAAAGCAAAACTCGAGCCACGTGCTGAGCTGAGCTTGCTGCTTGGCTACAGCCGTAGCACGAAGGGGTACAAGCTGATGAACTTGCGCACTGGAGCGATTTTTACGAGGCGCAGTGGGAATGTGTATTGTCACGAGAAGTTCACTGTGGCCCAGACCTACATGCGCCAGCTGCTCATGAACACGTACTTGCACGGAGACTACGAGCTTCCAGCGGACATTCCCATCGTACCGATTGCTTCGTCGTTCCAGGCTCGGCTGTTCCCTGAAGCCGGCCAAGCCCCAGGCATACCAGCAGCACCAGCACCTCACGACTTGCAGCCAGAAACAGATCTTCGTGTAGCTGCTGAGCCAGTGGGAGTGAGTGCGCGTGATGCACCACCAGAACTTGCATCGTTCAAACCGCGAGGCACCAGTCTCTCGCGTTCACCAAGCCCGACGGCCGAGCGAACATCGGTGATGAGGAACAAGCGCAAGCAGCGCAAACAACGTGACAACTGCACGGTTGACGATGACTACGAGCCTCCGAGGAAGGTGCCGGTGGCTGCCACACCACGTGATACCGCTGCGAGGCGTACGAGGAAGCCACCAGCCCACCTGAAGGAGTACGTGGTTGGCTCGGTCATGAACACCACTGCGGACATCAAGATTCCCAACTCGTACAAACAAGCCAAGACAAGTGATCAATGGGCCGAGTGGCAGGCTGCAATGCAGGAGGAGCTCTCATCTCTTCGTGAGCACGGAACATGACAGCTAGTGGCACGGGAGAAAGCCAAGCATCAGACTGTGATCACCAACCGCTGGGTGTACGCTGTCAAGCGGGACGCTCAAAGACGAATCAAACGCTTCAAAGCCCGCCTAGTTGTGCATGGCTTCAAGCAAGTGTTCGGTGTTCACTACGTGGAAACCTACGCACCCGTGATTCGCTTCGAGACGATTAGGGCGGCCATCCTGTTTGCTCGAAAGCGTGGCTGGCTCGTACAGCAGTACGATGTGAAGGACCGCCTTCCTCTATGGACTGCTCAAGGAACTCATTTACATGGAGATTCCAGCGGGGTCAGATGAAGGTGATCCTGGCAGCAGCATGGTGTGCCAGCTTATCAAATCGCTCTACGGATTGAAGCAAGCTCCAGCAGTCTGGAATCAGACTCTACACGACTTCCTACAGAAGATCGGATTCACACGCCTCGACAGCGACTATGGTTTGTATGCCATGTACGAGGACAGCGAGGTCACGATGCTCCTCACCGTCTACGTCGACGACTTACTGTTGATGGGACCCGCGGATCTCTGCGAGCAAGTAGCACTTCAACTCAAGGACAAGTTCACTCTTACCAGTATGGGGGAGGTGAAGTTCCTGTTGGGGATAGAGATTACGCTGGACAACGTCAACAACCAGATCGTGTACAGCCAGCGAGCGTACATCGAAGCTCAAAGAGTTTCACATGGAGAGCGCAAACGGGTGCTGGACCCCACAAGCAACCAGTGAACCAAAAACGGTGGTGAAGCGGCTGGCTAAGGACGCCTACCTTCCGTACCGTGAGCTCGTCGGCGCACTGCAATACCTTGTGTCGGGATCGCGCCCCGACATCGCTCATGCCGTACGTCACCTGGGCAAGTTCCTGGCTGACTTCACCCCGCAGCACTATGCTCAGGCTCAGCGCGTGCTGCGCTACCTGTTGCAGACGAAAGACTATGCGCTGCACATGGACGTGATCCCGGGGGACGATGTCTGTATTACCGTCTTCACGGACTCGGACTACGCTAACGACCCCGATGACTCCAAGTCAGTGTCTGGCTATGTGACGTACCTCGATGGCAACGTGATTTCGTACGGCTCGCGCAAGCAAGGCATCAACGCCCAGTCCAGCACCGAAGCCGAGTACATCGCTATGAACGAGGGCGTCCGTGACGTGCTGTGGGTGGTTGGACTCTGTGAAGAACTGGGTTGGCGTCGCAACATCCCTCTGCTTCGTGGCGACAATCAAGCAGCTCTGTACCTCACATGTAAGCCGGGCAAGCACTCACGGACCAAGCACATTGCCAACAAATTTCATCTCGTGCGGCACCTCGTTGAAGATGGCGAGCTGCGGACCAAGCATGTTGCCACCAACGACAATACGGCAGACATCATGACCAAAGCACTCGGCAACGACAAGTTCAGCCGCTTTCGAGATCACATGAAGGTCTTGCCCATGCTTGCTACGTCGATGTCCCGCAGCGCTGACGCTGCATCGACTACCAACTAGCGGCGCGTGCATTTGCGCTCACAGCTCTCTCATCCACGGCATGGCCAGCACCAGTGCCACCTGGTAGGCCGTGCAGGTGCTGTGAGCGAGTGGGAGTGTGAGATGACGGTAGTCTGCGAAGGTGCTCAACGGCTGGTGCGTTGCATTCCGTTGCTGGAAGCACCCGTGCTACTGTCATTGCTGCTGCCTGCAGTCTGAGCGACGCCACGACAGCTGCTATCTACATCCTGATCAACGCCAGCATGGCGTTGCATGTTGCGCTGCGCCGCCAGCGCTTGCATAGAGTGTCAAGTACGGCACGGTCGCGTGCTGGATGCGGTACGGTTGAAGCCCGTGACCGTTCTCTAGGAGCCGCCAGCGTGCGGCTCATCCAGCACAAGAACTAACAGCAAATACACTGGGTTAAGGAGTGAAGGAGGAGTGCATTCATTCCAACATTTACCGCCTGCAACGCAGGTCTCCTCCTCCACTTCCAAGTCCCTGCCTCGGCATTCTGCCGAAGCTATTCCGGCGTTCAGAGTCTCGTTTCCCTCAGCCTCCACTTGCGTGCAGACTGAGCAGCCTGTGCACCGACCCGTGTGGACACTATACAAACTTCAAGTGTTCACACGTCGCAGCTCGCGGGTAATGAAGCGTTGCTCGTGGTACTGTGAGCTACAGTTCACCAAAAGCCTCGCCGCCACTACTCGACCTTCGACCGGCTACTGGGTGTATGGTCGTGGTCCTCATCAGGACCGAGAACAGTGTACTGGCGCCATGCTTGACCTCCAGGGCTACTCTCTTCAAGTGCATGGCCATCTCGCTCTCCTCGTTGAACCTGCCGCTCTTTGTTTGCATCGCAAGTGGTAAGTTCTCAAGGACCAGGGCCTACCTGCAAGACCTGCTGACGGACGGCTCAGCGCCTGGTCTGCTACCGGAAGCAGGCCAGCAACAACTACATCTCCCCGCTTTGGCTCATTACCAGCACTATGTACAACATGTTCAGCAGCATTGTGATATCCTCGTCGGCGGTCTCCACGTTCCTGAGCGTCGTGGCGCTCGAGGAGCTGTTCGTGTGGCTCAAGCTTGCAGGAGCCACCCTCTGCATTACCGGCGACACCCTGGCGATTACTACAACGTAGGCACGAATGGAGGAATCGACCACATGATCGGAGACCTGGTGGCGCACTTTGCTGTCTCATGTACGGCGTGTGTACGACTGCCACCACGCCGACTGACGGCGAGAGAGTGAGCATCGCGCTCTTCTTTGATTTCATCGTTGTTGGATACAACAGTCTACTGAACGAGGCGTGATACTCCTGGTGAAGCCGTCATGTTCGAGCGGGATCACCAGCAGTGCAGTGCGTGCTGCTTCTGCATCTACTGCACCTACGTGTCTGGCTGCTGACTCGCGTACTAACTGCGCTACCTACTACAGGGCAGCATGCTGGCCATGGCGCTGCTGTACCCGCTGGGTCAGATTAAGACCATGCAGGGTGTGTCTGGAGCATTCATGCCCGCACGGGAGCTGATCGCTGTAAAAATATGTGACCCGCATGGACGCAGTCATTTGCACTAATGGCCGGCAGCGCCTCTGACATGTACGCAGCCGCCACTCACCCAAGCCATGAGCCGCGAACTATGAGTTGCTGATACCTGGAATTTAGGAGACGTAGCTCTAGCGGAAAGATGACAGTCACCGGAAAGAGTACCGGGATCGCCATTAAGTAGCCGTCTGTAGTAATAGTCGGCTATTTTGCAAATACTTGCGTGACCAGACACTTTCGTATCAACCAAGCGAGCCGCATCCATGTAGTACGCTGGGTGCAAGTAAAGGGCCAGCATAAAGAGAGGCTGCTCGCATGCTGCCCATCTTGCCTCAACCAGTTTCAGGAGCTCGTCGCTGTAGCTAGATGCGGAGAACTTCTCGTACAAATCTCGAAAAACGATGACCACGTCCACAAAAGTGTTTTCATCACTCTGTGGTTTGTATGAAGCAAAGGCGATTGGGTTAATCACATGCTCCGCATCTTCAAGCCTTGACCAGAATGTATTGTCGTCCAGGACAGACAGCGTCGAATTAAATTCGGCGTCGTTCCGGTATTTGACGGCAAACATGCGCAAAGCCGTCTGCACCCGAAGGAGTGAGGCAAAACATCCTTGCATCGAGTTCCACCGCGTTGGGCATAGTGTAACCAATTGCCAATAATTCCCGTAGGTTTGTACCTTGACCTCTTGAGCTCGAGGCAGCCATTTGGCTGTGGAAGCGTTGAGAAATCGGACGACACATTGTGCGTCTTTGGAAACGCGCCGAAAAGAGTCCACGCGAAGAATACTTTTCACCAGATTGTTCATATCGTGCGCGAAGCACTTTACAAACACAACGTTCGGCCACCGCAGAGCGAGAATTCTCCTTGCACGGCCACATTGGCCTGGGTCATCCGTGACTACTCCTCCAATTTTCCAACCTTTTGCTTGAGCGTCAAGCATCCGCGTCTCCATTCGCTGTGCCAGATCAAGCCCATCATGACGCGAAGCAGTGGCAAAGAGACCTAGCGTAATGAGAACACCAAAAAGAGCAAACTGGGCGCCCAAAAGGTGAACCTTAGCGATGTTTTGCCAAATATCGCTAAGAAAGTTGACGCGGCCGCCGGACTGGCGCTGCAACGACATCCCCATCGTAGCTTCTTCATTGATCAACTCTTCGGCAAAAGCGTCCAGCATAGGTCCCCCAAACTGACGTCGTGAGGGCAAGTGCTCAGTCGCATGGGGATTGATGCATTCGATAAGCCTCACCGTGGTACCTCGCTCAATAAACACGTCCGGTAAACGATGCTCGGTTTTGGAACTCTAATAGACGACGGTGGAAAAGTTTTACTCGTTCGGACGATAGCGGGGCGAATTGATCGCTTTCGGTCGTTGTGGATGTCGTAGCGCCTGGCTCCAGCGAGGATGCAGCTGCCCGGGACATGCGAGCCTCCGGCGTGTATGGGCATCTCTCCAGATGTCGGCGCAACCCTATCACGCTGCCGTGAATCTTCCCGATAATAATCTTCGCCTTCTTCTTCTTGTCCTTTTCGGCATCTTTTGCTGCTATACAGTGAAGGCAGTGGTGGTAGAAGTCGCCATGGTCGTTGCAGGGTTCATCTTCGAGTTTCTGGAAGTGCTTGCGCACAGCGTCGGGCCTCCGCCCCATGACCAACTTGAGAGCAGAAACCGCGTCGAGTCAGCGAAGCCTGTGGTCGAGTAGACAGCCGCCGAGGTTGCCGAGATCGCCGAAGCTGCAGAAGGAGATAGAGTGCGCAGTGGAGCCCACCGCTCTGTTGTTGAGACTGCGGCCAGGGAGCAGGAGGAGCTACCTTCGACGAGGCTGCCTTCGACGTCAGAGTGGCCGAGGCTGAAGACAGAAATCTTAGGGTGAGCCGCCCGCCGCAAAAGTTCAATGTGAAGCCGAGAAGTATCGACCTTCATCTAATAGAGCGCGGGTCTTGTACAATGAGTGATTTTTTATCATACAAACTTTAAGTGTGTCCTTTTCGTACTTATGCGAATAAATAAATAAAAATATTTTTATTCTATTTTTATTCGTGATAAAAATATTTAAATATTTTTTTGCCATCCCTGCTGCCACACCATGCCCACAACACGATATCTCAAAGGAAAAGGAGGACGGATGTCATGGCCGCCTGATTATCGAAAGTCTAAAGTCTCCAAAAGATATTTACATTGCATGGAAACTATGCAGAGTTAGCCGAAGCTGTTTGGTGATCCGAAATCAGCAACACCGTGAAATGCTCTTTCTAGGGCTACCAGCTACAGACACCCTCTGCGTAAATCAATCGGCAGGGCGCCAACGAACCATCTTCATCAATCGACGCAACTACGCATCATCAGTACTGGAACGGTTTGGAATGGACAAATGCAATGGGTGTAAGACGCCATGTACAGCAGACCTGAAGCTGACAAAGAGCATGTGTGCTGCGGATGCGGATGAAAGAAGATTGATGAGTTCGAAGCCGTATCGATCTGTGGGTGGCAGTTTGATGTATTTAATGATTGGTTCACGTCCTGATCTAGCGTATGTATCTGGTTCGGGAATGCAGTCAGTATCTGGAGAACCCGGGTATACTGCACTGGCGGCAGCAAAGCGGTGTCTACAGTATCTGAAAGAGACACCGGACTGGGGCATTCGCCTTGGAGGTGCTGAGTGGACGGATCAGAACCTGGATCGCCACTTGCAAGCATTTGCTGATGCAGACTTTGCAATCCGAACCGACGATAGAAAATCGGTGGCCGGATATCTGACGAAGTTTTGTGGCAGTACGATCTCGTGGTGCAGTTAGACTGAGAGGGCTGTGGCTTTGCACACCACGGAGGCCGAGTACATGGCGTTAAGCCTGCTCGTGCAGGAAGTGGTCCACTTGCGTCAGATACTACAAAAATTAAAGGTGAAGCAGCAAGCGGCCACGGAAGTGTTTGTGGATAATGAGAGTGCGAAGAAATTGGCGAGCAATCCGGCATTTCACAGACACACGAAGCACATTGACGTGCGCCATCACTTCATTCGAGAGCGAGTCGACATGAAGGAGATTGATGTGCTGCGCGTGCCTGGCAGCGGCGATGTTGCTGATGCTTTTACAAAGCCTCTACCACGAGCAGCATTTGAGAAGCATCGAGCAGCTATGGGACTGATGCCAAGAGCGGCGTTTGAGCGGTCGAAGCACAGCGATGTGAGGCGAGGCGTTTTTCCGCCCAGGTGTACAGTGGCCCGAAAACGGATCTAGACTTGTCCCCTCGAAACGACCCTGGACGAGCACTTGGTGTCGTCCCGGGTGGCGTGTGTTTCTTGTGGAATCCCTTTGGGTGTCGTTTGTCTTCGAATGTGAGACTTGCACTGGGTGAGTTGTGGGAAACAGGATAATATCACTAGGATCAGGAAGCAGCGCCAACGCACACTTCAGAACGCAGCTTCCACAGCCTGGATCCGGAGAGATAACCTTAACAATACAGAGTTATACACAAATATACAATACACACAACCGTCACTTATTCTTTGGTTGGCCCTTGGACGGTGGGCCCTACACACCAGTCAACAAAGAGGGTAAATCCAGGACACTGGCAAGTCCAAGACCCTCAATCAATCGCGCACCACCCTCAATCAAGAGGGAAAGAAGCCGAATCAATACAAAAGACAGTCCTTCCTATCACTCAGTAGCCTATCAACAAATCACTAGGTGGTGACTACCTCAACCGCCCTAGGAGTAGCTTAATATGAAATGGCAGTGCTGTCCAGGACAAACACCCCAACTAGAATATGAAATAAAGCTTATCAACCCTGGTCGTGCGACAACTCAGGTACTCGCCTTAACTTGATCTGATACTTACTTTGAGAGCTCCATACACGACCCTTACGCTGTTAGCCGAGGTGCCCTGAATGCAGGGGAAGAACCAAAGACACAAGGCTCCTTTGAGTCTGAACCAGCTCTGAATAGCCTGGCCCCCAACCGAAGACACTTGTGCTCTACTCGGGAAAACGAACTCTGTTTTGGTCTTATAGTTGTAGGCTATCACTAATCGTAACATGCAGTGTTGGAAGTTTTGTCTTGGTTTCAGTATGGGTTGTCGTCGGCTTGAGTCGAAAAGATCCAGCGGGGATCGGCAGCACAGCTGGGAGGGAGTTCAAGGTTCTATGTGCCTGACAGATCTTGAGCGGTCGGCTTGGTCGGTCGTTAATGCCTTGGATTTGTATGGTCGTATTTTGGGGCTTGGAGAGTCGTCCGTTCGGGGTACACGTTGTCAATTCAGGATACATGGGCATCGGTCAGGCAGCTTGGGCGTCAGTGAGCTTGATCGGGCACCTCTTTGGATCTGGCAGCGTGGCTGGCTCGATCTTGGCTGGGGCTCATGGGTTGTAGACTTCCTGGTCTTCGATCCTGGTCCAGCCTGGATGCGCCTTAGTCATCCTGATTCAGGATGCTGAGTACATGTCCAGGCTGTTTCCATCGCCTGGATCCTGAATCCGACTCGAATCAGGCAGTCAGCGTGGGGCTTGGGCTGAAATCCAGAGCCGCATCGTGTCAGATGGTAACCAGTAGGTGAGGCTGTTGCGAAGTCCAGTGTACGGATCACCATCAGCTGGTGCTGAGGGCAGACTGAAGATACACGAGAGCACGTGTGGGTCGTTTTCGCCAAGAAGGCACAGAAGTGCTGGAGGCTTTCCCACGCAGTAGAATTGTCCTACGGAGGTTGTCTACTGCAACTTACAGATAAACGTGCTACAGTTAGGAAAGATCTAGTTATCATAAAGGAGACGCTAACTTGAGTTGTGAAGATCATTCTGCAAAACAACGATTCCTCCGCAGGTGGCGTTTGCTGCTTGCTCGCCTAGCTTCTTGCAAGCACCAATTTCACGCTGCGCGCGACTGCCGGTCGCATCAGGTTATGAGCCCAAAACGCTTTCTCTGTTGGAAAAGGTACGCACCGAGGGGATTGAACCATACAGGTGGTTAGGGTACTTGCGACTCTTCAAGGTCCCGCCGACGGCGTTTTGACCAATGCGATCTGTTTGCGGATTTCTCGCCTGCTGAGGTTGATGGGCACCTTCCGCGCCTTCCGCGCCACCATTGGCCACTGCACTAGAATTTACACCCGCAGATTGCCAGGTGCCCACAACGGATTAGCGCCTCCCCTGTATGGTGAAATTCTGAATTGATAAGATGCACCTCTCACTAATCGCTAACTTTCTTTTCCCTTATGTATGTACTGTATTATCATTGTCTTCTGTAGGTGACCACAAGCTCGAGATACAGTGGTCGAGAAGCTACGAGTACGGCTGTAGCGGCGCCACTGCGAAGACCGAGGTGTTCCGATCGAGGCCTGGACGCTCCTGTTCGTGGAGGAGCCCGACCGCTACTTCGGAAATGTACGTGAGGCGTCGGGGCTAGAGGAGCTTTAGCAGAAGGGAGGCTGATGCTGAGAGATGTTGTGGGCTCTGTAGGGAACAGCATCTTCAATTCCCGTAAGGTAAGGCGGCGTCTTGGCAGCTTTGGCATTAATATCTAGGGGCTCATGCTGGTGTTGTTGTTGTCGACAGGCGTATTACGTTCTGGACGAGCTGTTCACCTGCCACTCCCGGCAGGAGTCGAGCAAGGAGGCGATCTTGCGTATCAGCGCCCACCTTAGTTGCGTGCCCCCGCCGCTGTGAAACCATGCGGGTGATGCCAATTCACCCTAACACGAGTCGACTCCACAGCGAATGTCCAAGCGCGATGCGGAAGGTACGACGGTAGAAACAAACGGCAGGGGGGGGGGGGGACGCCAAGAGCGCGACAGGGACAGCGGAGTGTGGCAAGACTCCAAGAACGACAGATACAACGGCGGCTTGAAGCGTGGAGTCTTCATGGTCGACTGGGGTCTGATTACGGAGCCCACGATGCCGTACGTCGGATAAGCTCGTCCGCTACAAACAATTCATCTTGTATTGGGCTCTCTACCCCTCGTATGGCAGCTCATGGGGCGACAGCGGCTTCGTTACGCTGTCAAACTCAACGGCGGGTCGAAGTTAATTAGAATTATCATTGATTTTCATGCAATTAATACATAGTTGTTGTTTTGGCCCCTCGGCGGAAATGTTACGTGTGGTGATCGTAGTTACTGCATCGACCATCTTGGTTCAGCTGCGTACAGGTGTAAACCCCGAAGGGAGCTGCTGTAAGTCATCGGAACCTGAATTGTTTTCAGTAACCTCCACCGCTTGCAAAACGAATTTCGGCACGTATTACGATGCCGCGGACACACTCGTGTTGTAAGCGCCACCAGACGTAGATGAGGTAGCTTCATGCACAAAGCACGCATTGCCAAAACCACATCTTCTTCGAACACAGTGTCGTGACAAAATAAAAGAGTGGCGGAGCTGATAAGGAAGCTGGGTTGAGCCAACTTCGAGTCTGGGTCAGCACTGATAACAGTATCGCTGCCTTCAGCAATATTGCGGATGTCTGCGGTGACGACGCTGATCTTGAGCAAGTGGGGAAAGCGCGATGTCCTAGATGCAATCAGCTCCATACCCCTAGCGGCCAGGTCACGTTGGATCTCAATACCAACCACACGAAATGCTTGCGTTTGCAGAGCGATTTGAGCGAGAACATTTCCCACGCCGGATCCAACATCCAGAAACACGTCATTCTCTTGAATATTCGCTTCTTCGATCAGCATGGACACCCCAGCCATTGTAATCTCCCCGGTATTTAGCTGACGTTCCCTCGCGCGCATATCACGCCTGGTGAGTAGACAGAATAGTCCTTCAGTGGCGTTGTAGGTTTCTTGCGGTGATAGGGTCGCTATGGTATCTGGTGAAGGCGAACATCGTAGCGGAGACGCGGCTTTGGCTTCCAAATACAGTCCTGCTCGGTCTGGTAGCGGGCGGAAATAGCGTGGGGGGAAACTCAGCACGTTATTGCCATATCGTCTCTTGAGCGTCTTGATTCGCTGTTGCAGTTTGGCTGCGCTCCATGTTGACTGCCCCATGTCTTTCTCCACTGACAGCCAGTCGATTCGTCTTCCCGCTTGCTCGTGCGCCGCCGCGAGCTGAACGAGTAGGCGATCCTCGTCATCTGAAAAGTCGGCCATTTTTTCGCTTCGGATACTGTCTATACAAACTCAAGTAAAACGACCCTTTGGGGATTCATACTGGAACCGAGTTTATTTTTTTTATTTGTAAGTCAACGTTGGGTCGCTGTCGACTGAGTCAATGTCGACTCGATCAGAGTCAACGTTGGGTCGCTGTCGACTCGTTCAGAGTCGACGTTGAGTTCGCTATTACTGAAACTAGTATGTTTAAGCCAATGTGGACTTGACATAAGTCCACATTGACTTCGCTATCAATAAAACAGGCGTATTCGAGTCAAAGTTGACTCGCTCTAAGTCATCGGTGACTTGGAAATGTGTATTCATTCATCGTTACGCAGCGACACACACAAATACAGCAGACTAAGGATTAATGGTTTTCTCCAACACGCCCAATGCTTCCATAATCTTCGCGCAGACATGCGCGTATCTGTCGTGGTCCATCGAATGAATGACGGTCCATGTCTTGTCGTGAACCAACAGATTTCTTTTCTCCCAGAACTCGATCGCAAGCGCCTCAAACTCTCGAGCGTCCGCCGTCTTCGAACCAAACGCCTCATTCATTTTGCCCAGAATGAAGTCGCGCTTCTTCTGCATTGTGCTCGTGCTACCTACATTGTTTTAGACAGATACAATGGAAGTCAATACAATGTCAAACCACACTGAAGCAGAAACGCATGCGGCTTACCATCTCGGAAGACGGCGTTCCATTGCGTGAACTCTTCGATAGCTTTCTCGGTTGCCGCGCTATGCTTGAACATCTCAAATACAGCTCTAGCTTCGCGATGGTGTCTTGCAATCCGCTATTCTCCGTTTTCACCGCCGCTAGCGCAGCCTTCATCGATTCCAACTCCGCTCTCACACGATCTGATCTGCTTGCTTCGTCGCGCTCTCTTCCTCGATCTGGTTACACTTGGCTTGAAGCTCTTCAAATGCTGGCGGGCAACCGTTGTTCTCGAACTGCTCTTTCAGGAGTCGGGTCTGGCGCTTCATTTCATTCAACATCTTCGCCTGCCTCAGCGATATTCGATTTCCTTGCTGCTTCTCTTGACTAGACTTCTCTCGTTTCTTTTTATCCGCGTCCAACTGCTCCCGCTCCCGTTGCAGACGATGCGTTTCGTTCTGGAGACGCTGCCCTTCCTCTTTGAGCTTGGCCTCATGAGATTCCAGCTCCTTGGCTTTGACTTGTAGTTCTTTCTCCTTGTTCTCCAGCTGCTTCTCTCGCGTAGCCACCTCCTTCTCCCGGTCCTCCAGTTTTTTCTTGCCCTCGTCCACCTCTCTCGTGAGATTGTTCATGTCTTCTTGCACATCCTGGAGTTTCTTAGTATGACTGGCCTGCGCCTTGAGTAGATTGTCTGCGTGCGTGGTGACGGATTTCTTTGCCAAATTCAACTCAGTTTCCACATGGGCAAGCTTGTTGCGTAAGCCACTTGAAATCGCCTTCTCCTCAGCTAGTTTTGTAGCCGTCTTCTTCCACTCTTGCGCTATCACGGTACATCTGTCGCCACCACTGCTACCAGTCCTGAGTTCGGCCAGCTCCTTCGCTGTGGCTGCTAGCTGCTCCTCTAATTTCCTTGAGCGTGCCTGCTCCTCCTCCAGCTGTCGAGCCCCTTTCTGCTTCTCTTCCTCCAGCTTCTCTCCAAACTGCTGCAGTGCTTGCGAAATGGAGTGTTCAAGATGCGCATACCCCCCTCGCAAAGGGTGGCTTTGCACGCTCCCACCTTCGACTTGCGCTGTCTCGGGTGTCTGCGCTTGGACGAAGACTGGAGGCTCTGGACTCGGAGCTTGGTCTAACGCTGACGCTGCTTGGTTTCTGGTTGCCGTAAGCTGCTGAGCCGCCTGGATGTCGCGTTGCTCGATCTCCACGTACTCGGCTCCATCATGTTGCGACAGCATCGGCGAACTTGATCCAGCGGCCTGCGCGTGTGCGTCTCCTTTCAGGACTTGCTCTGCTAAATAAACCTTGTAGAGCTCTTTCAGCAGCGCAGGCTCGTGACGTTGGAGCTCGTCTGGGTTGTCTTTGAACGCACTGAATTGAGTCGTCGTGCTCAAAGCGCGGTAGTCCAATGCCTTGTTGCTGTTCCTCGCAGCTGTGTACCTATCCGCCCACACACGCTTCTGGTAGTTTGCAAGCTTGTACCGATCATCTGCCGTGCGCCGTGGGCCTTGCCGTTTCTCGCCCTTTTCTTCGTCAAGCTTCTTTTGCAGAGCCAAGCACGTGGACCGGAGCGCGCGCTTGGGAACCAGGGGAATCGTCTCTCCATCTTGAGTCGTCATCTCGTCCTCCGACGCACCCGCGGCGCCCAGCTCGCCCGTCGTCCCCTTGGATCCTTGGCCAGCCTTCCTTGTAGTCTTCCTCCGCTTACCGGGGCTTGGCGAAGTGTCTTGCCTCTTCCGCTTCTCCTTGGCATTGCCGGTGGCAGGTGTGGTCTTGGCAGCGCTTGTTGACTTGTCAGTGGGCCCACTCGTCCATTTTGTCGCTGGCTTGCCCGTCGCCTTTGCAGCTGTCCTACTCCTCGTCATGACCGCCTGGTCCGTAGCACTGCCTGCAGTCTCCTCGCTGTCTGCAGCCTGAGATCGCCGCACCCTGCGCTTCGCCATTAACACTTAGCTGAAGTCAACGTTTTTTAATGTGAGAAAGTGAAACGCAAATCCTCGGTTGAGAGAAGTTGATTCGAACCAAATCTAATACTCTAAGTCAACGTTGACTTGGTCGGAGTCGTTGTTGAGCTGGCTACTAGTACCAAGTATCTAATCTGAGCCAACATAGACCCCAAAGTCGTAGCTGACTCAATAAGAGAGGTACTAGTAAGCTCGCAGCGTTGTGCTCGCAAAAAGTAAACTTGGTGAAGACGAGTGCCAAAACAAGAGTGGATACGTCAAATTAGAGATTTATTGGAGCTACTCGTCACCTCAACGGATTTGTCGGAGCGACTTAACTATCTGGCATAAACTCTTCCACTGTGATCAGATAGGCGCGTGGCATATTGTTGGTGGCCAGCTCGTCCTCGGTATGCAGCTCGTTGTCGGTGTCCACCTCGTCGTCGGCGCGGCGCGGCGTATTGTGCTTCCAGATGTTGAAGTACTCCACAAAAATGTGACCAGGGATAGCGTGGCCAATACGATTAGCTCGCTCCAGGAGCTTCGTTGCTTCAGCTACACCAGGAGGGCATTCGAAAGCAGCAACTGCAAGCTTGTCCGAGGGGATGTGGAGATCCAGATAGCGCTCAAAATCATCCATCCGAAGGTTGGTGTTGTCGACGATAACGATATCCACTCCACGATCGGGTCTGCGCCAGAGCAGTTCTCTGCATTCTTCGTAGCAGCTTCGATGTGCCTCCCAAAGTCGACTTGCGTCGAACACATAGGTACCTCCGCGCTGGAAGAAGTGGTCCGCTGAGCAAATCGACGAGCGGAAATCGAGCGTTGCGGCATAACGAGCGACCTCTTGAGCAAACGTTGTCTTGCCAGAGCCCGGAAAGCCTCTTATGATCACGAAGAGCCGTGGCGGGTACTGCATATACCAGCGGCAGTCCTCCCAGTACGCCCGGTAGTCGTCTACGATTTGTTGGGCTTTATACTCCATCACGCGTCGGCTTCTCAAGTCACCGCCCTCCAAGATTCCGCTGCTTTCGATGTGGGTCACACTACACGGTCAAAATCCGTGTGGACCACATATAACATAACCCAACGTTGAGTCAGCAACGACATCTTGGACAGACCCAGGTCCTCGGCGTGGACGGCGGTCGGGCAGAGCTCCAGCGGGTACAGCGACAGCAGCATGGCGAGCGTGGCGGTGGCGAGCATGGCGGTAGTCGGCACAGCGACAGCAGCATGGCGAGCGTGGCGGTGGCGAGCATGGCGGCAGTCGGCACAGCGAGAGCAGCATGGCGAGCGTGGCGAGCGTGGCGAGGGCGACCGTCGGGCAGCGTTCCGGCGAGCATAGCGGCGGCCAGGTGAGGATCAGCAGCATGGCGAGCATTGTGGCGGCCTTGGCGGCGACGGTCGATGCGAGCCAGGTGTCGGCATAGTTGGAGAAGCGCTTGAGCAGGAGCTGACGATTTCGGAAATGAGGTTTGGGATTGAGCGCGCGGAAACGATCTTCCGGCACGGATCGCAGCGCGAGCGTGATTGGCCGCGAAATGGCTGGCCAATTACACGTCGCAAATTCAAACGTGGGGGCGCTGATTGGCGTAGATACCGGAGCGAACCCGCGGGCGAAAATCTGCGTGTTGCGCGAACTCACGCGCAAGTTGGAAAAGCGCGCGAAAAGCTGTGTGTTGCGCGAAGCTTGACCAGGCTGAGGCTGATACCACTTTGTGTCTGTGACCTTTGGGTGAAGCCGATTTTGATTGGGTTATTAGCTTCAACTTCAACCCTCGATAAGCACTCCGAATTATAGTAGTTCTTGAGTTAGTGAGTGACTACCCTAGTACGGGGGCATTTCTTTTGCAGTTCTATAGTAACTTACTTTTGCACGTTCATCTGCAACAGAAACGATGGCAAACGGTGCCTGAATGTCACTCGCCTCGCTACCTAGGCCAGTGTGGTGTCCTCACAAAACGCGGTATCCGCAGATATGAAATACCAGCCAATGCGTGCACACGGTTTCTATAGGTGAGCGCTGCACCATTGATCTTGTCCGTCGAAAACGCTCTGCTTCTGGGTGGTCAAAGCTCACGAGCAGTACACTAATTCCCTCCCGTTCCTCGACACACTGATACGAATAGACACCAGTGACTTGAGCTAGGAATACGCTGCGCTAGCTAAGAACACGGATGGTTGATGCCCCCCCCCTCCTTTATTTTACTGCCATTTACTACATCTAGGAGCCCACACACCGCTTGACCTCCCGTGCCGCGCCACCGTGCGCCTCGGCTGGCGAGGCGGCGAGCCGCGGCGGCGCCGCACTGGTGGTTGGGCCGGCCAAGTCACCACTGGCACCCCCAAAGCTCCCTGTAGCGCTATTGCCACCGGGCGCGAATTACCCCCCTCGGAGGTGTCAGTGGTGACTTGGCCGGCCCAACCACCAGTGCGGCGCCGCCGCGGCTCGCCGCCTCGCTCGGCGAGGTGCGTTCTGCGGTCCGAGGGTGGCTGGTATCGCTGATATGGCGAAAGTCGAGGGTAATTCGCGCCCGGTGGCAATAGCGCTACAGGGAGCTTTGGGGGTGCCAGTGGTGACTTGGCCGGCCCAACCACCAGTGCGTCGCCGCCGCGGCTCGCCGCCTCGCCAGCCGAGACGCACGGTGGCGCGGCACGGGAGGTCAAGCGGTGTGTGGGCTCCTAGATGTAGTAAATGGCAGTAAAATAAAGGAGGGGGGGGGCATCAACCATCCGTGTTCTTAGCTAGCGCAACGTATTCCTAGCTCAAGTCACTGGTGTCTATTCGTATCAGTGTGTCGAGGAACGGGAGGGAATTAGTGTACTGCTCGTGAGCTTTGACCACCCAGAAGCAGAGCGTTTTCGACGGACAAGATCAATGGTGCAGCGCTCACCTATAGAAACCGTGTGCACGCATTGGCTGGTATTTCATATCTGCGGATACCGCGTTTTGTGAGGACACCACACTGGCCTAGGTAGCGAGGCGAGTGACATTCAGGCACCGTTTGCCATCGTTTCTGTTGCAGATGAACGTGCAAAAGTAAGTTACTATAGAACTGCAAAAGAAATGCCCCCGTACTAGGGTAGTCACTCACTAACTCAAGAACTACTATAATTCGGAGTGCTTATCGAGGGTTGAAGTTGAAGCTAATAACCCAATCAAAATCGGCTTCACCCAAAGGTCACAGACACAAAGTGGTATCAGCCTCAGCCTGGTCAAGCTTCGCGCAACACACAGCTTTTCGCGCGCTTTTCCAACTTGCGCGTGAGTTCGCGCAACACGCAGATTTTCGCCCGCGGGTTCGCTCCGGTATCTACGCCAATCAGCGCCCCCACGTTTGAATTTGCGACGTGTAATTGGCCAGCCATTTCGCGGCCAATCACGCTCGCGCTGCGATCCGTGCCGGAAGATCGTTTCCGCGCGCTCAATCCCAAACCTCATTTCCGAAATCGTCAGCTCCTGCTCAAGCGCTTCTCCAACTATGCCGACACCTGGCTCGCATCGACCGTCGCCGCCAAGGCCGCCACAATGCTCGCCATGCTGCTGATCCTCACCTGGCCGCCGCTATGCTCGCCGGAACGCTGCCCGACGGTCGCCCTCGCCGCCCTCGCCACGCTCGCCATGCTGCTCTCGCTGTGCCGACTGCCGCCATGCTCGCCACCGCCACGCTCGCCATGCTGCTCTTGCTGTGCCGACTGCCGCCATGCTCGCCACCGCCACGCTCGCCATGCTGCTCTTGCTGTGCCGACTGCCGCCATGCTCGCCACCGCCACGCTCGCCATGCTGCTCTTGCTGTGCCGACTGCCGCCACGCTCGCCATGCCGCTGCTCTTGCTGTGCCGACTGCCGCCATGCTCGCCACCTCCACGCTCGCCATGCTGCTCTTGCTGTGCCGACTGCCGCCATGCTCGCCACCGCCACGCTCGCCATGCTGCTCTTGCTGTGCCGACTGCCGCCACGCTCGCCATGCCGCTGCTCTTGCTGTGCCGACTGCCGCCATGCTCGCCACCGCCACGCTCGCCATGCTGCTCTTGCTGTGCCGACTGCCGCCATGCTCGCCACCGCCACGCTCGCCATGCTGCTCTTGCTGTGCCGACTGCCGCCATGCTCGCCACCGCCACGCTCGCCATGCTGCTCTTGCTGTGCCGACTGCCGCCATGCTCGCCACCGCCACGCTCGCCATGCTGCTCTTGCTGTGCCGACTGCCGCCACGCTCGCCATGCCGCTGCTCTTGCTGTGCCGACTGCCGCCATGCTCGCCACCGCCACGCTCGCCATGCTGCTCTTGCTGTGCCGACTGCCGCCATGCTCGCCACCGCCACGCTCGCCATGCTGCTCTTGCTGTGCCGACTGCCGCCACGCTCGCCATGCCGCTGCTCTTGCTGTGCCGACTGCCGCCATGCTCGCCACCGCCACGCTCGCCATGCTGCTCTTGCTGTGCCGACTGCCGCCATGCTCGCCACCGCCACGCTCGCCATGCTGCTCTTGCTGTGCCGACTGCCGCCACGCTCGCCACCGCCACGCTCACCATGCTGCTCTTGCTGTGCCGACTGCCGCCATGCTCGCCACCGCCACGCTGGCTGTGCTGCTCTCTCGGCGCTGATGTCGCTGTGCCCACCGCCTGCACGCTCGCCGTGACGCTGTGCCCGGGCTCGCCGCCGCCATTCTCGCCGTGACCCTGTGGCCGGGCTCACCTAAACGCTGCCCGACGGTCGCCCACGCCGTCATCGCGACGATCGCGGCGCTGGTGTCGCTATGCTTGCCGTCAAGTCTTCTGGTGAGCTTCGATTGCTCGCTGATCTGGAGTTCCAGCGCAGTGTCAATGTTGACATCCCCCAACCCAACGTTGAGTCCCTCTTCCTTACTTGCACGGCCGTCATGCCCGTCGTTTCGCTTCTCGCGAGCTCGGTCGTGATGCCCGTTGCCATGCAGCGGGTTTCGTGCACAGTGAGTGCGACGCCGAGCGTGTATTTATCGCTGTGAAAAAAATGTTGAGGAGCTCTAGAAGCAATGTAGGACATCTAGCGTCTATTTGTTATGCTAAAGGAATCTGCTAACCCCAACTAGCTGTTTTTAAGGACAAAAAGAAGGATCAAATTTGACGACTCTCGCTTCGCCTAATTTCAACATATATAGCATCATATTGGGTATAGTTTTATGACTAGTGTTTGGTCTGTTCACTGGAGGCGGCGGTGAGCGCTGGAGGTGTGTTGCCTTCGCGCAGCAACTCGAGCAGAAGTGTCACTCCAGACATCACGAAATATGCAGTTTGTCCTTAACTTTAGGACAAAAAATATCCGGCTAATAATAGAATCAAGTCAAACGTCGCTTCAGCCTTATGGCCTGGTGCCACAGCGACAGAAGCCCAATAAGATCGTACCTAAACGAGTCAATACAATTTTCAAGACAGTTTTTGTCCTTATCAGCCCAATTAAGGACAAAAACCTTCAAAACTCGAGGCTGAAAAGTCAGTTTGGTCCTTCGTTTTTAGGACCAATTTTGTTGGGGCTAAGATTTGCGATGTCAACATTGGCACTTGCTACTCAACATCGAGATATTATTAGTATACGATCTCTGTCGTACTTCGTATCCGGATATGTTTAGATCGGAAATTTAATATCTGTATTTTTGTATGATCAAGGTCAACAACACCCACGTATCCGGATGCTGGAAGTGCGCCTTTTGCTCCCCCCACCGTCACTCGTCGAGAATCTCGACTCGAGATGGCACAGAAGCGCCGAGTAGGCAGCGGGCGCGACACCCAGCCGCCCCGGAAGGCGCGAAGAAAAGCAGCGAGGACAGTGAACTCCGAGGCATCTGGTAAACAAAACGCATCTTTCACTAGCAAAGCGTCGTAGGGATCTTACAGTAGACGCTCATAATGCGGCAGACGGGACGAGTTTGAAGTCGAGAATATCATCGAGATGAAGTTCGTGCGTGGAGAGCCCAAGTACCATGTGAAGTGGAAAGGTTACGACGAGACGTCGTGGGAGCCGGAATCGAATCTGCATTGTCCTGAGCTCCTCAATAGTTTCAAGGCAGCACAACTTCAAGAGGCACGCGCGTTGAAGAAGAAAAAAACAACCCGAAAAGCGGACTTGCCTGACCGAGGTAGTCACGTGACGGCTAAAATCCCTGCAAAACACCAAGAGGATTCTGAAGGTAACAACCAGCACGTGTCTGTCAAGTTCTTATGTTGGTTTTGGGGAAAATGCACTAACTGTAATAATGGTGCCCAGGCTCGGAGGAAGTGTACGAAGTGGAAAAAATTCTTCGCGAAACTTTTCGTTTTGGCTTGTCTTACTTTGAGGTGAAATGGAAGGGATATTCCCAAACGAGCTGGGAGCCTGCCTCCAATCTGAACTGCCCTGACAAATTGGAGAAGTTTAGGCGTCGCCAGAAAGCAGCACGTCAAGCTATGCTCCAAAACCCAGCTCCAGCTGAAGTCACCGATGCTACTGGGACGGTAGGCCATGACAGTCCTCGGAAAGATACCGATGAGAACGAGAAACCCAGCGGTGGGTCTTCAGTTCGCCAAGCAAGCAGAGCATCGATTCCAGAAAATTATGGAGTGGGAGTAACCAATGATGCTGACATTGTGGCCACCGAGAGCCGGCAAACCGATGATCGAACCGAAAATGACTATGAGTACGATTTCCCGGATTACTTTCCCGAGACTACCGAGGAAGAGGCGATCTCAAATGCAGGTGGTCCTGTTGAGCCTTATGGTGCCGGGGTCTCAATCAGCCTTAATACCGATGGAAGGAATGCGGATGCTACGCCAGTACCGCGTGCAGACTCCAGAGGGTCAGACAAGGCTCCCAGAAAAACAAAATCGCCCCGGCAGACAGCAGAAACAACCGCAACACCCTCGCAAAATCGACGTACTCTTTCGTCTCCCGGAAGTCAAGTATCTGGGAAGAAGTCGAAAAGACGTGCGGAGATGCTTGCTGATGAAGTGAACGTGGGTATTGATGGCGAATACGAGGTGCTGGAATCTGATGGTTGCCCCAGCGAGAGTGCCGACGACGATTCTGAAGATGAGTTTGCAGATGAGCTTTATATTGCGGATGATACCGGAAACGAAAATTTTAGTGTCGAAACAGCAGAGGAAATTCGCGCGGTTGCCGGCCCCCAGGACTACATAACAGATGAAATGCTTCGAGGCATGTCTGACAATGGTTGGGAGTTGCTACCGGTAACCGACGAACGGGATGACTCGGACCTGTCCGGCGCTACGGATGTTTTTACGGACCCCCCTCGACTTACTGCCTCGGCTGTAGAGGCAGCGAAAACGATGAAACCTTCTGATCTTTTTTTTTACTTCATGCCGAAGACTCTCTGGACGGAGATTGCCGAGGAAACTAATCGTTACGAGCGTCAGACACGACCGGAAAGACTTCGACAGGCGAAGTTGTCAATTGAAAAGAAGACGGACGACATGCACAAACGCAAGGAAATGTATCAAGCAAAGAAAAAGGAAGTGGACGCGTTCAAAGAAGTAGGTGCCGCGGAGATCATGCATTTTCTGGCCCTAGTAATATCCAGGGCTATTTGCCCGATAAAGTCTCGACTGGAAGATCATTGGAAGACGCGAGCCCGTGGAGCGATCCCACCTGGAACTTGGTCGCCATTTATGGTTCGCAAGCGTTTCAAGGAAATTAACAGGTACTGTGACTTCCACGTTACTTTAATAAGGGCCCACTAACACGTCCTTCGCCAGATTTCTCCACTTTACGAACAACCAGGCTCCGCAGGCTAAGACGGACCGGGCATGGAAGATTCGCAACGTGATAAACAAGTTACAGACTACTTTCAAGGGTGGTATGGAACTAGGGCGCTGGGTTGCATTCGACGAGATGGTTATCCCTTCAAGAAGTTCGCGGAACACAATACGAGTTTTCCTGAAGAATAAGCCGCACAAGTACGGCACCAAGCTGTTCGCTGTGTGTTGCGGGAAAACCCACTACTGCTCCAGGTATGGTCATTTGCGGTATTTTTATATATAGTCGGTATCTGAACGCTGTGATTTCATGCTCAGGTTCGAGGTTTATTGTGGTAAGAAACAAAACAGTCAATTTGTTGACACCAGAAGCGGACCAGCTGCTGTGGTTCGAAACCTTAAAGCCGTGTGGGAACAGCGTCGGGTGGATCGATCCAAGAAGCGAATCATCATCACTGATCGCGAGTATTCTTCAGTGACGTTGGGGTTTCGTTTGATGGACATGGGGTACTACAATATCGGGACGGTGGCTACGACGCGTCTTGGCTTCCCCGAAGACTTGAAGACCGACAAAAAATCAGCTTCGACAGGGATGCCGCGCGGCTCATACGTGCTTGCCCGGAACAATACGAATCGTCGGATGTACTCGACGCGGTGGGGTGACTCAAAAATTTGCTACTTTGTGGCGACTGGGGCCTCCGCTAGACGTGCGATTGTGCGGAGGAAGCAAAAGGACGGCTCACATGCAAACATTCCGTGTCCGGAGTTTGTAGTATTGTACAATAAGTACATGGGGGGTGTTGACAGCCACGACCAGTTACGTCTGCAAAGGTACGTGTTGCTCTATTGCGGTTCTGACTCCCTTCACTTACGCCGAGAATGCATATGACTAGGTACTCCATCCAAAGGGTCATGCGACCGAAGAAATACTACAAGACTGTTTTCTACGGGCTTCTCGACATAGCTGTTATTAACGCTTTTATCGCCCACCGTGAGTACGCGAAGTCTGTGGGGGAAAAACCTCTTTCACACGCGGATTTTCTAATTCAGCTACACGAGGAGCTACTCGCTCTCCGAGACGATGAGTTCCTGGAAACGGTTCCAGTCGCCGAAGCCGCTGTTACCGAGGTGGAGTCAAGATCTAACCAGACACCAGTTTCGACGGCGTACTCGCTAGCAAGCTCGAAGCATCAATTGATGGTCTCGACGGACAAGACGGCAAAGGGCAAGTTCAAGTTTCGCGTGTGCAAAGTTTGTTCGGTACTGCGCAGTCCTGGATCGAATCGACCTCCCGGTACAACGCGTCATTACTGCAAGCAGTGCTCCACTGATCGAGGAAGACTGTTTTTGTGCTCCAAGGCGCGACACGTCGCCGATGGTAATTCTGTATCGTGCTTTAACATTTGGCACTCGAAGTGGAAGAACGGAGATCAACTCCCGCACAATGAAACGGTCGGGCGGGTTCGAATGCGTCCGTCGAAGGAGGAGTTGCGCGCGGAAACGATGGACACAGCTGCCTCGGATGCCGTACTGCCTAGGGAAACCGAGACCGATGTTCAGAATGCCGATAGGGCGGCTTCGGCGCCGTCTTTGCCGTTACCGTTTCCAAGTTCCAGACCGCGAAACGTAGAGGTACAAGCGCATCAACCAGAGCGGCTCGGCGCAGATGCAGAAGGACAGGACGAAGAAGGAGTAACTGCGACTGAGATGCCCCCGGATGAGAGCGAGCGGGAGGCCGTGGCGGAAGTGTTAGCGGAGCTTCTCGCCGAGGTAGAATGTACGGTCAGCGGGGACGAACATCAGAACGAGTCGGATAATTAGGTGGGGTTCTGTGGTTTACAGTGAAGTCAACCTTGACATCATGCATACAAAGCTGAATACAAATACGCCTGTTAGAGAGATGCGAAGCCAACTTTGACATCGACGGCGGCCAAGCTGGCTGTCAACTTTGACATCTATGGTTCACTGCGAAGTCAACCTTGACATCATGCATACAAAGCTGAATACAAATACGCCTGTGAGAGAGATGCGAAGCCAACTTTGACATCGACGGCGGCCAAGCTGGCTGTCAACGTTGACATCTATGGTTCACTGCGAAGTCAACCTTGACATCATGCATACAAAGCTGAATACAAATACGCCTGTGAGAGAGATGCGAAGCCAACTTTGACATCGACGGCGGCCAAGCTGGCTGTCAACGTTGACATCTATGGTTCACTGCGAAGTCAACCTTGACATCATGCATACAAAGCTGAATACAAATACGCCTGTGAGAGAGATGCGAAGCCAACTTTGACATCGACGGCGGCCAAGCTGGCTGTCAACGTTGAGATCCATGCAACGTCGAGCAGGCTACGAACGAATATATGCAGGCATGGTCTTCTTGATTACATCTCAGCACTAACAAAACATAAATGCTTCTGTGCAGCTGGACTAGGCACTTTCAGACCCACTAGCGTCTCAGTGATACTCCAAGACGAGGAAACATCACCTCGGTTTGATACGTCCAAACAGCCAGCCTCTCGAGCGCAGCAGCTTCTTGGACTCGAGCTTTATACTCGAGCTCTTTGAAGAAACCCTCCTTGGAATGCTCCCGGATAGCGTTCTCGTCGTACGATCCGTCTGCCTCCATGGCGATGTGGTGTTCAACATGGGAATCGAGAAACGCGTCTAAGCGTTCAATGTCCCACTCGAACAGGTGCTGCCGACGCTTTATCATAGACAGCGTTATCTACACAAAGGGCAATGGTAAGTTAGCGTTGGGAGTACACCTGGCACCACAGAACGCGTGAAATACCTTCGAGGCTTTCAGGGACGCTTGCAGCCACGCGTAGATATGACTCGAGTCTTCGTCATTCTGAAACTGCGCATACATCTCGTAGAGCGGAAGGGCGGCTAGAAATGCGTCTACATGGTTGGTAGACCTGAATCTAGGCTCGTAAACCTGTTGAACAATAACATTTGTTAGACTACGCCTCAGAACTCAAGTAATTCGCATACCCACCCGCTCGCGTGAAGGTTTGCGTAGTGGCTGGAGGGTGTGAAAGTCAAGGAACCCCTGGTGCCATTGAAATCTCTCCAACGTCTAGGCATACATCGGAATTGAGCGCTCGTGACGCCCACGGAAACACCAAAGATACGTGCACGTACCTCCCCTACAGACATCGGCTTGCCATAAATTTTCTTGTTGTTTGACGCTGTTCGGTTGACATCCGGCGTGAAAGCCTGTTGTATGCAAGCAGGACGGTTAGATATCAAATAGCCAACACAAGTAGGACATACATGCGCACCGGGACAGCCTCGTAGGTGTAGTTAGGGTCCGAGAGAACAAAGTAGGAGGAGCGGTCAAAGTCGGTATCTTGATCGCTGAGCTGCCCTTGGCTCCCGGAGCGCCCTCGCGCTGCGAGCTCCTGTTGGTTCGAGCGTTCGTCGTCATCGCTGCTGCTGCCGCCCACAGTGCTGCTGCTGTCGGCCGCCGTGTCGTCGGTGTACATACTTGCGTCGGCCATGATCTTCTCGGAGAAGATCTTTCCCCCCTCTCGCAAACACGATGTACCACTGAGGAGCTATCGCGACTTTTTGACTGTCGCTCAATTCTATGGAATGCCTTTATTATATTTTATACTAGACCGTTGCATACTCAATGCGTCCGCCTGCAAAGGCTGCTGTTGTAGTGAGAGCTTCTTTTGGCAGCACCATTGGGTATTGTAGCCCTCTTCGCTGACGCCACCGCCTTACGTGCC
This sequence comes from Phytophthora vignae f. sp. vignae, assembly GCA_016169955.1. Lineage (NCBI taxonomy): Eukaryota > Oomycota > Peronosporomycetes > Peronosporales > Peronosporaceae > Phytophthora > Phytophthora vignae. The sequence goes on from JABJUM010000006.1 coordinate 2,146,795, forward strand.
ACCGCCATTTTGATCCTCGCTCCGCACTCTGATTCGAGATCACACGACGGACTGCTTGATCGTCCTGCAGGGTCTTGTCATGTATTGATGTCGTCGTTGAGCTTGAACATGCGCTTCTTCTCCTTGGTTTGGGGTGCCTCACGCGAGCGCTTGTCCGCGTGCGATGACGTACGACCGCCGCCCACAGAGCGGCTCTAAGAGCCGCCCCCGAGTTGTATCGATAGTGTCGTGTAGGAAAACACGATTTAACGAGTTCTCGCCCCTCTAGCCAAGGCCTTTGGGACGAGCCCCTACCAACAACACGCTTCCCTCCTAAAAGGTCGGCGCTTATTGTTGGGATTAAATATGAAGATCAGATCCGATCCCTTACACCGGGCTGGAATGTGCCTTATGCGAGTCGTCGGTCAGGTAGGTAGAGCCCGTAAATCAAATATAAGAGCACCCTTAGCCACGAGCAACGGCTAGGATGCAATGTACACACGCGCTTTCACGCGTAACCCACTGTGGTCCCTCAGAAGGAAGGATACCAGGCCAATCGAGGCCTCGGACAGGGGCGCCGAGACGAAGTCTCGGCTGGAAGTCAAATATACTGGGGGGCCTCGCCACACACCCAGACAAACGTACAAACGTACAGGGAGGTCTCTACTACCTCTTAACACTCGGCCACTACTCACTCTTGGCCTTTCCAGGGATGAACACTCGGTCAATGTACCTTATGCTCACCGGCAGACATACCCCGTGTCGGCCGAGCGTATCCAGACTCTACAGCTAAGCGAAGACTTACCGGTAGACGGACTTGACCCTTGTGTGGCTTCGGGGGGAAATTCTGCTCTGATTTAGTGATTAGAGGCTGTGAGGCCTTCCCTATCGCTAATCCCTATCGTCTATACAAAAGCCAAGTATCAACCGAGCCTTCGAGCCGGTCCGACGACTCGACGACTCCTCGGCTAGATCCGAATTCCTAATGAGAGGCAAATCTTGTACCCACTATGACTACTTGGAGGGCTCGGTGGGGATTTATTATGACCCACCGTGCCTTGTCACTAAATGGCCATCCATCTGTCACTCTAATGCGGTAAATGTGAGTAACCAATCAGAGGCCTCGGTATCACTCGCCGGTTTCAGTCAGTTGGGACTCAGCGCGGGGCTGTTCTCCCGCCGGCATTTCTCGACACCACAATAGACCGTGAGCAACAGCGCGTAGTACTGACCCGGGTGCTGATGGGCTCGTAGTCGAAGTCCCCTGCTGCGGCGTCGGGCCTGCTGGGTCTGTATGTGCCGGGTTCACGTGCTGCCGGAGTTCATGCACGCCGAGTCATTGAAGTCGCCGCTATTGGTGCCATGGTCCAGGGGGTTGTAGTAGAGCTTGGGAAGTTTGCCGCTGCGCTGGTGGTGCAGCGAGTGCGCCTGGTACTGCGAGTTTTCGTAGCCCTGCATGGCGAAGAGGAAGGAGGAAGTCAGGCGGGGGTACTGCCGATGGAATGGGGGCGACGGGGGGGGGGGGGGGGGGCTTGTGCCACCAGCGCTCGCCTTGCCTGCAGTCGAGAAACACGTCAGCAATGGGGCAACAGGCTGGCTAGAGTGAGCAGCGTACCGAGATTGAGTTGTTCTCCTTTCGGTTGTGCCTCGTACGTCTCGTCTTCGCGGTAGAAGGCGTCCCTCATGTGCCGTGCCGTGCTTGCCTTGAGATAGTGTCACAGCGATTGCCGAGCACGTCCATCAACCGCGATATTCAGCTCAGAACAATTCGCTCACTTGGCGAATGTTTGCATGATCCTGCGAATTACGCCAAGGTTTTTTCGATCGAAATCTCGACAGAGCTTAATATTACGGCCGTATCCAAGCTTTGATTGGATAACTCTGACCAATGAGATTGACAGCCGGTGGAACCCGAAGAGTCGGGGCAGGCCGCTGGGGACCTCACTTACCCTAACCCTCCGGTATACAAATTCCTATATTAATCTTATCCCTGCAAAATCGGGATAAGAGCGGTCGCCGGTGGGTTAACGAACTGCACGTTTGTATTTCAGATACTGAATACGAGATGAAGAAAAGCCAAATTCGAGCTGCATGGAAAGCTGTTTCTGGTTTCAGTACCATGTTTCGTGTTGTAGCTCAGCCTCTAAACAAGCAGTGGATTGAGCAACCTCGCTTTTCGAAATGGCAGATTTTCCGTACACCGTCCGGATGTGCTACAACTTATAATCCAGCTGAGCAATATCACAAGACTCTCAAACTCATTCACAACACGGATCAGGCGACACCGATTGAGTTAGTTGAGCGGCTGGATAGATCACGACTAGCATTTTTAGCCCAAAAATCTGCTTTCAGCCATGATGTCAGAGTGTCCACTCGCCTTAATGCACTTTTCAACCGAATGGAGAAATGTGGTGCGATTTCGGCTATAGCCACGGTACCTTGTGGGAATTTACGTTTGGTACACGTAATCTCAAAGGCGAACGCAAGCCGAAAAATGAAGAAACTCGCGTTACCCAGTTCGATGCCGATGATGGAGATTCAGAGTATAATGAGGACTCGGTTAACAGCTCATCGAGCGGTGAAAGCGACGACGCAGCGTTAAATACTGGTCAGACTGATGAATTTCACGATTTCGATCGCTCTCTCCCATTCAAGTCGAAGTACACTTTGCGAATGCTCTACGAAGGAATGCATTCGATTTGTGGATCGCAGTCGGCAAGCCCCAAAACGTGCTCGTCGACGCCGTGAGCGCGAGGGCGACTATTTTTCAGGCCTAGGATTCGAAAACATGTCTGGTGATGACGAGGCACAGTATCCTCTGTTGCACTCCCCGCCCAGGAAGCCGCGGAATATTCAGGGAGCATCGTCGTGAGCGCAATCACATATCTGACGAGGTGTCGGTGGTTAACTCAGGAATTGCAATCGGCTTAACGAACCCGTTACCACCAACTACAGCCGGACGGATTGCGGACGACCAAGATATTCCTCTCCATATTCGAGTGCCACCAGTACCAACGTTCTTAGCGGAACAGCGTGATGGCTACACGTCTGACCAACAGAGGGCGTCAGGTCAAGCTACCATTTCCTTGACAAACCACGCACAGGCACCAAGATATGGATCAAAAGGAACGTATAAACGTCGATGGCGCTAGCGTCGATGGCTTTGTCAGGAGGAAGGAATTAAGTCAGGCAGAGTCAGGCATCTCGATATTAGACTATCTTGATACCTGTTCTCACACTGAGTATACGTGCATTGTTTGCAACATTTTCGTCGAATTACTGTGTACTGTTAGGTACATACACATCGTTGTCATGAAGACACAAAATGGCAGGTGTATATTGAGTATTTCAAAGTAAATTCAATAGCTGTGTACTTATAAATGTTTTTTTTTTCAGTAACGAGATACGATAGGAGGTGCTTGGTCGGTGACGTTCCCAGCAACACGAGAAGGACCGACCACGGCTCCATCGTCCTGGGTAACGTAGGTGACAGCGTCTTCTTTATCGATCCATCCGAGCTCGCCGAACCTCCCGCTTACCGACGGATGACTTTCCCTCTCTACGTAGATATCTCCAAACTTTGAGTCCGCTTGTGCTAAAGATATCAAAATCTTAAGTGAATGGCGAGCTGAGCCTGCGTCTTCCCTAAGCGAATCCATCATCTCGTCTAACTCGCTGTCTGACCACAAAATTTGTCCAGTGGATGATGCTTCAATTGCCGTGGCTGCATCCCTCATGATACTTACTGAATCAGATACGTAAGTACAAAAATGCTAGTATCGATTACGTTCGTGCTGTTCGCAGGGTGGAGATGATGAAACTAGCGAAATCGTGTCGGACTTCCACTTCCACGAAGCAGAATCTGGAGTCTGTATAGCTATTATGGATTGCCTCATTGCCGAAGTAGGCTGGAGGGTGCCTGACAGCGAGCGTAGCACAATGAGGAGAGTGTTATCCAGTACGGCAATCGTGTCTGGGTCTGGCTCGGACAACGCGGTCATACGTGGAGTCCTCTCGGTTATCGGTCTTGATTTCCGTGCCTTCCAGTCATCGAAAATGCCATCGGGAGCCTCTTCCAGGGAGAAGGACGGGCCTCGGTGCGCTTCGATATAGGCGTTTCGCTCACTTTCCTTCAATGCCTGCCATCTTGTCCGATGCTTTTACCCGATTTTTTTTAGCGTGAGCGCCAGCCGAATCCTTCGCACAGGGGGTCCCTGTAGCCTTCCCGAAGTCCCAAAACGCGGCGTACACGTGCATGCTTCAAGGTCGGTTGTAAGCTTTGTGGTCGAGTTACCTCCAGCTCCCGCCTAATAATACCGTATATTGTAAACTCTATTTAGAGGCTTCGTAGCTCGTACAAGAACACCACGTAGTTACAGTTCAGCACTTCGCCGAGTTCTAGTTGTAGTACAACTCGGCACGCCGCCGACTTTAGATTCTATGTGTAACTCGGCACACCATCCCCTCAGTGTTGGCATCCAAATCTTCGGTGTTTCCGCCCCGCGACTCGGCACATGGCGGACCCCTAGTTTTCGGTGCTTGCGTCCATTTTTTCGGTGTTTCCGACCCTCCCCCTCAACCCGGCACTGATTGTGATTAGGATCGGATGGAAAAGTGCCCAAGTGTCCTGATTTGGTACACAAAAACCAAGTCAAGTAGCTCATCCTGCTATGGCCCCTCCAGTACCCTGCCAGACCCCGGGGTCTCGCAGGGGGCAGCCTCCGCCGGACGTTGGAATCGACTCTGTGAGCGGGGACAAGGAGACGGTCGTGTAACGACAGGCCCCGAGCAGCGACAACGGACAGGAAGAGAAGACAGAGGACAGCACGCCGACATGATGTGCCGCAGGAGGACCGGAAGACCCCACACGGCAGCAGTGAGCTGTGACTACGCTACGCGCGCCGGCACTCGGTGAAGCGGAAAGGGCGTCGAATACTAACCACGAAGAGAAGGAGGACTCGGACGGCGTCACGGCAAACAAGATCAGCAGGCAATCGGACGGCGAAGTCAAGCAGCAGCTGGCAGAGCCCATGACGACTGCGCAAATGCTCGCTGTGGCGCTGTCCTACGCACTGAAGGAATCGCGGACACCCACCCCGCGAATGCATGTGTGGCTTGATCTGGTTACATTTTTTTGGGGTATATTACCGAATTGAACTGGGGTCTAGACCGTAATTTAAATAGTCCCAATTGTGATATGTGTATACAAATGAATAAATTTGGATCTTGGTCTAGATCCAGACCAGAAAAATAGTGTATTTCCAGCAGGGAAGACAGCTCAAGTTTACTGATACTGACCTTCGTTTTATCAGGAAGATACAATATTTGTGTCGGCCCAAATAGGAACAGTGTGTAACCGTCTCTAACATGGGATTAGCACATAATCAATTGAGGCATGCTGGTTGGCTCGGGTAGCACAGCATTTCTACACAGATGGTTGGTGGTTCAAACCCACCGTGTGTCAAATCTTCACGTAAGGTTCGTCGCTCGTCCGTCCGCCGATGTCCGCTTCGTGCATCCATGTGGTAATGGGGTAATTCCCCTGCGCTAACCAACGCTGTTGCAAGTAATGACAGGACAAAGGTAAGGTACACGATAACGATATGGTATAGAGGGACAAGCTTTTGTTTTAATATATACAGAGTAATATTTTGTGACTGTAGTCATTTTACGAGCTTTCACTTCAACTTGGGAAAGTATGTTGACTGGTGAGTACCCAGATATGGAGAGTTGGTTATCTTAAATCCGTACATAAGCTCCAAATGTTAATAAATATTCAACAATCACACAGAAAAATAGTTGTCAACGTGATTTTTTTTTACTTTTTGAGTTAGACCCCAGGACAAAACCCGCGGTGCAAACCTGAGTCTTCTGCCTAACTACTCTTTTTGATGAAATATCCCCTAAAATAAAGTCAGTCATACAAACATACAGTAATGCAAGTATGCACACTCACCAAGTGTACACAAAAGTTCACAAATTGAATTCAGGAGGCACAATATAGGCGACCCGGAGCGAACGCTCCGGGGGAGTATACAGGTCGAAAGATCGAAATGACAAAAGTAAATGAAAGTAATGGATTAGAGTACTACTAGCAAGTTAACAGGGGAGAAGCGCGTATGCAGCGAAAATGCGAGTGCGGGGAGGAGGGAGGGGAGGGGGGGGGGGGGGCTACAACTCCATGTCTTCGACGCGCGCGTTGAATTGGAGAGTGGTGCCTTGGAACAACTGGAGCTTTTTCAGACGTGTGAACTTGACCACAGCACCTTCGGGGGGGGGGGGGGGGGGCAATTGGCTTTGCCGTCCCAGTCGTCCCAAATACTGACTGTGGCAAGGTCTTGATCCGCACGGGATCTGTCGTCATCATAGTTGTCGTAGTAAATCTTTCAAAACAATGTTAGCTATGTGGTCGTAAACGAAACGAAGCAATTAAATAGTTTTACCTCCAAGAGATCTTCTACCGATAAATCCGTTGTGGCGTCGTAGAAGTGTAGACACCACGATGTTTTGCCGCTTCGGTACTAGTGATGCTGCTTCCAGAGGAACTTACCGAAGAAGGTAAGCTTTTCGTTTTTGGGCATCCCTCGATTGATGCAGTCTTTGACTTCTAAAGAGCGAGAACACGAACACGTAAGTAGATCGAATAATGACAATACTACAAAGAGGATTGGTTACCTGCGATAGTGCCAGCGTCACGCTTGACGAATTGATTCATTTCGTCACGACGCTTCTTAGCTGGGGAGGTGTAGTTTGGAGGAAGCGGTGGTGGAACGATCCCAGCTCTCTTTGAGCCCGTTAGCTTTTTAGCAGCTTTGTTGTCAGTTGAGTTGGCGCGCTTCGGTGGCATACTCGTCGGCGGGGCTTTGACGCTTGTGAGAGGAAAACGAATAATGCAGTGGTTTGGCAGCGTGAAGGCAAAGAATATGGGACGGCTAGGACGGTTAGGAAAATGACAGGAGGAAATGCATGCCTCGGTACCACGACAGCATGTGGGAGGGGAGAAGACGCTGTAGTTAAGGGAAATATTTAGTACTGTTGTCACTAGTGGTCATCCCCCCGTTAGGTTGAACTAGAAGAATACAAAAATCAAGTCAAGCTGTTTAGCATTGCTTTGACAGTTTTGAGTGGCATTGGAGCAACCATGGACCGTTCCGATGAGTATAGCGAGGAGACCAAGCGCGAGCAGGACGACCACGGATATAGCGAGGAGGAGAAGGGCAAAACCGAAGAGACGGATTTGGAGAGGCACCGTTGGCATCATCGTGAATATATGCGGAAGTACAGGGAAAATGAAGATGAAGAACAGCGGGAAGTATTCGAAAGCAAAGAGAGTATGAGATCACGACAGCAACCAGCAGTAGAGCGACAAGAAATTGAGTGGGTAGGAATGGAGCCGGTGACGGATGTACGTTCTGGCTTGAGAAAGATCACGAAAGCCGTACAAGATGACGCAAGGACGAGACTACAAATATCACTTGAACCTGAGGGCTTAGAAGAGTGCGTCTGTGGTGTGTGCGATCGTTTACAACCGATGAAGAATAGTCGGCGGGTAGATGCAAGCGATGTTTCGTACTGGCGGAAATTGAAGAGCAGTATCGGTGGCGCGAAGCTCGACGATTTAAAGCCTGAGTTAGCTCGGCACTATGATTGCGGTTTTGTTTCTCCAGATTTGATTGACATGCTATTAAGTAAGAATGGAGTTGGCTCTTGTAGTGATGATGGCTCGTGGTGGCTAGTCGTATGCAGTGATTGTGACTTTTACATCGCACACAGACGAATGCCAAAGTTTGCCATTGCGAATGGATTCTTTATTGGAGAGTTGCCCAAGCATCTTCGGGGTATGACTTCTCCTGAGCGATTTCTGACCCAGCCAGTTAGTGTGGTCGCGTTCATTCGGGTTATGCGTGGGGGAAACCACCGGTGTATCCGCTCGCACTGCATGGCATTTGATGCAACGCCGTGTCCACCAGCATGCTTACTTCCAAGAGGTTTGAATGGAATTGCTGCATCCCAGATTGTGTTAGCAGGGGAAATGACGGGATTACAAGAGGCTAAGATCCGGAAAATCGTGTTCGCCAAGCTGTAGTCAGAGACGCGCTCTCGTTTTATAAAGAGAATAACGCTTGCTTTGACGACGTGGCGATAGATGAAAACAGCCTGACGAAAGGAGATCATACCTGGAAACAAGTAAATGAAGACTTGTTTATTGTAGCTGCGGATAATGATACTAGTTCGGTCGACAAAGAAGGAGAAGGTATTGCCGGAAGTCGAGACGATTGCAGGGCAACGACAGAAGAAGAGGAGTTGGAGGTTATTGAGAGGAGTGTTGGTTTTGTATGTACCGACAAACCTACCGAAGAAGCTGGAGAAAATGCTGTAGTGGAGCTAACTGATGATGGCGATGCAGAGCGACGATTTCTAGTGCGTCACTCCAGTATATTTTCTCGTGATACCAATGGAAATCTGTATGGCAAAATGTTCCCACATTTGTTCCCATTTGGTCGTGGGCACCCGGGCGAGCCACGCAAAGAACCAGTTTCTCACGAAGAATGCGTAAAGTGTCGTGTAGGAAAACACGAGTTTACGAGTCCCCGCCCTATCGACCGAAGTCTTTAGGACGAGCCCTACCAACAACACACGCCTACCCCGAAAGGTCGGCGGATATGTCGGGATGATAAAACCTGAAGACCAGGTCCGATCCCTTATACGGGCTGGAATGTGCCTCCCTGTGTGTTGCGGGTCAGGTAGGTTACCCTTTGATTCAAATATAAGAGCACCCTTAGCCACGAGCTACGGCTAGGATGCAATGTGCAATGCGTGCTTTCGCTCTAAACCTCTGTGGTCCCTCAGAAAGGAAGGGTACCAGGCCAATCGAAGCCTCTTACAGGGGCGCCGGGGCGAAGCCTCGGCTAGAAGTCAAATATACTGGGGGGTCCTCGCCTCACGCCCAGCCAAACGTACAACTGTACACAGAGGTCTCTACTACCTCTTAACACTCGGCCACCTACTCACTCTTGGCCTTACCAGGATGAACACTCGGTCAATGTACCTTATGCTCACCGGCAAACATACCCCGTGTCGGCCGAGCGTATCCAGACTCTACAGCTAAGCGAAGACTTACCGGTAGACGGACTTGACCCTTGTGTGGCTTCGGGGGGAAATTCTGCTCTCTGTTTAATGTTAGAGGCCGTGAGGCCTCCCCTATAACTAATCCCTAATGTCTATACAAATATCAAGTGTGGACCGAGCTTTCGAGCTGATCTCACAACTGGACGATACCTCGCCCTAAATCCGAACTCCTACTGGGCATAAATGTACCCACTATGAAACTTCGGAGGCCCCGGCCGGCAGTTTATTATGACCCGCCGAGGCTCCCCTGTCACTCCGTAGTCTCCATCAATCTCCGTGGCACTCAAACGCGGGGAATGTGTCCGGCCAATCAGAGTCCTCGGCTAGCCATCATTCGAAGGTTCAAGACAGTTAGGCCTCGGTCGGAACTCGCCCGGCCACGGCCATTTCCCGATCTCACAGCGGCCCCCAACTCGGCCCGAGCCGTCCCAAGTGGTGAGTGCCGTGTTGCCTTCGCTCCCTTCCGCGCGTCGTCGTCATGCTGTCGTCTGGTGGCCCTGGAAGCGCGCCGCCCTTCACCTTCCCGGACCTCGGTCCAGTCTCGCAGGTGAGTCTTCGTGTGGCGTACTTGCTTGTTGTTCTGACTCGCTTCATCGTCTAACCGTCTTCAACTTGATTCATCTTGCTGCAGAGCGCTCAGCTCCTCGGACCCATGGGCCATCCCATCGACACATCGGCTCCGACCTCGGAGGCTTCGGCGGTGCCAACTTTCGCCTCTGCGTCAGCAAGCGGGGTGCCCCGACGGCCCCAGGCTTCGGATGCTGTCTCCGCGCCGTCTGCGTCGTTGTCTGGTACTGCTGGCAGCGCCGGGGCCGCTCCGTCACCAACTCCCGCCTCTGCAGGTGCACGCGGGGTGGCGAGCAGTCTCCAGGCTGCGCCTCAGTTCGCTTCTGATCAAGCTTCGGTTGTCCGCGCTGGAGAGGTTTCGGCTTCGAGTGCAGCGGTTTCGGCGTTGCCAACTTCCGCTTTGCAATCTGCTAGCGGGGCTTCGTCGAACCCTGGGTCCACTCAGCTGATCCCTCGGTCTTCGCCTGACTCAAGTCCTCTGCGCGAGGCTTCGTCGAACGCCGCACACTTCTGTCGCACTGGTGACCCTCTGCCCGCTGTTCCGCACAAGGCTTCGCGTCCCGCTCAGCTCCCTTCGGCGCAATGGTTGGCGGTTGAAGACATAGTTCACGCAGAGGTTTCAAGCGCTGTGGGTGACCTTCGCGCAATGACGGAGCGACGTTTCACAGACCTCGCCCACCTGATGATAGGCTTGGTGCGTCACCCTCCGCTTCGGGTCGACTACGAACTCGACCAGCGGCTTGAGCGGGCTCGCAGCCTCGGAGAGGTCGTCCAAGCGCTCAACCCGGACCCTTGTTCGCCTCCCATGGGTTGGGATGAAGAGATGCGACAGCTCCAGCTCGACGTCAAGTACCATGAAAATCGCGCCCGACACTTCGAGTCGCTGCTCAACAAAGAGACCGACCTCAAGAATCAAGCTCAGATCCTGTGTCACCGAGCTTCGTTCGAGCGTAACGAGCTCTTCGAGGTCGTCAAGTAGCTTCGCCATGAGCGCGACGAAGTCTCGCGTCAATTGAGGAAGTCCAACTCCGCCATGGCAACGAACGACGAGACGATCGCTCTGCTGAAGTCCCAGTGTGAGCGGTACGAGGCTTCTCTCAAGGCTTCTGACTCGCTCTTGGCGAAGGATCGTGAGCTGTTCAAGTCGGGTCTCGTCGAGTACAACCGCAACATGCGGCAGCTCCGAGCTCTCCTCGTCGACCAGGCGCGCGGTCAACCGGAGACTCAAGACCTCGTCCGGCGTATGGATGAGAACATCTTGCCTCGCGCTTTCGAAGCTTTCCTGGGTGTGCTCGACTCTTCGGCTGCCTCCTCTGCAGAGGCTCCTGCTTCACGTTCTCGAGAGACTTCGGCTCACTCCGGTACTGTTCGCCGTCGGGCTGGTGCGTCGGATGGCGCTCAAGATGATGTCTCAATGGATCATGACGGCTCGGATGACGCCTCGGGCCCCGAGGCTTCTAATTCTCGTCCCACCAAGCGGCCCAAGAATGCTCACCCACCGTCTGCAGAGACTTCACCACCTGCCCGGGTGCGTGTGTCGTCACGGACATGTGCCCCTGCCAAACGCGCCACACGACTCGGCCGCCCTTCGGTCAACCTTCAAGAGAGAGCTCGAGCCAAATCGAAGTCGCGACCTTCGCCTCCTCCGGTTGCAGTCGCCCGCCAGGGTGAGTCACAGGCTTCGGTTGCTGAGTCTACGGCAGCTCCGGCCAGTCGTCCTCCTTCTCCGACTCCATCCGAAGCTTCAACCGCTCTGTTCTCCGACGCCTCTGAGGCTGAGGTTGAGTTTGAAACTTCGGACCGCGACGAAGAGCTTGAAGAGAAGCGCCCTGTTGAAAGCTCGCCTCTTGATGCTTCGGTCGTGTTCCTCCTCGCCGAGACGGCCGTCCTGTGCGTCCTGCGTCTACGACATCGGCACTCCGCTCCATGGTTGATGTTGAGCGCGAGAATGCGCCTGATGACGCAGTTATCGGCGACACTGAGACGTCCCGTGCAAGTGAGGCCTCGGAATCAGCTTCCGCCACTACCCCGCGGTCTCAAGCAGCACCTCGCAGGCCTCGTCGTCGTAACTCTCGCACCCAGGTCGTGGCCACCCTCTCGGCGGCAAGTACGGCCGAGATGTCAAGTTTCGCTCGGACTTCGACACCGCCGGCACCAGTTCGAGGGGAACAGCCTCTGGTTCGCGTGTCTCGCAAGCTGCAGGACACCGCGACGCCGTTTCTCGACCCTCCGTTCCGAGCGTACGGGGCCAAGCCCTGTTGGTGCATTATCCAGAACGTTCGGATGCCTACGCCAATTTCTAGTGACGTGATGGTGGAGTGCTCGGCTGAAGGCATAGAGGCGTGGGCTGATTGGGAGAACCCGAATCACCCCTTCCAGAGGTTTCTCGTCAGCATGCCGGCCGAACCTTGCCTGTTCGACGTCGATGCGTTCATGCCTGACGTCCCTATCTCAGTTCGTGCGGACGTTCGGTCGCTGCTGGTGAAGCTTTGGCGTCAGTTCACAGGCAGATCTGTTGGTCGCACGGAGAAGAATGACCTCGGCTTCTCGCTGTTTGAGCGTGGTCACTGGATCTCAACGACTGCAGTGGAACGCTGGCTCCAGGCATTGGCTCAAGCGCTCGGTGAAGACTCGTCGGAGTATCAGTCAATTCTGGCTGAATGGAACAAGTATAACCAGGAGCGTAACAACCGTGCAGACTGCTTGCGCCTGCAGATTCCCAAGCGCTGGTGGCAGTGGTGTTTCCCAGACTTCGATGGTCACGTCTCGTGTGAGACCGAAACCATACTCGAACCTTCGGTCCTGCAGTATTCGTTTGAGAACTTGGTGTGGGCTCCTCAGTCGGACGACTGGGTTTCCGAGTGTTTGGAATTGGACGGGCACCAGCCGTGGCGTAATTGTTGGGTGGATGTGCCGTCCGAGCACCCGTATAACACCACTTTCGCTCCCTGCAATCCTGCGGTTCCACTCTTCGTCCCGCGCAGCATGACTACCCGTGAGGTTGCGTCCGCCATCACTGTGAACCCCGTGCTGGATCCTCGTCGTGTTACAGCTCCGTGGGTACGCGAATTCACAAGCTTTCACGGGCCGCCGACCAGTCTACAAGGGGACGTGCAACAAGAAGACGGAGACGAGGTCTCGGAAGAAGAGGAGGTTGAAGATGTCATCGAGGAGATCGAGTCTTCTGAGGAGGAGCCAAGCATCTCCGGTAATGCTGGCGATGACCAAGCTCCAGCTGTCGAAGGTACACCGACCCACGACGCTCAAGTTGCCGCGGCAGATACGCAACCTTCGGCCCCAGAGCGCGCCCCGACTTCAGAGGCCTCTGTTGAGAAGGCGTCGGCCGGCGAAGTTTCTCCCGAAGAGCCAAGTTCGCCTCCAAGTGTCGCTGACCAAGCGACCCCACAGGGCGAGCCTTCTCCGGCTGCGCGCCTCCGCGTTTTGGCCAAGGTCGCGTCGTCTTCGGATTCCTAGGCTTCGTTCCAGTTCTTCACCATGTCCAAGTCGAGCTAGATCAGGGTAATCAGACTTCGTTCGTAGCATAACTAGCTCGCCCATGCAATTCAGTAACCGCTCGTCCTTCTTCAGTAGTTCTCCATGATTCTCCAGTCATAATCGCCACATCGTAAAGTCTTGTCCACTTCAACATACAAATATACAATCTTCGTCCGCAGTATCTTCTTTCGTCTGCTGGGGCGGGCTGCGTGGCCCCGCCGGCAGTTCATCATTGCGAGAGGGATGCACCTAGTCTTCGTCAGCGACTTGGACCATTTGCAACCTTCGGTCGCGGCGCTTCTCGCGTAAATAGTCGTACAGCAGACCACCGCACGACAAATTAGATGCAGGTTCCCACGAGGGTTCGTCGTATCCAACCCACTTCACCTTGAACTCTCGGACGGCTCGTTCAGTGCTCGTCGAGAGGGGAATACGGTCATCCAGGATGGCCTCTACCTCATATTCACCAGCGAGGTGGTCGGGTTCCCAACTATCCTCCGGGAGCAACTCCTCGTCGAAGTCTAGTCGCGTCTCCTCGGTCACCTCAGCTGCTAATCGGGTCTTCGGCCGGTCTCCAATCTCGTTCACGGCCTTCAGTCGAGACACATGCACGACCGGGTAGAACCGATAGCCGCTCTTGTCGGGTAGATCCAACTCGTACGCATACTCGTCAACCTTCTGCTTGATGCGGAAGGGTCCATGCCACCGATGAGCTAATTTCTTGGTCAATCCAGGCTTGACACGTTCCATGTAAAGCCATGCGCGATCTCCTGGCTGGAAGAGAGACTTCGGTGCTGGGTCCGGTGAATCGTCGTCACCATCTGTACCTGCTGGCTCGTCCTCCGCGGTTTCACTAATCGCAGAAGGTGGAAGCGCAGCACGTTCCGCTCGATCTAAAGTCTCGTTGTGCCTCGCAGCTCTCCGAGCCTTCTCGACCGCTTGGTATTCCTTTGCCATCTCTAGCGCCACTTCCTGCTGCCTGTTGACTTCCCGGCGCCATGCTAACGCGTCCGACTGTCGCCCAAAGCCTCGCTTCAATGAGGAAGACATAGCTCTGAGGGTGGACCTTGCGTCCCATCCGTGCACCAAGTAGAAGGGCGTGTCCTTCCTCGTGGCATCTTGTGAGTTGTTAATCGCAAAGATCAACTTCTCCACAATCTCATCCCAATCTTGTTGTAGCGGATCTTCAGCGTACACTCGCACGGATTGCATTACGGTCTTGACCGAGCGTTCTTGTTGGCCGTTAGCCTGCGGCCGATAGCTCAACGTTGCTCTAGATCGCGACTGCATCATCTCAGCGAAGGTTTGGAAGACCTCGCTCATGAAGCGCGGGTCTCGGTCATGTCTTATCAGAGACGGCGCTCCGAACCTTCGGTACACGCACTCCTCGAACGCTTGCGCAACGCATAGTGCAGACGTGTCCGCCATCGCTTTGCCCATGACGAATCCAGTGAACGCACACTGAAACAGTAACAGTGCGGTGTTGCCCCGCCGAGTCTTCGGTAGGGGTATCACAAAATCCATCGAGACAATTTGTAGCGGTCGTTCGGCAAGGATGTTGCCCGGCGAGTATCCACGCAGTTGTGGACGACTCTCGCTTGAGCTACAGTCTGGGCAGGAGCGCACATGCTTTTCCACATCGGCGAACAGTCCGATCCAATAGTAGTCAGCCTTCACACGGTGATAAGTTCGGACGATACCTTGGTGACCGCCCTCCAACGAGTCATGGCAGTTCTGTAGGACCTCTTGAACCATCGTTGTTGGCACCACTAGGCGTAATGTCGTCTCCTCGGTTCGGTCACGCCCCCACCGACGGTTCGCACCAAGGAAGTACAGCAAGCCATCTTCGCTTAGCACAAACTTATCAGCCATTTTCCAGGCTTCGCGTGCGGCTTTGTAGGCAAGGTTCGCTTCTTCTCCCTTTAGCACTGTCTTGAGATTTGACCATCGGAGTTCTTCGTCTTGGGCTGTGCCAATGCGCCTGCGCCGTTCCTCCTGCACAACCAGCGGGTCGATGTCGTCAGCACTCGGTTCACGGGCCACTGTTGCATCAGGCCTCGGTGGGTGCGGAAGTTCGCCTGACTCCTCGCGGTTGACACTGTTCGATTCATTCTCTTCGGTTCTTTCCTCTGGACCACCACCCGAAGTTTCTTCAGCAAAGCGTACACGCTTCGCACGCTCTCGGGATTGTTGCCTCGTCACCGCGGCTACATGTCCAGTATCCCGTACGAAATCGAAAAAATTCTTACCACGGTCACTGTCACGCGTGTCCATCACCCGTATCGAGTTCACATGACGCGTGATCGTCTCTTCAGAAGCTTCGGCTGGCTGTTCATAGAGTACTTCTTGGATCCGATTCAATTCCATCAACTCTCGTTTCCGATCTTCACTGGTCACCGTCATCGACACCTTCTTCTCCAAGGTCTCGCTCGCCAAAGAGTCTGCGGCTGCATTGAACTCTCGTATGGCATGAAGGTACTTCACTGAGCGAAGTTTCGCTGTGAGTTCCTTGTGCTTGTTCAGTTGTGCCATTAGCGATTCCTTACGGCAAGCGATCACCCCTAGGGATTGCTGGATTGCGAGTCTCGAGTCTCCAACGATGACTAAATCTTCGGCCCCGTGTTCTAGGGCTGCCAAGACTCCGTTATTAATACCGGTGTACTCAGCGAGGTTTACCGTCGTAGCCTCGAGATACGTACTCGCAGCGATCACTACACTCCATTCGGGAAGTCGCCATAATATCCAGGCGCAACTGCCGTAGCCACCATGCTTCTCAGTCTTCGCCGAGCCGTCGAACGAAAGTACGTAGCCACTGTAGGTCCGTGGCAACCGTGCATACAGCAAGTGCGGATCCATCCGAGCGTTCGGCGAGCCTTTCGTCGGTGGGGTCACTGGTGCCAGCGAGTCTTCGAGGTCAACGAAACTTGTGATCGTCGACTGCAGGAGCTGAGCGAATGCACAGTCCTTCTCCTTGACTCGTTGCACCACTAGGCTCCACGGGGACAGTAAGACGGCAAATTGTGTTGCACGTCCGAAGAGTGTCTTCGATTTGTGGACCCAGTCGAGCGTCGAAAATCGCGTGTAGACGTGGATGATCCGACCTGCCAGCTGGGTGTAACACACCTTCAACAGCTGTAACAGAGCCAAGACTTCTTTCTCCGCCGGGTGGTAGTTCATCTCGGCGTCCTTGAGCACTCGGCCGCAAAACCGAACAGGGTGCATCAAGCCATCGTGCTCTTGCATGAGCGTGGTGCTCACTGCCCACTCGTTCGCAAACAGCGTCACATGGACCTCTCGGTCACGGTCAAAGTGTCGGAGGACCGGCGCCTCAGCGACCTTTCGTTGCAATGCTGTGAAGCTTCGTCTGGCCACCGAGAGGTCACCCCCCGGCGCGAAGTCCTCGTCTCGTAGCTGGTAGAGTGCAGCTCCGTAGACCGCAAAGTCCTGTATGAAGCGACTGTAGTAGTTCAACGCGCCAAGGAAAGCTTGCACTCCCTTCTTGGACCGTGGGAAGGAGAGCTCAGTGATAGCCTTCAACTTCTTCGGGTCTGCCCTGATACCACTCCGTGACACTTCATGAGACAGAAAGTCCACCTTGGGCTGCACGAAAATGCTCTTCGTGAAGCTGACACTGATCCGACATTCCTCAAAGCGAGCGAGGAGTCGATCTAGCGTTGCCAGGCACTCGTCGAAGGATTCGCCTCCGAAGCAGATATCGTCCACGAACGATCGTCGCTCAAATTCTGGCACCAACGAAGATTCGTCAGGCTCTCCATTCGCAAACATGTCTGCGATAGGGCCGTTGATCAGCTTCGAGACCGAGCTCTCTTCTGACTCCACGCCAAGCGACGCCTCAAACTTCGTAGGCGACTGCCCTGAGTCGAGTGACTGTTCGGGAGCTTGTCCGGTCGAGGTGCGGGTGAGTTCTCGGTCACGCGCTTCTGCTTCTTCCATCAAACGCGCGTAGTTTTTCCATCCGCCCTTCGGCTGAACAAAACCCCACAGAGCGTTGTCGAGCATTCGTTGGTAGATCATAGGTGCATTCTTTAACCCAAAAGGCATTCTGAGCCACTCGAAATGACCCAGTGCACACACAAATGCCGAGATCTGGCGAGCCCTCTGGGTCATCA
Organism: Phytophthora vignae f. sp. vignae; assembly: GCA_016169955.1. Classification (NCBI taxonomy): domain Eukaryota; phylum Oomycota; class Peronosporomycetes; order Peronosporales; family Peronosporaceae; genus Phytophthora; species Phytophthora vignae. The sequence goes on from JABJUM010000006.1 coordinate 2,164,095, forward strand.
TGATTGCCCAAAATCCACTTGCCGCATCAAGCGAACAGTACCACAGATATTTCTCCAAGTCTGTGAGCAAATCATCTACCAGGGGCATCGCATACTCCATGATTGCAGTGACTGCGTTCACCATCTTGTAGTCGATGCATAGTCTGATATCCACGCCATTCTTCTTCAGTACGATCACAATCGGTGACGACCATGGGCTGTTGGAGAACGCGATCAGACCGGCTTTGAGCAAACCTCGCAGAAGTTCGTACAACTGCTTGAGGTGTCGGAGGGGAATCCTCCGTGCTTGTTGCTTGATCGGAGCATGGCCTTGCACATCAATATCGCACACGACACCATACGCCGGCGGTGGCAGAGCATTTCCACTCGAGATCATGATGTTCTCATGCTTCTTCAGAACACTCACCACACGATCCTGCCGTCCTCGGCTCAGCTCTGGGTGCCGAACATTCTCGGCCGAGTAGTCCAACTCTGTGACCAAAGCTTCCGTAAGGTCGGGCAAGAAGGCTAGCTCATGAGCGTAATCCTCCAAGTTGATCTCATTTGGCAGATGCGTTGCTCGATCACTGGTGGCCTGGGTGTCCGGTTCGTCACCCTCTGCATCGACTGCAGCGGCGGCCGACAGGTAGGTTCTAGTCAGCACGGCTACCGAATCCTCGTCTTGGACCGAGCCTCCGAGCTCGGGGAACTGTTCACCGTCACCCCAGTCCGAACTGCCTTCCGGTTCGTCCGAGAGTTCGGCGAGGTGCTGACTCCCAGTTATTCCTCGGTCTCCAACATCCGCGTCGACTCCGACACCCGAATCTCCATCACTCTCTGCCTCCACCGAAGCTTCTGTACTAGTGCTATCAGTTTCCGCATGCACGGGAGGGAGCGCCGCCGGATCATCACCCACCGGTGAGCCGTCGGCGACGAGTTTCTCCTGCTCCTCACGCTTCGCGATTGCACGTTCCCATTGTTCAGCACAACTCAATTGTCGACCTTGCGTTCGCGAGGCCTCGGGTGACCGATGTAACACTCCAGCCGGCGACACATACTCCGGTCGATCGACGGCCGAAGGTTGAGAGGCCAACCAATCGGCATACGCATCACACTCACGCTTGAACACCGTTTCATCTCGACTTCCGTCGTAGGCTAGTTTCTGCCAGTCCTCGTATCGTTCTGAACTGAGCCGAACGTAGCCTTCAGACTTCGGTAGATCGCCGATGGGCACCCACATCAGCATGGGCGAGTGAGCACGGCAAACTGTGAAACGCTTTGACACGTTCGTCAACCGCACCCTGTCGACCCTGCCTCGTCGAAACTTCGTCACCGTAGGCAGCAGAGACTTCGTGCGACGTACCCACACTTCGTGTGTATCCGGAGGTGGTTGTCGTCTCGGCACTCTGTACTCCGCGAACTCTCGGCTTTCGATGGTCAGGTCCTCGGACGGACCGACGTTGACATGTGGGCCTTCACCGTGATCGTTCAGCATATTCAGCGTCTTAATGAGCTGGATGCTTACCTCGTCCGGCAACCTTGCTGTTGCATGGAACAAGTCCAATCGCACTCCTGCGGGAATCATGAAGTCGGTACCGAGGACCACGTCCACACCAGCACCGTGGTCCATGATCCACAACTCGAACTCGTACACTCTGCTCCAGCCAAGAGTCACTTTCACGAGGGCTCGCCGCTCGGTCGTCATGGTTCCTTTCGTAAACCCTTTGACCTCCATGCAACGTCCGTGCCCTTGGATATCACGTAGCCGCAACTGCTTCGCGAACCTCTCGGAGACCACACTGACATTCGCTCCAGTGTCCAATAGGATCCTCGTTCGCGCATCATTCACTGCGCCCTTGACCAGAGCCCTCATCCGAGCCCTCTTGTCAAACTTCTGCGCAGACCACCACCCCAACCTCTCACCCGGGAGTAACTTCGTCACCCCACTGGGCGTTCGGCCAGGGCGTCCTTCCTGCACCGCGCTTGAGACCCAAGCTTCGGCACCATCTTCATCTCCATCATCATCATCATTCATTCCACTTGTTACACCTCCACCGAGGGTTGCCCCTCTCTCCTCTTCATTTTCCATCGTCTTCACACATTCCTTGTCCTTGTCGTTCGGCCGTTTGCATTCGCCCACAAATGCGTAGACGCAGTCTGCGTCTATTGCGGGCTCAGCTAACTGTGGCAGCCCGATTGGGACCAACCCAGTTTCAGTTGGCGGGCTGCCTAGTTTAAATTGCCACCGAAGACTAGGCTTTGGAGCTCAGGCGAGAGGTCCTTCTTGTCGGCCTTCGTTTTGATGAACGAAGTGAGGGCTTGCAGAGCTTCGCACTTGCCGACATCGTGCACTTGTTGGCACCGACGGTAGCAGTAGTGGGCAGAATGTCCTGCCCCTCCGCACGCTGCGCAAGGTCCGTACTGACGCGGCCGGCCATCCCGGTGGTCTCGGCCAGAGTGTCGGTTGTTCCGGTCGAAACCTCGACCAGATTCTCCACCCCTGCGCTGACGTTGGTCAGGTCGGGCGTACGTCCCTTCCGCTGCTTGTCGGCGTTCACGCTCATTGGCAGCGGCAACGTGAGCTACTTCATCTCCGGCGCTGCTGGCGTCACTGTAGCCACTATCGCTCGGATCACTCTCAGAGTAATAGTAATCACTGGCATCACTGTCGCTGTCGTTGTACGAGCCACGGCGTGTCGGAGAGCGCTCGGCTCTATCACCCTTGGTACCGCGGACTTGTAGTTCGGCAACCAGATCAGACAGCGAGGCTTCAGCTAGCGAAATGCGTGGAACATGGCGCGAGTCATCACGACGACGCGAGTCCTCGCGGCGGCGCTCATAACTGCGGTCACGGTCGCGACGGTAACTATCGCGCGAAGCTTCGTGGCGACGGTCATCACGACGGCGCGGTTGGTCTCGACCACGTGGGTGGTGAGACGAGGTCTCTCGGGACTGTCCCCGCTCCTCAGACTTCAGGATGTCGTTGGTCATGTCCTCGAGCTCGTGAATGTCCTTCACTCGAACGTGGCAAAGCCGGCGTTCGAGGCTTCGGTCACCGCACGTCTCAAGGAAGCGCTGCACATGGTCCTTCGCATCGCGACCACCACTCTCAAACTGGAGGCCAGCGTTACGAGCGTAGCCGTTCAGTCGATTGAGGTAGTCACATAGGTGTTCGGGGGACTCCCGCTTCGCAGAGTAGTAGCGAGCCTTCGCAGACTGGCTGAACTGCGAGCAGTAATACTTGATGAACGCGTCGCTGAGCTTCTTCCAATGGCGTTTGGTTTTCTTCGGGAGTTGACGGTACCAGTGAAGGGCACCGTCCCGAAGGCTCAGCTCGAAAGCCATGCACCACTCATTTGGCGGAGTGTGCGTCCCCTTCATCTCATAGACGAAGGCTCGGATCCACTGCATAGAGTTTTCACTCCGGTTGCGGGCCCCTGAAAAGTTCTTGATCTGCGCGAGCGGTCGGTGCGTGGCGATCTCGAGTCGAGGAGTCGAACTCAGCCTCTCCATCTCGCTCACCTCCCGCACTTGTCGAGCCAGCTCGTCGCTTGGGCTGTCAAACCCGTCCTCGTAATCGGTAGCGTCCTCATCTTCACCGTCCGACGAAGAGTCGTCACGCGGCGTGAACCTACGGCTTGATCGTCGCATGGAACTTCGTTGTGTGCTCGTTCCGCGTCGCGAGCTTTCGGTCTCGCGTGCAATACGTTCGGCACGACTTGCCGACCTAGGAGTCACCATGTGCGAGTCCTGGAAGTATGGTGTGCCCTCAGTCTTGGCAGAAAACACTCCTTCCGTTGCTTGGCTGCGGTTTGAGCGCTCGGCTGACTTCTTTGGAGTCTGCGGCAGTGGAATCTTCGACGGATCGACTTGTTCCTTCGCAGGGCGAGCGCTCGGCGGGCGTCCCAAGGTCAGGTCCGTTTCTCCAAAGCTCAGACGGAGCTTCCTCTTCCACTTGTGCAATTCCTTGCCGGCCAAGTCCGGAGTCCAACTCTTGATCGAGACCTCGGAAGGCCGAGTCATCGGTTCGCATCCCATCGCTCGGAGGAGGGACACCGTATCCTCGGCCACCTGGGTGACCGAGGTCGACTTAACGGGGTGCTGTAACTCCTCTTTCAGCTCAACCCATGTCGCTTGACGCGTCTTCTCCGGGCTGAATTGCCAGATCCACTCGCTCGACTCCATCATCTGCTCAAGCATTCGGCCGAGCACCTTGTTCGCAGCTGGAGTGCTGCTGTTCATTGCGGGCCGACTTCCACGGGGTTCGTGAGGACCCTTAGTAGCCTGCACCAGAGCTCTCGAGTCCGAGGTCTCGGTGCCGTCCTCAAAGTCATCGTCCGCGTGGTCGGGTTTCGCCACTTCATCAAATTCCGCGACGAGGTTCCGCGACAGGGAGCGCGAGCCTCCGCTACGCCCCGCGGACAGCATCGCGCCCTCTTCATCACCAAACTCCTGCGTCGGCGCCGGAGTCTTCTCCTCCAGATCTTCATAGTCCATCATCATGTCATCCTTGGCGTCCGAATCCTCGTCGACCGACTCTTCGAAGCTGACCGACCTCTCGGAGATCGTCGACAACCGAGACGTTAGGTCACTCGCGATCGTTGACGAACCTTCGGCCGATCCTCGCCCCGACTTCACCGGCGTAGCTGGTACCGCTGACTTGGATCCTTTCGCCATCTTGTTCTTCTTGTTTTTTGTTCTCTTCACTTCTTCTTCTTCTCTCCTTAATGCTCGTTAGGGCAAACCTACACAGACCACAACACACAATCGGTCACAGCAGTCCCGGGTCGCGGCACCAGTTGTCGTGTAGGAAAACACGAGTTTACGAGTCCCCGCCCTATCGACCGAAGTCTTTAGGACGAGCCCTACCAACAACACACGCCTACCCCGAAAGGTCGGCGGATATGTCGGGATGATAAAACCTGAAGACCAGGTCCGATCCCTTATACGGGCTGGAATGTGCCTCCCTGTGTGTTGCGGGTCAGGTAGGTTACCCTTTGATTCAAATATAAGAGCACCCTTAGCCACGAGCTACGGCTAGGATGCAATGTGCAATGCGTGCTTTCGCTCTAAACCTCTGTGGTCCCTCAGAAAGGAAGGGTACCAGGCCAATCGAAGCCTCTTACAGGGGCGCCGGGGCGAAGCCTCGGCTAGAAGTCAAATATACTGGGGGGTCCTCGCCTCACGCCCAGCCAAACGTACAACTGTACACAGAGGTCTCTACTACCTCTTAACACTCGGCCACCTACTCACTCTTGGCCTTACCAGGATGAACACTCGGTCAATGTACCTTATGCTCACCGGCAAACATACCCCGTGTCGGCCGAGCGTATCCAGACTCTACAGCTAAGCGAAGACTTACCGGTAGACGGACTTGACCCTTGTGTGGCTTCGGGGGGAAATTCTGCTCTCTGTTTAATGTTAGAGGCCGTGAGGCCTCCCCTATAACTAATCCCTAATGTCTATACAAATATCAAGTGTGGACCGAGCTTTCGAGCTGATCTCACAACTGGACGATACCTCGCCCTAAATCCGAACTCCTACTGGGCATAAATGTACCCACTATGAAACTTCGGAGGCCCCGGCCGGCAGTTTATTATGACCCGCCGAGGCTCCCCTGTCACTCCGTAGTCTCCATCAATCTCCGTGGCACTCAAACGCGGGGAATGTGTCCGGCCAATCAGAGTCCTCGGCTAGCCATCATTCGAAGGTTCAAGACAGTTAGGCCTCGGTCGGAACTCGCCCGGCCACGGCCATTTCCCGATCTCACAAAAGTACTATATGACGCTAAGTTCTCGGCGGTTTAGTGAAGATGAAACGTTCGCGTTTGTGGCGTTCGATCGGGTGGCGTTAGAAAAGATGTACATCCAGAATTCTGTACAGGGTCATAAATGTCCGGGAATATTTGAAGGATTCAATGAGATATCAAAGGACGAACTAGCCGAAACTCTTGAAGTGAATGAGCAAAGACGACAAGGTCGAAAACCACCTTCGGCTTCATCGACATCAGCAATGCGGTTTCTGAAAAGTGTTGAAGTGAGCTCATCATTAGTATGGGGAAGCGCGGCTGAACGACGATACTATCGTCAACAGGCTTTCGCGTACCAAGCGCGTTATGGGCAACCAACGCTGTTTGTGACTTTGACGCCCAACTCTGATAACTCGCTCGTCACAGTGCAATATTCCGGCAACGCAACAAGCGGGAACCTTTGGGACAGTTGGATGGCAAAATTGCCGACACGCATCGACACAAGAAAAGCGACCATGGGAGATGATGCAGCTTCAGCTCGATTGTTTGTTAAGCAGATGGACGCGTTTGTGGAGGACGTTTTGGGGATTGATCCTGTGACCAACAAGAAAAAAACATTTGAAGCGGTCTTGGGTCCGGTTCGCGCGTATTTCGGTATGGTGGAGACGCAAGGTAGAGGAACGCTGCACGGTCATTTCTTGATTTGGTTATCGCGGTGCCCACCAAATGCAGAAATTTTTGAAAAGGAGCTACATCAAGACAGGGACAACTTCCTTCGAGAGTTAGTGGAGAGTATCGTAACGACCGAAATCCCTCTGCCGCTTGAAAGTGCTTCTTGTGCAATTTGTGGCGATTCATTTGGGTCTCTCGAAGCAATGCCGATTCCTCCTGATGCACGAAGGAATATTATCGGCCCTTTTGCTGGTAAGAAAGTGCCATCTCGTATTCGGGAACCGGCATTAGTGCGATGTGCGGGGTGCTCTGCAGAGTTTAGCTCTCAGCATGCTTTACGACGAGTTGTTCTTTCGAATTGTCCGGTGGTGTGGCCACCACCCCTTCGTCAACTGACACAGAACGAATTTGACGAACAAGTAAATCGAGAAGTGGGGAGTAGGTCCTCACGAAAGGAGGCACGGAACATCATATACGAGAGGGAAAGCCTTAGGTATGCAGCAAGTGGGGACTCAACCTATGGCAGCGGCAGTGCCGTGCTCAGGGAAAATGGAGAAAAGGAACTAGAGCTGCTGCACCACCTCAATGAGACTCAGGCTCAATATTGCCGATTGGATGATGATGCTATTCTGAATAGTGAACCGCTGCAATGGTTGTCCATGATGCTGCCTTCCAGAGATGACGAACGCGTTGGGAGAGGGGATGCTGAATTCATGATATCGGCTCTTGCACTTCCATTGAATTTGCATTGGTGGTCGCATACCAATTCATGCTTCAAGGAGTCTAAGGCGGCACCAGACGGTTTGTGCCGTTACAATTTTCCACGTGATCACGAGAATTGCTCGTACGTTGACGACGACGGCTTTCATTTGAAGCGAGGTGCTGGATTTGAGTACATGAATGGCTTCAATTGGACTTTGATGGACTTTGATGGGCGCTTTTTTCGGCGTGCTTGCACTCTGGACTGTGTTCACGGCGCCAAACTTCAGACGCTTCTGTCCGAAGCTCGAGCTGCTGGACATGCGGCGCAATGACACCCACGGAGCCCTCCTACCCACGACGCGTCATACACCTTGAAGTAGTCGTCCCAGTTGCGCTGTCGCCACAGTTTGAACGTTTTCAGTATGCCCATCGATTTAGTCCACACCCGTGTCCACGGTTTGGTGGGGGAGGGTGTAACGGGGTTACACGAGAGTAACCCGAAGGGTTACGAAGTGTGAGACACACAGGCTTGTGTGGTGCACACTGTCTAACCTATTTCAGTAGGAGAACTTCGATGTAACCACGATTTCTAGATTCTTCTTGGAGGTTCGAGCGCAACCGACCGAACATACTACTGTTGTAAATACGTTGCCAAACCCCACAGAAGCCTCGATTTTGTGGCCGTGGTAGCACTGACAGGTTTTCAAAAGAGGCTGGAAAAAGAAGAAAAGGAAAGGAGAGACGGATTAAACCCTGGAGATACGACTACAAGCCGAAGACGGGTAGCTTCGATGGCGTTCAATGTAACAAATCGTCAAGCGATCGCTGGACCCCTTGCGGTACTGTACCTGCTGCGCGGGTCATGTTGCTTTAAGAGCAATGACTGCTGCCAGTTACCGTTGCGTGAAATACTAAAGCAGCTCCGAGGAGAAAATGAGTACAGCTGCCGTTTGGTCGGGATACCACGAGCAAGTATGGAAGCGGCAAATAGATTCCGAACAGCCTCAGTACTAGACGATTATTTACAACGACCTCGCCTGTGTGACGACGCGTGCTTGTATGAGTTTGCTGCACGATGTTTTCGTAGACTGAAGCGTCCGGGGACCAATCCGGCAGTTTTTTATCTGGAAGGCCATCCACTTCATCAATCGCATTGCGTCGGATTACATGAGTCTGAATCGGTTCCTATGATTTCTGGGTATCAAATTCCCAAGTGGAATGAAGACGGACCGCTGGATAAGAAGGCCGATTACGCGTCAGCCATGCTTGTACTCTCTCAGCCGTTTAGATAATTGGAGGATCTTCTCGGGGATGAGGAAACAACTGCGTCAGGATGGGTATCCGCTTATCTTTACTGGCGAGAACATCATACCGATATCGCAAAGGAAATAATGGGTAATCTCAGCGACTATTATTGTGGAAAGGAGAAAGCTGATAAAGAAGGTTGCTGTGTCGGTGCTTTATCATCGCAATCCGATTATGACAGCGATGCGTCCGAAGCCGATGGTATGTTCACCACCGATGTTGAAGCTGAGTCGTTTACTGCGCCCGATGATGACTATGCAGGCACTAGCGGTGGTAGTGCGTTCGATCGGTACGGATTGGGAAGTGATACAAACACGGTGTTGGATTCAGATGCCATCGATCCATCATTTTGCCCTACCGTGGCAAAACCAAACGCTGCACTCGAGGCGACCGTTGATTGTTGTCTCGAGCACAATTTATTGATGGTGTGGTAGCTGCCGTAACAGGATCCGAGAATGGCGAAACAAATCGCCTTTGTGACGATGAAAACGAGCAATCACAAGAACATGAAAGACTGAAATTGTGGATTGCGGAAAATGGCTTGGCGGTAGATAAGCTGCAGCAATGGATTGGAGATGTTAATTCGGACTCCAAACTGCATTCTTATGCGCATCCAAGATCTGCGGAGAGAAGAACAGAAGTGGTGGAGCTTTTGGAAGACGCACTCAATGCTAATTATCGTACATGGGAGCCTATCAATCGCGCGGATAATCGCCCTGATAACCTCCCCCCGTATGCTTCGCTCCAAGCGGTCTCACATGCATACATCCTCAACGAAAAGCAACACGTAGCGTTCTGCAAGGTTGGCGAAGCTCTTTTCAATAGGTGGAGACTGAAGGAAATAGATGGTGGCTCATCTGTTGAGAGCTTACGAGGTGCCCAGCTTCGAATGTTTTTAGGCGGTGAGGGTGGCACTGGTAAGAGTAGGGTGATCGAGGCGATTGAGACTTTGTGCTGTAGCTGGGGACGGCCAACCTGCATTATCAAGACAGCATTGACTGGAAAGGCAACTGCAATTATCGGTGGAAGAACTTTGGCGAGTTTCATACTCAGTTTGGAAAATGGGGCATCCGCAATCGATATGGAAAACTTGGACATATTAGTGGTGGATGAGGTCTCGATGATTAAGAAGTCGGAAGTTGCGAAGCTTGATCGCTTGCTGCGAAAGCAGAAAAGAATGATGTATGTTCCGTTTGGAGGTGTATGCGTTTTGTTTACTGGTGATTTTCTGCAGTTGCCCCCAGTACGTGCAGTACCGTTATACGTGGACCCAACAAGGAAAGGAAAATGGACATCCACCGATATTGTGGCTTTTGAGCTATGGAGGACATTTAAGACAGTTGTGATTCTAGAAGCGTCGGTGCGATTTCGAGCAGACCCAGAATGGGGAAGAGTTTGCAAAGCGGCTCGCCGTGGAACGTGGACAAAAGAGTTTGTGGACATTATCAACAGCCGAGTGGAACCACAAACAGCAGATTCCAACAGTGATATGAAGTTTCGTGAGGCTACACATGGTGAGACTGTATTTACAAGTCCAGAAAACGCAACCCGTGCAGCTATTAACAACCAGTTTATCGTGAGAGCAGCGGCAAAATTGTCCACGAACGAATACCCCATCCGAGTGGTAGCTAACTTCGAGGGTGCCTTGCAATACCTCAGTAAACCCGAGATTGATATGGTAATGAACCTTCCAGACTCAAAGTTTGGTCGCATGGCACCATTCATGGACCTAATTCCTGGAATGCCCATTCAAATAACGCAGAATGTTCGAACTGCTAAAGGTGTCGCCAATGGGACACTTGGCGTTCTTGTGGACGTTGTGTTTGAACCATCGACAGCTTTTCGTACAATTCGAGACACCACAACTGGAACGCTCGTGTCACTACCAAGTCAGCCTCCCGTGGTTGCATTCGTACGGATCGCGCGCGGATCTGGTGCAATATCAGTGAGTCCAGGAATCAGCTCAGAAATATTTCCGTTACTCTATACGACGGAAGCTTTCTCCAAATACAACATCAAGCTAGCTCCATCTTCGGCCGGAACGCCACGCGTACTGGAGATGAAAATCCAACAGTTTCCGTTTGTGTGTGCCGTGAGGTCAACCGTCTACAAAGTACAAGGTGAAATGTGGTGTAGCGGGATCAGCCAAAATCCGGTTAAGGCTTGATCGAGCTTCCCACCAGCGCCCAGACACCGACTAACGGAGGGGGTCTCCCAACGATCCGTGATCGGCTGAACTTGTTCTCACCTTGTGTACCCGTCGGCGGGCTGAATCTGCTCTCTCGGGGCTCCGAGGATGCAGCACTTGGTGAAGATCGAGTGTTTTGGCGTGACGCGGGGATAGTTCGTGGAGCAGCGCGGAAATCTTCACTCTGCGTCCGAGAATACGCTCCGATCGAGGGTGGTTCGCTGCGATCGGTCGGCCTGGAGTCGATCCAAGGCCTGTAGTTGCCTTTCCGGGTGTGTTCCTTCCTTTCCTGAGTTGCTTGCCGCTTCCTATAGCGGGATCGAGGTTGATCGAGAGGAGAACGATCGTCGGCCAAGCAGTATCCGGACGATCGAGGGTTCGCACACAAGAGATAGATCGCTAGAGCAGGTCAAGCTGGCCAAGTATTAATCCAGTCTTAACCGTACCGCTAGCTCTCCGTCTAAAGTGTCGATGCTTGTCGAGGCCAATGTAGTTCCCCGCCGCGCTTCCAGACCACTTGAGCTGTACCGTGTAAATTCTCTTCTGATTTATGTTTAGTTGGCCTCTCTCTCTACTGCTACCATCTTGTCTACAATCCTACAACTAAACAACAACTGGATTCCTGTCCTATCTTCGCTCCTCTTGTGCTTCCCATCTTAGCCGATCAGCGATCCCAATCCGCGATCCCGTTCGGCGATCTCGATCAACGATCCCTATCGGCGATCCCGATCGACTCTCGATCGAGGACTTGAGCGCATTGCCGTTCGCCGTCAATCTGCCTACTTCCATCCTTGGTCGTTCCGGATCACCGGTGTTTACTTCCGGTAGGGGCTTGCGTCTACGCCGATCTTGGACATCCATCAGGGATCGATAGAACGTGATCCGCCTCTGCATATGTCGTGCCCGACGCGCCGGCGTCACTTGATCGCTCAGGATCTCTCACTGATCCTCAGTCCCAGGCAGCCTGTCTCTCGATCGTTGATCGATTGCCGATCTCCCTTTTGGGACTTCTGTCGACCGGCCCTACGGCCTTTCTCGGGGAACACTTTCCGTTCGAGACGGATTTCTTATTCGGTGCTTCTCCACAGAAACGCTTAACTCGATGGTGGTGGTGGACTGGAAATCAAGCGTTTCAGTGGCAAACAAGCCTCAGCAAAGCTATTTACTCGTCTCATGAGTTACGTCTCGATATGCATTTATGACCTTGAAACAATTTACCCCTGAGATCGCGGAATGGTCAAAGCCACCCCAGGACGCGCTGGATGAAGAAGATCGTCTAATAGCCTTGAGCGAAGCCACGATACGAGACTTTTTTGCCAAGTGTTCAAACGAGTCAGACTAGAACCATAATATAACGCCTGCAGTGAATATAGTATATGAGTGTGTATTAACTAAAAGGCTGAGATAAGAACAAAATTCAATAGCAATAAAATTAAGTATATATGTTTATCACTATTATTAACCATATCTATGTTGAATCGGCCAATTAAATGCTTTGGTCAGCGATTGAGGGGGGGGGGGGCAGGAAGGTAGAGGGAAGATCCTCTTAACTAAGACCAAAACCGATCGCAAGTAAATTACACATTATTACCGGTTCGCCGCGACTACCTTGTTAAGTTTGTAGAAAAGCTCTGAGCAGGTTGTGCTCGATGATTGCGATGTTGCTGAAGAACAAGCAGTCTACACGGGGGGGGGGGTAGAAGAGTGTGTAGAAGGTGACGCCGCCGAGCTCGTCCCATAGTTACGAAATACTGCTGCAGCGCGCAAGTCTGGCTTGTGGCGGGGCAGCATAACCGCGAAATTTAAAACTCATTGATACCCATGTTAAGTAATTTGATTGGTGTATCATCTGTACTTAGATTGTGATAACCGACTAGAACGTCTTACTGGATTGCAAAACCCCGCCGCTGTTGTGGCGTATTAAGGTTGATGACCTCCAGTTTGATAAATTCAACCTCACAATTAGACTGGAGCTCCTGGATTTAGCCTCAAGATTATCAGCAAGGGCGACTTACACCGAATGAATCGAACTACATCAACCCATTTACCAAACCCTGCCACTTTGCTTGCTATTCATACAGCCGCTTTGCTGGCTATTCATACGGAGTGTCCGATATTCGCTCCTTGTAGTCTAAAGCAGCCGCGTAGACAACAATCATTGCGGTCGCTCTTGGCTAGGTAGCCACGGCTGCAACACTAACAGCACAGCTAAGCAGGAAAAGCTACATGCTATAATACATGTAATTAAGATTTGCAGGCGACGGTTTAAGCGCGGTGTCGCCGCTACACTTGCCGAGCCTCGGGCCGAGGTGGGGTATGTTGATCAAAATTGCTAGGCTGCACATAATTTAACAGTCTCTAAATCCTCTTAGAGCGATGCTTTACCGGCCAATTCAGCAGGACAAACTCATCGGTTTTCACAATATAACACATGTTGCTTATCGACTAGATCGACTCGATTGGAGGAATATACGCTACGGTGCAAAAGGAAACTGTCCATTACAAGTCCTGGGGGGGGGGGGCTAGGACATACCTACACATTCTCGAGTGCTGTGGCTAGTGAGACAAGTCGCAACACTTCAGATTAGCCATTAAGATGTTCTCACCAGGTTGGGTTTGACGCTACTGCGTGCAACATCATGGGGACCATGCACGATTCGTCCACCCGACTCCCTCACGAGCGCATAGGAAATACAGTCAGCTACCGTGTACTGCTAGTTCTACACCTTTGCCCAGACTTAGTTGTCTAATCCGCATCCAAAGTTGTCAGCCTTTATTTTGGGGTGGGAGCGATGTGCCCTAATTAAGGGGTATCACTCCCCTTAGTGTAAGCAAAGTCGTCTAATCCCCGTTATTAGGGTACCTCGCTCCCACCAAAAATAAAGGCTGACAACTTTGGATGCCGATTAGACAACTAAGTCTGGGCAAAGGTGTTGTGTTCTTGGAATGTCAACCGATAAAAACTTCTTATCTTAGTCACTAATCTGCAGTAATTGGTAGTTTACAGTTAGCAGCTGCGCACGTGAGGTAATATAAATCTACAGCAAGATAAATAGTAAGCATTACTCCAAAAAGTAGATTATGGTTCGATGCTGAGCCAAAGGGAATGATAACTACATGCGAAGATGTATTAATACAAGTTCTAGTATATCGAAAATATTGACAAGGCGTAGTTTAGTCATGAAATCCTTAGCAACCTTACGAAAGTAGTAATAACTCGTAATTTTTAGTCTTATCCTAGACTTGTGTTGTTCTTAGTGCTAAATTAAGCAAACAACCCAGAGTATTACATGTAGCCTGCGTTGGTCACATCCCACTCGTAGTCGCACGTGATAGTACCTGGTTGCCTGTTCATCGCGGTTGTCACTTGAACACAGTGTAGGCAATACCACCAGGACCATTCGGTTTTCGCGGTTGACAGCATGGTGACGCAAGGGACGTAGCAGTGAGATCCTTGGTTGTACACCATAACTACCACGCACTGGTAGAACGACGACGGGACGCAGTGAAATGTTCCGTCGATGAACAACGACACGTTCTAATAAGCGAGAAGCCGAATCAAAGCAGGGTGTCCCCATCCGATCACCCGCTCGGGACCCTCTTCACCAGCGTACGTAAAATTGAACTGGAAAAAGGTGGACCCATCTCGGGCAAGAGACAGCGGCGGAACTTCAATCTGGCCGTAGATGGACCCTCCAAAGTGTCGGCTGCGTGTGCGGTAGACCCTGCTGATGATTTGTTCACGTGACAGCCCGCGCGTGATTGAGCCCACCGTGAATTAGTCACGGATGAGATTCCAGATCTGTGACGGAGGGAGTGCAAGTTGTGCCAAAGCCAAGGCGTCGATTTCCTCCTTCATTTGCCGGCTCAGGTCCTCCGGGACAATCGGAGTGACAGCTTCCTGGCTTGGCACTGTAGACGTAGAGCTATCGGATGAGTCGTCGGAGATTTCGATCGCGTCACTGTCTCTCAGGGGCTGAGTAAGGTACACGAGAACGATATGGTATAGAGGGACAAGCTTTTGTTTTAATGTATACAGATGTAATATTTTGTGACTGTATTCATTTACGAGCTTTCACTTCAACTTGGGAAAGTATGTTGACTGGTGAGTACCCAGATATGGAGAGTTGGTTATCTTAAATCCGTACATAAGCTCCAAATGTTAATAAATATTCAACAATCACACAGAAAAATAGTTGTCAACGTGATTTTTTTTTTACTTTTTGAGTTAGACCCCAGGACAAAACCCGCGGTGCAAACCTGAGTCTTCTGCCTAACTACTCTTTTTGATGAAATATCCCCTAAAATAAAGTCAGTCATACAAACATACCGTAATGCAAGTATGCACACTCACCAAGTGTACACAAAAGTTCACAAATTGAACTCAGGAGGCACAAAATATGCACCATGAGATGGAGGTCGAGCACGGCCGCGAGCAATGTCTTCGAGCAGCGTGACGTAGTGGTGCACATGCCGCTCGAGCACTCCAACGAAAGTCGGAAGGTTGGGTCGCCCGTTGAGGAAGGCGTCGTTCAGTTCTCGGTTGTAGCGCTCGAGCGGGTTGTTTGTTCGGTTGACAATGCGCCGTTGCACATTCCAAAGTCGGGGGGGGGGGGGGGAGAAGCTCGATCCAGGTCCGCCGAAAGTAGACCCAAAAGACAGCCCATTTTTCCTCGCTGTACCCAAATCCTCTCCTTGCGAGGGAGGCTTTGATAAGCCCCACCACGTGCCCGATGCCGCGCGGGTCAATCAGGTCATGGGGAAGAACCGTGAGAATGTCAAGCATTCCCTGGCCCATGGCGGTTGCGATCCCTTCGCTCGGTGTGTAGAACTTTTGCATACGACGCCGAACCGCCTGCTTGAAGTGGAACAGACAACCGACGATGGTGCTGTCCGGGAATTGGTCCCGAACTGCGTTGGTCACGGCCCGCTCGTAGTCGCACGTGATAGTACCTGGTTGCCTGTTCATCGCGGTTGTCACTTGAACACAGTGTAGGCAATACCACCAGGACCATTCGGTTTTCGCGGTTGA